>CM052371.1:4713322-5149014 GCA_028551485.1 Casuarina cunninghamiana
ATAACTTTAAAAGGGAAAAGGTTTACGTAGATTAATCAACATAAATAGACTTCAGTTGTGTACAGACTTAACCAACTGCTGAGCTCTACAGCTGTTGTAGGGCTAAGAGAGTTTCTACTACCATCCTATGAAAAAGGCAGGCCAGGCACCTTCTTCTATTTCCACAAAGGACCAAAAGACGAACTGATGCTTCCAAATGACAACCAAACCCAAGACAAGGTTTAGCACAAGAAAGGAAGAGAAAGACAAAAGATACCAAAACCAAGAACTTGAAAACGGCGTTATGACCGATATAGAGGTGCCGTAGGACAGAAAGAGGAGAACAACAGATACAATGAGCAAGCCGCCTGTGAGGCCATGAGGAATGACTAAGATTATTAATAGTAGCGATATATATAACATTAAAGAATTAAAAGCTAAGAGAAGATAGAAAAAGTGCCCGGCCATGGTTACTGTCCCGGCAAAGTGTGGGGCTTGGCTGACTTCATTACTGTTGCCGGTCGGAGCCGTGCTATTGAACTGATTATTATCTCCGGGAATGGAGTTATCTTGCCAAAATCCTCCAGGGGGGTTGAGTGTTCCTTGGTAAGCGATTGTTACAAGCAGTACAGCAACCACCAACAACAAATTGCGCATGTCGACTGAAACTTGCATTCTCTAACGAAAGAACCATATGAATAACTTCTCATTAGATGTCACAGGAGACTTCCAGTAATTTGCAATGGAATTATCTTCTTGAACATCCGATGCGCTTAAAGCTCCGGCATGAAGTAGCATTTCGCTGATTTCTCCGTTGGGCCCTTGTGCATGGTTCACGATATCCAAGGCTGTCAATGTACGTGAGTTCTTGATGTCCACTCTAACTTTTTTTTTTTTTTTTTTTTTTTTGATAACCCAGAACCCCCACCACTTGCATGGTGGCTCAAACTGGGGGCCAGCACTTCACCCCAAAGCCTTTGCCCTATGTGAGTCAGGAATGTCGCCAAGGGGTTTCGAACCCAGGATCCCTACTTTGTAGGAAATCCCACACGGCCTCTACCATCTCAACCACACCCCTGTCCACTCTAACTTTACAATACAATAAGCGGCGTACGACCTGCCACAAGTATGCATAATTCACGATGGGGCTCTTTTTACTTCTATTTCCCTTCTTCAATAGAAAAAAGAAGAAGAAAGAACTTGCCTGAGTTCTATTTTTGGATGATGCAATGTGCAACAGGGTGTTCCCTTCCACGTCCATCCAATTCAGCAACCTTTGCTGCCAGAGTGCTGCATTTTTAAACCAGGCCCGCCGAAGCCATCCGACCAAGATCTCAAAAGCACCTAACATGTCATTTTTGAGTGCAATATGTAGTGCGGTCTCGCTTCAACTCGTCACTTCTTCAATTAACTTGGGGCAAACTCTCAGAAATGTAGTCAACAAATGGAGGTTTTCCGTTTGAGCTGCATAATGGAGAGGATTCATACCCCCCCTTCCTTTTGCCAAAACAAGGTCCTTATGAATGCCAAAAAGCTCGCCCACCAGATCGTTTTTGTTCTTACGCATGGCTAGAAGTAGGGGGTTTAATCCATTTGGATTTAGCTTTTTAGCAAATGATGGCTTTAACATCATAACCTCCAATGCAAATTCAGTCTGTCCTCCAGCAGCAGCTACATGTAGAGGGGTCTTAATAAACGGAATCTCGTCGATTTTTTCCAGTACTTTTGGATCCCTTGCAATGGACGAGTACAAGGCATCAATGTTTCCTTGCTCAGCAGCATTCTTCAAATCCTGATCCATTTCAAGCTGTATGATAGTTGTTTTTGTCGGGAACGCCCCCAATCTGAGTTCAGAACAAGCTGACCATCGTCATCGACTGACGTCATGGACCGTGCAGGCCTCCATATAAAAGATAATGATTTAACCTCCTCTCCTGAAGGGTTGGTTCTCAGAAGTTGCTGAATCTTTTCCTTGGGATGAAATTTTTCTACGGCGTGGCTGTTACCAAGTCTAGACACAATTTACTCGCTTTACGGTCCTGTTTGCAATACGTAAAAAAATAATGATTCAGCTACCTCTCAACTGAAGGGCTGGTTCCCCAAAGTTGCAAAATCTTTTAAATGAGATGGTCAAATTGCTCTGCTTTTAACTCTAGTTTAACTTTGAGTATTTCAAATATGCTTCATGCACAAAAACACATTGAAAGAAAAGTCTCATATTATAAAGAAACAATTATTAAATAATATTTAAATATAAACTTGTTCCCCTCAATTCATGAGTTAACCTTATGATTGATTTTTAGGTGCATTTACATTGTATCAAAGCACAGAATAGCTTATTTCACCTATTCAACTTTGGGTTCAAATGTATTCTTAACATATAGAGGTCTATTTCACTCCATAAAACTTTGAACCTGAAAATATATTTAGTACCTAGAAATATTGAAGATGAAAGTCTAATTTATGAAAATACAATTTTTTGAGTAATATTTAAATATGAATACTTTTTCAACTCAAGAGATAGTTTTTTTATTGGTACAAGTTTGAATAAAAATTTCTTTTTAGAAACAAGTTTTTCTACATAGGAAAAATAGATTTTAAAAACCCTAGCTCAAACAAATTTTTTAGGAGTAGAGCCCAATTTCAATTTTTTTTTTAATTTTTTCCTTTTTAATATTATAACGTACACATCCAATGCACACATAGAAGGAGTTGAACTCCAAATTTCACGGTTAGAGCCCCTATTAACTTACCACTAAGCTAGTTGACTAAGCAATAAGTTCAAAAGGTTTTGCCACTAGAAAATTATTTTCAAACATACAATACAAACAAGTCCTTACACTATGCGTGGCAGGGATGGTATGTTTTTTGAGCATTCAAAAACTTCATACAAAATATCAATTTTATGAGCATATAGGGCTTTAGTATATATCCACAGCATTGATATTTTGTATCATTTTCCAAAAATTTTAGTGAGCAAAATTTCTTGAAAAAAGAATTGAAAGGATTGCAAAGTGACTTGGAAGGAAAAGATATTTTTATTTGATAAGAGGAAGAACAATTACTATAGAATCAATCAAGGTGGTTCTACCATCTTGAGATATAGCCAAATATTTTATTTTGAATGAGTGATTTCATTGAATCAAGTTTCTTAATGAATCAAGGTTCTTAATGCTCAAAAAATATTGTAATCCTTATATAATTAGTACCATGGGCATAGGTCCTATCCTAAAAGGTTTGTTAAAGTTACTGGTCTTGCAAGAATTGCATGAAAGATGTGTTGTGGCGAATCAACACTCCAAGGAAAATACTTAAAAGTTGACATAAAGTAAATGGAGGTGCATGTCCCGCAAAAGATGAGTTGTGCTTAATGAACAACTCCAAGGAAAATACTTGGAAGTTCCTAATCAACACTCCATGAAAATCAGATAGTTCCCAATTAACACCTCAAAAGAAAATCTTCAAGATCAAAAGAATAATCCATTGGAGGACCTACAAATCTCCTTTAGCTACAAGTGGCAATTCAACTTCTCCTATAAAAAGGTCAATATGTAACATTGCAAATCATCCAAAATTTAATCCAATCAACCACAACACAAAAGCTATGTTCACCTCTGTGTAGTTGCAGCAAGGCCGATGGCTACATTTATTTCTTTCCATGACTACATTTTCACATTTTTGCTCACTCAATCAAATTGAACCCCAAAACCCAAGAAACTCTAATTTTCTTCTAGGTTAACCTTAATAAGAAGAATACTTAGCCTACTTATATTACCAAGATCTCCAATTACCTTCCCGATGTGGGAGAGGTGCACACTACCACTTTGCTTACCTATAGATGCTTGGCATTGGCAGCCTGCCCCCCTACCCCTACCAACCCAGGTGCATTTGGTGTTGGTCCATGACATTCTCCCTTGCTCGAACCATGATGACAGTGTCCCCACAAAAGGAGAACCAGGTTAGGTTGAACTTGCTCTAATATTAAACTTGGCCGCCTTTAATTAGAAAAGTAATCAACTCCCTATATGGCTAGAATCCTCCAGTTACCTTCCCAATAAAGAAAGGTGCATGCTACCCCCTGCCCACCCAGGGCGCTTGCTGCTGGTCCGTGACATTAGCCTTATTAAATACATGGGTAATGACAAAACAGATAAAGAAAAGCCAAACGGGTCACGTGGAGTCACAAATACAGAACCCAGAAACAATGGAAAATAGAAGCATCATTACATAATGGTAATTGTCAAGCCATAGTTGATAAACTAAATGCATAAGGTGATTCGATTCAGTCAACAAATTCATTTAAATCCCGATTGTTAGTGCAGCAGCCTACACGTTTGGTACGTGCTGGGCCTAAGAACTAATGACAGGCCTATTAATTAGCAAAACCCAATCTGAACCCAACCCATTTATGTATTTTGCTCATCGGTTAACTGTGATTATTTTTTTTTTCTATTTTTCTTTTCTAATTGGCACCACACTCATTTGTTTCCCTCGGTTAGTCACATATTCAGCCCACTCACAATTTTCTTCAAGCACCTCACGACCACCCACTTAAACCTTTTAAGGAAGAGTTCCGCCCTCTCAAGCCTTAAATCGAACATCTACCGTCCACCCAATTTACCCATCGAGCAATCTGCTGAAACCCACCACAATAATTTCGAGAACCAAACACCCTAATCGATTCCACAGAATCTTCCACTACCCCCACTCCCTATCACAATCTTCCCACATAATAGACAAATCAACGGAACTTGAACAGATAATCACCAGCCCACCACCAGTAGAAAACCAAGTTGCTAAAGATATCCCACGAAACCCAAAACGGCTGAGCAACGACTAACCATAAATCAACCAACAGTGAATAGGAACTGAATTCACCCACTATTGCACAACACAACCAACAAAATCGACAATCAAACAGCAAAGAAGGTCGAGCCTCCGCCCCGCAGTCGAAGGCTGCCGCCAAATCCTGTTTTTCGAACACCAGTAGAGCAAAAACTATAAAGCTTACTCAGATTCAACGGAAAGGGAAGGACTTACAGAAAATTGGGTCTCATTCGAGGGAAACCAAACCTCCAGATCTCATTCCAGGGAGACCACACTTCCACGAAGCCGTTCTTCCCAGAAAATTCCACACCTTCTCATTCCCGACAGTTCCCAGTTAATAGTGTCTCATACAGACCCCACCACATTATTGGGCAAAAATGCAACATCAAAAAAGTTAGTAAAAATAGACATGTGAAGAAAAGAAGACACGGAAAGAAAGGAATGGTACATAGATACTTAGATACTTTGTAGACACGAATAATGATTGACAAGAAATGAGAAGACAAGAGAATATGGGTATATTCATTAAAAAAAAAAAAAAAAAAGGGAGTATGAGTGCGTAATTAAGACACATTATTGTGTTTGTTTAATACCGGTGTGTTACTCTATTAGAATATATAAAGTTTTGACCTTGTCATAAGCCCACAGGCCAGTAACTTCTTATTCTTTATTTTGTAGCCACTCAAGTCTTTGTTTCCTTGTAAATTTTTGAGTAAGGATAAGTGTGAATAGAAACGCCAGTGAGGGCTCTCAAAGATTTGTGTCTTAATACTAATGTGTCACTCAAAGACAAGTACTATCCTTCCAGCACCTACTTTTCTTAGTAAGATAGTACTGGAAATAAGATAACTCTTCGTGCCCTCATGTCAGTTTACCTTCATACTTTGAGGAGGAGTTAATACATATTTTCCATTGGGATTACCATCTCTACGTAGAATCTATTCTAATCTGATTTGACTGTTAATTATATGCTGCTCGCTCCTATAACTCCAAAATATCTGCTACTTCCACTTCATATTTTGATATGTCACAATCTTGAGAGCAATACATGTATCTCTAGATCAATTGTACTTCATTGTGATAAATGTTTCCCGCTGGATGTCTGTTTTCATGACATGTCAGTATGCACTAACTTAGAGCGAGTTATCTCACGTGAATTTGCTATGCATATCGGTTATGTGCTATTCCGCTACATGCTGGCTATGTGCTGGTTGAGCAGCATATCGGTTGATGTGAGGGGGAGTTAAGCCATAAATCTTATTGTTAAGGGCGTGTTTTACCCTTTTTCCGTGTTGATGATATAAAAGGGGAAGAAAAGTAGACCTTAGTGTCTGGTGTTGGAGAGGGAATAATATTTAAGTGTTGGAAAATGCTCACTCACACATTCGTCCATTATATGTTTACATTATATTATTTTCATCGGCATAAAAAATAGGAGAGACTGTTAAATTATGAGAAGTAATATTTTTTATGATTATTGAATTAACAAATTAATACTAATTAATTAGTATGTGAATATTTTCATGAGAGTTCTTCGTGAACTCGCTGTAATAGTATTTATTTTTGTGTCTGAAGGAAGTGCTGGCCGTGTGCACTCATGAGCAAACATGTATACAAAAGTGGAGTGAAAGTGAAGTGCGGCAACGGCCAAAGGAAAGAAGAAAGGACAGGCCCAAGGTGCGCAACTAAGGAAGAGAAAACGTGGCATTATACGGTCCAAGTGGTTTGCAAGATCTTTTGGCACTCAAACCAAGTCTGCACACTCATGATGAAGAGAGAGAAGACATCACGCCAAAAGGCAAGTCACTCTTGCAAGGCTTAGGTAAAAATTAAAAAGGGAAGAAGGGTTCTTGTGTTCCGGAAAGCAAAAAGCAAATCCCAAATTCCTTACAACTTATTTAAACTATGTCATAAAGAGAAAAATTTCGTAAGCTAAAAGTCCACGACTTTGCCCACAAGTTTGCCTTCAGAAAGTAGCACACGAGTTGCCTTCTCTCCCCGTCACTTTGCATCTATAGAAACAAAGAGCTACAACGGCCATTGACAGAGGATTAGATCTTCAACGTTCGACTCACTGATGTGCTTCAACGGGTTACATTCATACGTGTATAAAGGGGCAGGACGAAGAAGAGCTCGGTTTTACGAAAAATTTGAACATCTGCTCTGATATGTGGGAAGTTCGCGCTTCCGTTGTTCACTAAGCTTAGTCACTAACTCGTTACTGCTTTGAGTTCAGATGTCTATTATTACTCTAATTTAACTGATCTGAACTTTGAAACCCTAGAACTAAATTTTTGATTATTTAGGGTTTTTCTTTATAAACATCCTCATTGAGCCTATTTTCTTTTGTATGTAGGAATCCTACAAAGATTGTACGTAAAGCTTAGAAACTACGTGTTGTAATCTTTGTTGGACTAAAGAAGACCCCTCGATGGGATTATTAAAGGAGGTGGATTGGACTATTGGTTCAATCACTTTAAAAAAAAAAAAACCATGCTTGTGATTTATCTACTCTAAAATATTTAATTGAGTTGTGTGATCTTTGAAAACCGCACAAATAGATTGACACTAATATATGTTGAATTGTTTGAACAAGTTGAATTGCATGGATGGACTTTGAATTGCGCACATTAATTAATTATAGAGTACTTGTTGAACTATTTTATTACTTAGGATTAGAATCTTCCTTTGGATAGGTAAATCTATGTAGTGAAAGTGGCATGGAAAGAAGTTTGTTAGCCTAAAATTTCTGGAGAATTAGATTTGATAAACATTCATACGTGGAATAAGACAGTAGTTGGAAAACTCTTATGGTTTCTTGTATGTAATAACTTAAACTCTTTATGGGTTAAATGGATGATAATAGAAAATTTGAAAGAAAGAAATGTATTAGAATTTGAGTTGAAAAGATCACTAGCTTGGAGTTTTAGGAATATTCTACAAGTAAAAAGTGAACTCACATAACTAATGATGAGCTCAAAATATACTGTTGTCAAAAGTTATGTAACACTAAGAGAGAATAGATAATATACTAAATGGGCAAGACTTGTATGGAAAGGGAGTACCAAAGTACAATTTTATCTGCTGGATCATTTTGAAAGACAAACTATCTACAGTAGATCGTGTGACTATATAAAATAGCTCAATGAACCTACAACGCAACCTTTGTTAACGAGGAGAAAAATCACAAGAACATTTATTTTTTAAATGCAGGTTCACAAATTACATATGGAAGACTCAATGAGGTATGAGTAGATTAACTCGAAGAATTGAATACTGAAAAGTAGAAATATGTTAGATGATCTAAGTTGTTCAGAGTAAGAGTTTTGCAGCAACTTTGCTTAGTATATCTTTCAAGGCCGTATTGTATCACATTTGGAGGAAAAAAAATAGAAGAAGATTCAATAATAAAAGTCTAGACAATTTGACCATTATTGCTAAAATCAAAAAGGATGTGAGAGGGAAAATTTCATCTACTAGAAGAGTAGAGCCTATAAATTGTAATAAATTCTTGCAAGAGTTTTGGAATTTGCCAAATGTAGTGTTTGAGCCTAAATGATGATATTGTAATTGAACAATCTTCTAATTTTTTATAGTAATATATAATTCTTAACCTTTACCAAAAAAATATATATATATTTAGATTACTGCATCACAACATTAGTTAGTGTGTTTTTAGCTTATGCAATATAAACTTGTCTGAAAAGAAATCTTGATTTTATACAAAAGGTAGAGTTAATCTAGAACTTACAAGAAACCAAATTCACTCTTCCTTTTAAATTGCTTTGAAACCTTATACTCCAATCCTTTAGTTGTTGTTGGTAGTCCATCCTTATCAAACAACTAAGAAGATAAAAAGATACGATTTTAAAGTCAAAAACGGATGCAACAGCAACTGTAAGCAGTACCCAAGTTTGAATCTACAGAATTTGACAACAAGTTGTGTATTGTCTTATACTTATCCTATCTACATAGAAATAGTTGTAGAACAGCTTGGAAATCTCTTGAAGATAAAGTATTATGTCTTTAGTGTGTAATATTTGTCTATTAATTAGATGTTTATGTTAGAAAAACAAGAGTGAAGTCCCTTGAGAGAATTCAGTTTCTATAGAAATTGAAAACAAAGTAGTTTTTATGTCAACTTTAAGTGCTTGTAACTTTCTCCCTACTTAATGAAATTTCATATTTCTTACCCAAATCTATTCCTTGTCTTGTCTATTTTATGTTTAAATCAATTTTTGTCTTATTCTGCTATGTATTAAGTTAGAAATCAATCTCACAAAGTGGCATTAGAGCCAAGTTGTTACCTAGAATTTCTGGAGAATCTGTTTTACTATTCCATTGAAGTTTGCTTCAAAACCAATTGTTTTTTTTTAAAACCCCAAGCCTTCAAAGATTTTAGATTCCATCCATTACAAGACTCCCCTTCTTAATGAAACAAACTATGGTGATTGGAGTATGAAAATGAGAATCATACTTGGTTCCCATGGTTTGTTGAAATTTATTGAAGAAGGTTATGAAGCACTTACAACAAAGAGAGTTAAGGAAGTCATGTCAGATGCTAGAAGAACTATCTTGGAGGAGCATAGTCAAAAAGGTTAGAAAGCCTTTCATGTGATTATGCAAGGTAGGGACAACAAGTTGTTCAAGAAGATTTATGCACTACCTACATCAAAAGCCACATAGGACAAACTTATAAAGATGTTCCAAGGAGAGGTAGAATCAAAATGGGTAAAGCTTCATCTCTTAGACGTGATTTTGAGCTATTAGAAATGTTAGAAAATGAAACCATTGATGGCTATGTGTGTAGAATTTAGGATGTAGTAAATGAAATGCATAGGTGTGGTAAGGAGGTAGATGAGAGAAAAATGATTGGAAAATTGTTGAGAACCTTGGTGAATGATTTTGATTTTACTGTGGCTGTTATAGAAAAATCTAAAGACTAACTAAAGCTGTTATTAGATGATGTTTTAGGAACCTTGCATGCATATAAGATCAAGATAAGACAAAAGAAAGACAGGAAGCAAAGACTAGAACATGCTTTCCAAAGTAAGCTAGAGATAAGGGAGAGTGTAGAAACTAGTCAAGGGAGAAGTAGAGGAGGAAACTCATGGTCTAGAGGGATATATAATTCTGGAAGAGATGAAAGAAAAGGAGGAAGAGGTGCACATAATAACTATACCAATAGAAGGAGTGAGCAAGGTAAAACCTCCTCTAGAGCAAAAAATCAGAACCATCAAAATAGTTCAACCCATGGTGCTAAGGGGAGCTTTAAAGGTAGGTTTAATACAAGAAATGAGAAAGTGATAATTCTATTTTTATAGAGTTATTTTGATTATTTTGGGATATAAATAATATAATTTTGTGAGATAATATTTGATTTTTCATATATTTATTCAAATCTTTATTGTTTATGTAGCAAGCCCCAAAAGAGATGAAAGGCAAAGAAAACATGAAGAAAAGAAGCAAGGCATGTGAAGAACAAAAGAAAAAAATAAAATAAAATAAAAGAAGAGAAGGCAACATGTAAAGTAGACAAAAAGAAGGAAAAAGACAAAAAAGGACAAGGAAGGAAATAAAAGAAAAGACCAAAAAGTGAATTATGAAGCTTAGGGCACGCCTTCCAAGACAGGAAAAAGAGAGGAACATGAATTGTGAAGAGAGGCACCGCACAAGAGAGGAGGAGGGCCGCATAAGAGAAAAAAAGAGAAAGAAAGGAAAGGAGAAAAGGTGCCGCTGGAACCAAGACTAAGAGATGAAAAAAAAAAAAGAAAAAAGAAAAAGAGAAATAGAGGTGTGAAAGCTTCCCTCTACTTCTTATTTTTCTTGAATTGTAGGAATTCTATAAAGAATTCTTAAAAAGAAGACAGTGTGTTGACAACTTTCTTGTTTTTCTATTTAAGATGTTTTGCTTAATGTCTACTATTATTTTAGTTTGTTATTTCATTATGTTCTAAACTTCATTTGTTAGAGTAAAGATGTAGCCTACTATGATGATGTGAATTTTATAAGTTTCCATGCTTTGCAAGATATTTTATTTATGTGAGTTATATATTATCATGCTTAATACTTTTAAGTGATTGGCTACCACTTGAATGATTTGATGTGCATGTTTGAGACTGAAAGGTAATAATATGCAATTGCTTCTTATAATATATAACTATGAATTAAATGTGGATAGACATATACCATGTTATTTGTGTAGCTTTTGGTGGTAAGATGATCGAAAGATTTATTATAAACTAGGAATATTCACAGATCCTAATGCATTTGGTTTGTTTCAATTCATATATAGAGATATAGTGAATTAATGAACTAAATAAGTTTACTATACCTAGACATAAGATAGTAAGTAAACTAGGAAATTCCGCCATCACATAGGTAATATCATTCTTACAGGCATAAACTATGAAAATTCATATCTAGTAATTATGGTGAAATTGGAAGCTCTAAAATGTTTCTTATCTTGATTTTTCATATTTGGATTCAATTTTAATTGGTCTTAAGTTTTTGTTTTAAAAATTTTAAATTTTAATTCATCATCAACAATATTTTGATTTGCTAGATAAATTTTAGGATTGATTCATCGTTAGTACTTAATTAGTTTAGTATTCACCAATCTTCGTGGGACGATACTTTTCTTATCATTATATTACTTGTTCGACATGTTCACTTACATCTAAATTTCATTGAACAAGTTTTTGGCGCCGTTGCCAGGAATTGGTTGTTTTACTGCTGATTAATATTGATACCGAATGATTTCTAGGTTTAATCTATCTAGTAGTTATGGTGAAATTGGAAGCTCTAAAATGTTTCTCATCTTGATTTTTCATATTTGGATTCAATTTTAATTGGTCTTAAGTTTTTGTTTTAAAAATTTTAAATTTTAATTCATCATCAACAATATTTTGATTTGCTAGATAAATTTTAGGATTGATTCATCGTTAGTACTTAATTAGTTTAGTATTCACCAATCTTTGTGGGACGATACTTTTCTTATCATTATATTACTTGTTCGACATATTCACTTGCATCTAAATTTCACTGAACAAGTTTTTGGCGCCGTTGCCAGGAATTGGTTGTTTTACTGCTGATTAATATTGATACTGAATGATTTCTAGGTTTAATCTAGCTTTTATTTTCTTTAAAAAAAATCTTTTTTTTAATTCTTGAAAAAAATTGTTTCTTTTAATTCTTGAAAAAAAAAATCGTTTCTTTTAATTCTTGGAAAAAAAATCATTTTTGTTTTTAGTTGTTGAAACAAAAAAATCATTGTTTTTTGTTGTTGAAAAAAACTCATTTTTTTTATTTTTATTTTGCTTTATTTGTTTTCTTAAAAAAAAAAAAAAAAAAAAAAGTCTTTGTTAAGTTGTTGTTGTAGAAAGATTAAGCAACAATGATGGAAAGATATGATGATACACATAGACTTGTAAAAGACTATGTTGGACCAACATTTTGGAATGTCACATCAAGCATTGGGCTTGCAAATCACGCAAACCACTTTGAGATCAAGCCATCTCTCATCCAGATGCTTCAAAACTCTGTGCAATTTAGTGGGCTACCAAATGAGGATCCAAATGCTCACATTGAAGCTTTCCTTGAATTTTGTGATATAATTAGATATGATGGAGTTACAGAAGATGTTAACAGGTTAGGGCTATTTCCATTCTCTCTTAGAGATACAACTAAAAATTGGTTCTTTTCTCTTCCTGCATGATCAATTACTACATGGGATAATTTGGCTCAGAAATTTCTTGGTAAATTCTTTCCTTTTGTGAAATCTACAAAAATGAATAACAATATTTTTACTTTTGTGCAGATGGATAATGAATCATTGTATGAAGCTTGGGAAAGATTCAAGGAACTTTTGAGGAGATGTCCACATCATGGACTACCTATATGATTACAGGTAAAAACTTTTTATGATGCGTCTAATACAAATCTCCGTTTTATAATGGATGCAGCTGCATGAGGGGCTTTGCATAGCAAAACAACAAAAGAGGCATATAGCCTTTTGGAGGAAATGTTAGCTAATAGCTATCAATGATCTATTGAGAGGCTACGAATGCATCAAGCAAGTGGAGTCCATGAAGTAGATATCTTCACCACACTATGCAAACAATTGGAAGTGCTTAATAAGAAGATAGACAACCTAAGTACTCCAATTGTGAGAATTCAAAGCAAAGAATGTGAATTTTGTGGTGAAGGACATTCGAGCATGGAATGTACAGTAGGTAACACTTATGCTTAACATAATGAATATGCTAATTTTGTTGGGATTTCCCCCAACTTGACCCCTTTGATACAGATATGCTAAGGTGGCAAGAGAACAATTACAGCAAGCTCAACTCAAGTTACAACTTGACCCCTTTGATACAGATATGCGTATTGAGGAAAGACTGAAATTGGAACAATTGATTGCATTGAGTAAACATGAAGAAATCCTTTTAAAACAAAAATCGAGGAATCTTTGGCTGAAAGAGGGGGATAATAATAGTAGAATGTTCTTCTCATCTTTGATGCGTAGAAGAGTTCAGAATAAAATCTCTCACTTAGTACTAGAAGATGGTTCTATTATTTGTAATGATGATGCCTTGCGGGAAGCTATCATTACGTATTATAAGAATGTACTTGGAAGCTCCCGTGAAAATAACCTTTTCACTAGAAGGTACTCTTCCTTATTCCATGAGAATGTGAATGATGTGTTGAATCTACCTGCTTTTGAACGCTCAGATGTGAAGAGAGTTCTTTGGGGTTTTCATGATTTTAAAGCTCCTGGTCCTGATGGTTACAATAGTCTATTTTACAAGAAAGCTTGGTCTATTATTGGGCATGACATAGAAGATGCGGTACTAGATTTTTTCTCATCCAAGAAATTATTGAAAGCTATTAATGCTACTTTGTTATGCCTAGTACCCAAAACCCCTAACCCAAGTTGCATGAAGGATTTTCGGCCCATTGCCTGTTGCAATGTGCTATATAAAGTGATCTCAAAGCTACTTGCTGAAAGGATAAGTCTTATTCTCCCTGAAGTGATTAGTCAAAACCAAACTGCTTTTATTAGGGGTCGTCAAATCTCTGAAAATATTATGCTTTGTCAAGAACTGCTTCATAACTATCATAAAGGAGATAAAGGAAAGCGTGTTGCCATTAAGATTGATCTTATGAAAGCTTATGACATGGTTAAATGGGATGCAATATTGGGTGTTCTCCAAGCTATTCATACTCCTCAAACTTTACTTGATTTGATTAGCCAATGCATCACTACTACTAGATTCTCTGTGAATTTCAATGGTGATCATGTAGGTTATTTTGAGGGCACTAATGGTTTAAGGCAAGGTGATCCTTTATCCCCTTATTTGTTTGTACTTGTCATGGAGATCCTCAATAGGATAATTATTGAAAAAGTTTCCACCTCTACCTTTAAATATCATTGGAGGTGCAAGGAAGAGAAAATCACCCACCTTTGTTTTGCAGATGATTTATTCTTATTTGCACATGGGGATATTAATTCAGTATTATGTCTCACTGAAGCTTTGGAGGAATTTGCAACACTCACAGGTTTGCAATATAATCCTAGTAAAAGTCAGATATTTTTTTCAGGGATCACTGAACAAGAGAAACTTTTGATACTCGATCATACCCCCTTCTCCGAAGGAAGTCTCCCTATTAGGTACCTTGGTGTTCCTCTTATTACAAGAAGGCTTACCTATACTGATTGCAAAGTTTTGACAGAGAAAATCATGACAAAAATTGATGGATGGGGAATGAAACATCTAAGCTATGCAGGAAGACTACAATTGGCAAAATCAGTCCTCACTTCTATCTGTACCTTTTGGATGCAAATGTTTCTTCTCCCAAAACAGACCATTTATGAGATTGAGAAGAAGATAAAGCACTTTCTCTGGGCAGGCCACTCAGAAGATAATAAAACTCATAAGGTTGCTTGGCAAGTTGTTTGTTTACCAAAAAAGGAAGGAGGTCTTGGACTACTAAACCTTAAAATATGGAATAAAGTTTTGTTGGGGCGTTCTCTCTGGAATCTCATAAACTGCCCTAATTCATCCTTATGGAGTAAGTGGATTCATAGTACTAAATGCAGGAGAAATTCAATTATGGATCTTGTCATCAAAGGAAATATGGCATGGAGTTGGAGAGGTCTTCTAAAGTTACGACATACTTTAACCTTTGTACTATCCAAACCCTCTTATTGCTGTAAGGAAACGTACAAGGAATTACGTCAAGTGAGCACTGAGGTTGAATGGTATAATTTGATATGGTCAGGAGGAATCAGCAAACATAACTTCATTGGTTGGCTCATATGTAGAGACAAACTACCTACGGCAGCAGTGATCTCTCGTTGGCTCCCCTCAATTGATTTGCATTGTAATTTTTGTGGCTCTCATTATGAAAATAGATCTCACTTGTTCTTTCAGTGCACTTGGACTAACCAGGTTTGGAGAATTATTCTAGCTCAACAAGGCATTCATAAGGTCATCTACGATTGGGAATCTGAATTGCAATGGATGATTAAAGCAACAAAGGGAAAGGATTTAGCCGCAAAGCTTCTAAAGCTCTCTTTCTTAACTTGTCTTTATTGTGTATGGTTAGAACGTAATCGTAGACGTTTTCAGAATAAGTCTATTGATATTCCAATGTTGTTAGCTAAAATCAGGAGAGTAGTCCGTGGAAGAGCTTCTTTATTTAGAAACATTAAACTCTCTCAAGCTAATGTTTTGTTGAGTCATAGTTGGAGAATTCCAAATTCTATCTTTTCCTAGATGAATTGTAATGCTGGGGTATGCCCCTAAGCTTATGTATTACTTTATTCTTCGATGAATAAACTCACATATTCATCAAAAAAAAAAATTTTGTTGGGATTTCAAGTAGGTCATACAATGATCCTTACTCTAACACGTACAATCCAGGATGGCATAACCATCAAATTTTTTCATACAATAACCCAAATGATATGAGACTGCCACCAACATTTGAGCAAAGCATAGAGGTAAAGCCTAACTTGGAGGACATGATTAACAAGATTATGCAAAACAATGAAGAGAGATTCCAAAGACAAGAAACTTCAATTAGAAATTTGGAGGTGTAGATGAGTCAATTGATCAATATGATCTCAAAGATAGAGGTGGGTCCCTTGCCTAGCAATATAGAGAAAAGTCCTACAAATGCCGCAGAGACAATAACCCTAACAAGTGGCAAGCAAGTGAGAGACAATGATGCTGACAATAAGGTTGTCAAAGATATGGATAAGGATGTCAGCATGCAACCTAAGGAGGCACCTAGGAGCAAACTAATTCCAGAAATCCTAAGCCCTTTATGCCTCAAACTCCATCTCTCCCAAGATTTCAGCAACGTGAAAAAGATAAGCAGTTTTTGGAATTCCTTTGTATATCTTTAAAATTACACATTAACACTCCTTTTGCAGATGCTCCAGTTCAATTGATCAATTATGCAGAACTTTTGAAAGAGATACTGGAGAACAAAAGGAAGTTGGAAGTATATGAGATAGTGAGGTTAGTTGAAGAGTATTCAACCATTCTACAACACAAGCTATCTCCTAAACTATTGCAGTTTCATCCTTCTTGAGCAACAACATCTTGGATAGTTTGGCTGAAAACTATAAAACAAGCGCTTCTTGGGAGTCAACCCAAGCATTTTCATTTTAGTCTTTTGTTGGAATTTTGTTACCACATTTTCCTCACAGTTCTACATTGACATAACTTACAATCAAGGGAGTTTCCTTATTCCTTCTTTATTATTGCTTTCTTTTCTTTTTGCATTGAGGACAATACTTCATTCAAGTTTAGGGGTGGGAAAATAAATTTTTTCTTGCTAAATCTAATTGAATTTTTTTTTCTCATGTCATGATTGAACCTTTTGTTTTGAATTCTTAGCGATTTTTAGGAAGATGTAGATTCTGTTCAAACCTGCAATTGTATTGTGAGTTAAGTGTGATTCTAATTATGTTGATCCATTTATTGAACACTAAAAGTCAATCATTCGTGCTCTAGAGAAAATTCATGTGAAGTATGTAATTATCTTAGATCTCCCTTGGATCTTAGAATTTGCTTAATTTCCTTTTGAGGCGAAATCCTAGGATACATCTAATTAAGAAAATGATTTAGGCCATCTTTGGATCGTTTGAGCCTTTCAAGCCAACCCTATTTATTTATCACTAGTTACCCCACTGAGCCTTGATTCATATCCATTTTTTTATTTTGACACCCATATATATATATACTTTTGAGCCTTTGACAAATTATCTTTTTGTCTCACACCCTTGAACATATTGATTTTTAGGATATAAGTCTATTTGAGTGAAGAGAAGTCAAGGGGAAGGATGTTATATAGGAAGAAGTTGATTGCAATGATTATGTAGCATAATATGTTGCTTTTGTGAATGCAAAAAAAAAAAAAAAAAGAAAAGAAAAAAGAATGAAAGAATGAAGTACATTATTTTCTTGAGAATGGGAAGATCTTATCATTCTTTATTTGATCCAAGCCACTTAATTTTTTGAAATAAGCTACAAAGCATAGCAATTGAATACTATTGGCAAGATAAAATTATGGTGGCTGCATTTCTAGTACTTTTACTTACTTTATTGATGCAAACATGATTATGGCTTTTGTGAGTGTCAACATCCAAGTGAAATCAAGCATTTTTGGGAAGAAAAGAATAAGAGAAGTGGTGATAGAAAGATCATCTGCCCAAAAAAAAAAAAAAAAAAGAAACAAAGAAAGTGACAAAAGCTCAAATTAGATCCTAGAAAGCAATATGTTCATGGGCGAATTTAGCCTAAATGACTTTCATCTTACCCCTAGCCCAGCCTTACATTATAAGCTTATAAAAGTCCTATTGATTCTTGGTTAGATAATTGGCCTACATTAGTGGAAAGAGGAATGAAAAGCAAACTTATGATGTTTGGTTAAAGATTTTGAAAGATTGCATATTAATATGGATCTATTTGGAGTGCATATAGTTGAAAAGATAAGGACTCACACTTACACAAACATGTGGTTAACATAGTTAAGAGTCTATCTTATCTTATGAAACAATTGTTGTGTTTGGATGAAAGTTATATTTTTCTTTGAATTGTTAAGTTGAGCAATTTTGAGTGAATTTCAAGAAGGGGTTTTGTCCAAAACATATATTATCTCTTACTTTTGCTTGAGGACTAGCAAAATGTCAAGTTTGGGGGAGAGTGTTTTAGGGACCTTGCATGCAAATAAGATCAAGATAAGACAAAAGAATGACATGAAGCAAAGACTAGAACATGCTTTCCAAAGTAAGCTAGAGATAAGGGATAGTGTAAAAACTAGTCAAGGGAGAAGTAGAAGAGGAAACTCATGGTCTAGAGGGAGATATAATTTTGGAAGAGACAAAAGAAAAGGAGGAAGAGGTGCACAGAATAACTATACCAATAGAAAGAGTGAGCAAGGTGAAACCTCTTCTAGAGCAAAAAATCAGAACCATCAAAGTAGTTCAACCTGTGGTGCTAAGGGGAGCTTTAAAGGTAGGTTTAATACAAGAAATGGGAGAGTTCAATGGTTTAAGTGTTAAAGATTTGGTCACATGACCCAAGACTGTAGAATGGAGCCAAGAAGGGATTATAGAAACTACCATGTTGAAAAGAAGAAGGAAGAAGAAGAGGGTGATGAAAAACCTGTTTTGCTAGCTATTAAGAAAGGTACTATAGATGGGGTTGAAAATATTTCACACTTAGATACCGGTGCAAGCAAACCATATGTGTGGTAAAAAGGAGTTGTTTTGTAAGCTAAATGTGAGGTTTATAGGTGAGGTTTCTTTTGGAGATTTCACTAAAATTAAGGTTGAAGGTTTGGGTGATATAACTCTCACAACCCAAGAAGGTAAACAAAATTTTATTATGGATGTCTACTATGTTCCAGCCTTTAAAAGTAATTTTTTAAGTTCAACTACTAGAAAAAAAGTATATGATTAGTATGAAAGATGGCATCATGTTTGTAAGGAATCAGTTAAGAGATCTTATAGTCAAATCAAGGATGTAGAAAAATAGATTGTTCGCTCTAAATTTACAAATTAAGTTTATGAGGTGTACCAAAGATAGACAAACTAAAGAAGTTATGTGAATCTTGTGCAAAAGGAAAGATGACTAAAAAAAACTTTGAAGTTGGAAAGTCTTGGAGGGCCCAAAAACCCCTTCAACTTGTCCATACTAATTGGGTAGGGCCTTTTGATATTGAATCATTAGGAGAAAATCGATATTATCTGACATTTATTAATGATTTTAGTAGAAAGCCATAGGGGTACCTCCTTAAAGAAAAATTTGGTGTGTTTGAGAAGTGTAAGAAATTTAAGGTTTTAGTAGAGAAAGAAAGTGGAGAAGAGACTAAGGTCTTTAGATTAGATAAAGAAGGAGAGTATACCTTAAGAAAATTTGAGAAGTTTTGCCAAAAGGAAAGCATTAGGCACTAACTTACAACAATCTACACTCCTCAACAAAATGGAATTACTAAAATGATGCTTATAGGGATGAATTTGCCCAAAAGCTACTAAGGGGAAATAGTAAGATGTACTATTTATCTCCTAAACCAAAGCCCTAACAAAAGTATGAAGAATAGAACCCCAAATAAGGCAGAGATTGGAAAGAATATAGGACTTAGTCATTTGAAAGTCTTTGGTTATGTGGCTTATGTAAGAGTACATAATCAAGCAGGAACAAAGCTAAATGATAGAGGAGTCAAGTGTATTTTTGTGGGATATGATGAGAGAATAATAGGCTACAAGTCACATAATCCAATAGAGAAAAAACTTATAATTTCTAGAGATGTAAAATTTGATGAGCATACAAGTTAGAATTGGAGTGAGGAAAAGAAGAGTCAAAAAGGCATGTTTTATGAAGATTCTATAAGTGAAGATGGAGGAGAAGATGTTTAAGATGTTGGAGTAAGAAATGAGTCAAGATCACATAGCTCAAAAGGTGAAATAAGGGGTGACAAAGGTAGCCCAACAAATTCGTTAGAAACACTTACAAGATTAAAAAGTATAAATGATATTTATAGAGATTCAATTCCAATTCCTTCTTTGGAGTTATCTCCAAAAGATATGATGCCTCCAAATCTCAACTCAATTATTAAGAAGAGCTCCATCATCCCAGTCATATGTTAGAACAGCTACTGCCCAAAATCCATAGTTTTTTGCATTTCTTCTTGTTTATGCTAAAGTTTATATCTTGCAGAAACAAAAATTGGTGTTGGATATCTTGGTACCCTTTTTTTCTTTAGGTATGTGAGTGTTAGCTACTTTTAAACTACCAATCTTCTTAGGTATCCACACCTTCTTGATCTTATATGATTTTCTAAGTTTAATTGGACATGTTTCAAACAAATGACCAATATAACTACAATAAGAACATTTATGATGCAGTGAAAATGTATAGTCCTTTTTATCAAAGAATTTTGTAGAAGTTTTTGTGTTCTTCAAAGAATTATATCCTATACTAGCTTTATCACATACACCACTTTGTGATTGCAACATATTATTTAACATGCTACTACCTTTTGTGAACTTGTGTAATATCAAAGTAGTATCATCCAATTTCATTTGAATTTCATGTTTCTCTCTTTCTAGCTCAAGTATTCTCAAGTTAAAAGTAATTATTTCCCAATTCTCACAAACAATTTCTGAGATATCATCATGCTTGTTTTCTAAATTAGAGGAAGTATCAATCATAGAACATGTATTAGATTTCATAGAAATACTTTTGGATACATTAAATTTTTCATGCATACAAGGCATAGAAGATGTTATAACATATTTATCAAGTACAGATTCAACCTTTACAAATTTGTATTTAGCTTTCAAACTCTTGTATTTTTCTTTTATCTTAGTTGCATATTTAACCAAATCAAAGAAAGTAGTCTCAATATCACCATTAAGACTTGTTTCGAGTTCATAATCACTTACCTCAAGTTCTTCTTCTATGGTTGCATTCATGGTTAAGCAAAGATGAGCAACTTCTTCTTGTTTTTCCTCGTCCAATGAAGAGTTTTCATTATCTCGAGTAGCAATCATTGCCTTTTTCTTACTTTTATTGTTCTTTTTCTTGAGCAAAGGGCAATCAACCTTGATATGTCCAAGTTTTCTACACTCATAGCACAAGTTATCCCTAGAATCATGTGTTTCATTCTTCCTAAGTTATTCTCTATTTCTTCCTAGACCTTTCTTAAGGAATTTTCTAAATCTTCTAGCTATAAGAGCAATTTCATCACTTTCGGACTCTACCTCTTCATTCTTTTTTACTTCTACTTTTAGGGCAAGTGACCTTTTATTTTCTTTCTCTTTTACCCTTCTAATTGATTACATCTCATGCGTCTTTAGTGATCTTAACAAATTATCTAAGGTTAAAATATCAAGATCATGAGCTTCCTCTACGGCCATTTTCTTAGGATCCCAACTCTTGGGTAAGGATACTAACATTTTCCTAACCATCTCTTCATTTGTATAAGTTTTTCCTAACAACTAAGTTCAGAAACTATTTCAGTAAATCTACCAACATATTACTAACAGTTTTAGAATCAAGCATAGTAAACAATTCATAATTGTGAGTAAGCATGGTAACTTTAGATGATTTAAATTTCTTAGTACCTTCATATATAACTTCTAATTTGTCCCATATCTCTTTGTTAGTAAGGCAAGATGATAATTTGTTGAATTCATGAGCCTTCAATCCACTATAAATTATATTCATAACATTAGCATTTATTCCTATGATTTTGGCCTCATTTTTACTCCATTCATCGGTTTCAGGTAAAGCATGACCCTTTCTGATTATCTACCAAGCTTTAGGCTCTTGACCAACAATGAAAACTTGCATAAGTTGCTTCCAATGTCTATAATTTATCCCATCAAGCAAAGGTGGTTTTTATGCCTCGTGACAACTACTATTTTCTCTATAACCATTTAAATGGATCTACTCTAAAATGTTAAGCCTTTAAATCAGAGAACCTGGCTCTAGATGCCAATTGTAAGGTTTTATGGCTAACCAAGAAGAGGGGTGTTGGAGGGGGGGGGGGGAGTTAAATTGGTTATCACGGTTTTACCTATATTTTTCAACTCTTCTATGTTTCATGTAAGTTTAGCATTCAAGATAGGTGTATTAAAGCATATAAACAAATAAATAAACCAAGATAGGAAGACATAAAGATTTACATGGTGGTTCAACCCTTTTCACCTACTTCCACCCTTTTTTCCTTTAAATAAATAAGTTGAAGTCTACTTTACTTCAAGTTAGGAGAAATCCTCTCTTACACTTCACAACTCCTCAACAAGGAGTCAATTCTTCACGATCACAAAGTTTAGGTTGAACCAATCTCAATACATCAAGAAACTCCTCAAATGTGTAATGTGAGTGAGGAATAATACTTCTCAAAGAGCTAATTGAAGATATACAAACTCAATTCAAGCTTTAATCACAAAATTGCCAATTTTTACAAAGTTAAGGTTTCGGATTTATAATGATGATTATGTACAAATAATATTTTGAGTTAATCTAGCACATAAACAAATCAATCTAGTAATACATATTCACAAGGATATAAATATGAAGAAATATTACCAAAGATTCTTGCTTTCACCAAGGACTGAAGAGCACAGTAGTATAAGTACAAATCTTTCATAAAACGTCAATCTCTTTCAAAGAACTTGATAGTATTTCATGCAAGAGCTCTCTAACATCCACCAGAACCTCCTTTTTATAGCATATTTAAGAACCTTGAACATTTTAGGGTTTCAGTTCAAACTTGTTCTTATCGTTAAAAGTTTCTCGTTGAGGTTTGATGGAGGCGACATCATACAACTATAGAAGCAACGATTAATGCAGCAAACAACCATTCTGACACTTCTATCAACTTAAAAATCTTCCTGTTGGAGAATCACCAGCCGAAAGAAAGAGGAGAACTAGCCTTGTGCAATTTTAGGGCTTAAGGCTCTTCTGATTTTGACTTAAGAATCTGTCTCTTAACATGTAGGTGAAACATTTATATTTCACTTACTTAAGTGAAACACATCACTTTGGTTTAGCTTGGGCTTAAATTAGGTAGCTTCTTTGTAGGCTGAGTATGGGCTTGGCTTGCAGGTTCAGCTTGGTCTTGGCTTGCTTCACGGCTTGATCCAATAGATAGTTACTTGGGCTTAGACAAGCTAGTGAATGGCTTTGCTTGAGTTTGGACCAGCTAATGAGTGGCTTCACTTAGATGTGCATCAAGCTTGTAAAATCAAGTAATATGATTTTAGCCTTCACAATATGATTTTTAGTTCATAGATACCTACAAGCATATAATCACCAAGTATCATTTTTCTTTAATATAAGCAAATGTATTTTAGCTCAATAATTCACATAAAAATATTTATCTAAGCCTTATATGTGATGTTTAATAATGGAATGTAGGAAACCCACTACTTTATAATATCACTAATTGATATTATAATTTGTACACCTTTTACATCCTTTAGTATTCAATGTATGTACATAAAGATGTTACTATTATACACAAATGAAATTTTTCTCAACAAAACACATCCACACACAATTTTCAACACATATTATACAGGTGGAAGAGTTAGGCCTTGAGCAAGCCCATGGTATATAGCTCAAGCCTATTGTGCATGAGATCAAGCCCATTGGAGATGGGCTTTTGCAAGTGGGCTAAAAGTCAAGCCAATTAGGCCTAAGCCCATTAAAGATAGGCCAAGATACCAAGCCAGGAAGCGGGCCAGAATGTTGGGCTGGGTATAGGCCTAAGTCTGTTGAGTCAGGCCAAGAATTGGGCTAAGGTGCCAAATTAGGTTAAGTTTGACCTAAATTGTTAAACCCATCAGATCATGGATGAAAGGCTAAGAAGTTTTTTGGTAGATCTGTGATGTTCTATTACTAGCAGTGGTGAGGTGAGGGTGGTTGGATGATCTGTGCAAGATTTCGATTCCATCCTTGGAGGAAGAACAGTGAATGGTGGTGGCATGTGACCATAAATGTTGGGTTGGGTTGCAAATGTTGCGATGGCGGCAAAAATTCGAGAATTGGCAGTAGATCTAGAAATCCAAGTTGCAAAGGTAATGCAGAGACCGAGGATGAGGTGATTGGTAGTGAAAATCAACCAGAAAAGCAACTAAAAATGGTGGAATTGGTGTCAAGTAATGAAGTGGGTTAAACTATAATACAATGTCAGGTGCGTGAGATGCACGTGCGCAATTGTGCAAGGTGCATGACATATATGCATAAGAGGCGCATGAAGCCCACACGTGGACAAAGAATTTGGTACATGAATCCCATGCGCGGGCCAAAAAATTCTTAAATATTTTTGGCCAATCTCGAAGATAATTTTGAGGAATGTTTAGTATCATAATTGGATTGTGATTTTGAGATTTAAAAAGGTTCAAAAATGCAATTTTTAGAGAACCCATGGTTGAATGTGGCTGGGTTTTGATTAGTTTGGCATTGAGGGGTTGGTTTGATAGGCCATCAAGGATGACAAAGATGGAGTTTAGAGCATGGTGTTGCTTAGTGCCTTTGTCATGATTTTTCAATGCTAATTATGGCCACATGATTAAAAATGTCTTTGCTAGTTTATTAGTGGACTTCTTTGAATTGGATTGCTCTGGTTTATGATATACTTTGGTGAATATATGAGATTTACTGGTCATGCGTTTAATTAAGGGTTAATTCCAAAGGTGAAGGTCAATTTTCAAGAGGTTGAGGACTATGCTTTTGAATGGGGATGTAAGAGTTGTTCTTTGTCTATTGCCTTTGATGTTGTGTTTTGATAATAGCAGAGATGATACAGTCTTTTTATTTGCAGTTCTTTAGGATCTTATTGGTTATGGGTTTAGCCATAGGATTCCAAGGTGGAGGTTGATATAGGATTTGAAGGGGAGAGTGTTCTTCATTCAGAGCTTTTGAATACATTGTTGATAACAATGGCAGGCAGAATGAGACAAGGGTTATGTGATATTAGAGGCGAGAAGTAGAAAACAAAAATCTCTAATGGTAGTCTCACACTATTAAGATTGGGAGATAGTAAGACATTGAAAAATCACTAATGAACTCAAGATAGGAGTCATTACTTACAGAATGTTTGATTTTCTTTGAGAGATTACACTACATATGTGGAAGAGGTAGAGATTTGTTTTTCTCTAGTTTGGATTCCACATAATTGGATTGGTTGGTTAACTTAAGTTAAGTGAGACCTAAGGGACTCGGAGTGTGCTAGATCCCAAGTCCTATATGAGATTGGATATTACCTATGGAGCAAACATGAGTTGCAAGTGTATACTTGAGTTAGGATATAATTCTTTGCAATGAGATATGGACATAGACCATGGTGGTTAGAGTGCTACTTGTTGCTTCACAGTTGGCTTGTTAACTTGATTAGAGGGATGAGTTGTCATTAGAGTAGTGTTATCCACAGGAGCCCAGAGGTGTAGCTGTGGTTGCGAGGGTTAGAGTGTTCATGAGGTTTCAAAGTTTTCCTAAAGAAGTCAGATTAGAAACTCTAATGGACTATTCAAGGATGATGCATTTTTCAGCAAGAATACCCTTCGTTGGTGATGGAGGAAGAGCTTGAGAATTTAAGGAGGAGACTTCTTCTGATGTAGCTGATATGCTTATCAAGATGATGGATTGACTTTGAGAGCGTGCATTACAGTTAAATGGCTTAGAGATTATGCATGCAACGTTTCACCTATTGTGTAAGGATGATGCATTAATTATTTCAAATTAGGGGGAGAATTGTTAGGAATTTGTAATATTTGGTAAAGGTGAAATGACCTTCTTGCCCTTAGGCGTATTTGGATTAGAATAGGTGAAAATGGCAATATTGTAAATACCCTTCTTAACTCATTAAAGGGTTAGGAACAAGAGAGAGAATGTGGTTTGGCACGCTGTTGCGCACCACTATAGCAATCTAGCCACCCCAAGTCTGGTAGTGTAGTTCTATAACTTGTAACACTCTAGATGATTCCCAATGAAAAGGAAAATGGGCCAGTGATGATGACAGTGGACATAGGCATGCTTTGGCCGAACCACTCTAAAAAATTGGGTCCTTTTTGTGTGTGCGTGCTTTGATCTTTATATTTTGCATAAAAGTGTGTGATGTGTGTTTTTATTAGTGTGCTTGCTTGGATCCTAGCTCCCGGAGATCTTAACAAGTCTTATAGGAGCCACTCGGAGTTTAACAAGACCCTAACACTTATAACACTAATGGTTCACCATTGACAAAAAGAAAGTTTCTTATGAGAGATGAGTAATTAGGCGCACAATTATGATTGCCAGCTTAAATGACGACTTATTTCTACCTTTTAGTTTGGCATACACAATTATGATTATGCATTATAAGGTGTTTAGCTCCACCGCTATGAAAGAAAGTTTCTTATTGAGGTGAATAATCATGCGCACAATTAAGAAAGCCAACTTGAAGGACAACTTCTCTATACTTCTTGCTTTGGAAAACACAACTATGATTTTGCACGGTAAGGTGCTTGGCTCCACCTTATATTTAGTCCAAAAAGTCTAGATATCTAACTTCATAATTAAAAAGACAAGCATTATTTTCAACTTGTTCTTTTATATCAACAAGAAGAAAATCACAAGTGATGATTATAAGTGATAAGATTAAATAACATAGATACTTGACTTTGATTAGTGATATCTTATTGCAAATGCTCAATTTTTTCTATAAAAGATCTCATCATTAAAAGAATAAAATATTTCAATGTAAAAAAATATATCAAGCCTATATTAACAAAGAACTCTACTCTTTACAACATTTAATATAGATATTCAATATTTTCAAAGTTTTGGAATCAAATATCACCAAGGATAACAAAACCAATTCCGACCCCTTAAAAATCACTAAATGATAAAGGCCTATCTATCAAAGTCAGCTCCATGGAACAAGACCTATTAGACTTGGCCCAAAACCACATTGCCCTGCTGTCTCATCAGACGCAAACCTACTCCAAGGAAACAACCTCCCACGTGCCCAACTAACTTCCTTTATCATCTTTGACTAGTACAAGACACGGAGTCAAAAGACCCAAAGTTTTAACCTTATTCTCTCACACAGAATGACATTGGGCTCAAAGTCACATGGGATAGAGTAGATACAGCCTATGTTTGGATATCAAGTTAATCTAAAAATTCAATCCAAATGCTAGCTTATGGATTAAAAGGGCATTGTCATTATTTAAGATTCCTTACAAGGGATCACACTTTTAAGACTTTCATCTTTCACACACATGGACTAGCAGGCTTCTTTCTCTTGCTTATAATACATTGACGTCCGAGATAATTCAATTTTCACACTCTGTATCTCAATTTTGCTTTACTTCTGCAATCCAATGGAGCTTTATAGGATTCTTGTCTTTTCTATAAGCCTACATTGTTCGTAACCTATTGTTGCACTCCGACAAACAAGGCTGATGGGGTGGCTTTGCTCTAGTTCGAAGAATCCATCGGTATTGATCCTCCTAACATCTTGAGCTCTTGGAAAGATTCTGCCTGCTTTTGAAATTGACCGAGAATTGCAGATTGCTGCATGCCTTCTCCTCCTTCCTATTCAAGGCTTGGATGTTTTCACGGCTTATCTCCTTCCTCTTGTAGAAGTCGATTTTTATAGTCAATGTCCATAAATTCTTAGTCAAATATTTGACAGCACGAAAATTTTGGAAAGGTAATTAGAGACATTTAGTCCAAAAATTGCAATCATTACTAGAAAATCAGTTTCTTGAGTTCAAGGACTCACTCATTATGCATAGAAACGAAAACGAGTAAGACTTTGCTCACAACCTATTACTGCTGCTCCAACACACAAGACTGATCAGTTAGCTTTGTCTCAAGTTCAAAGAATCCATCGATAATGACCCTTTTAATATCTTTCGCTCTTTGAAGCATTCTACCCACTTCTGCAACTGGCGGAGGATTACATGTGGCCTCAAGAATCATAAAGTTATAGTTTTGGTCCTAATTTGCTATACCTTAAGCGGATCCATAACACCTTATATTGGCAACCTCACGTCCCGTAGAGGTTACGTGGCTTTGGTCACCTTATCACCTTATATTTTGGAGCGAACTATTCTGCATGAAATTGGCCATTTGTAGAGGTTATGTGGCTTTGGAGTTTCATAAAATCATCTCATTGGTACATTCCCATATTCCTTTCAAAATACATCAACCTTGAGCGAAATTCATGTTAAAGGGACCAATTCATGGTGCTTTTCTATCCAACATAGGTCTCACTCTCCCTAATCTTGAGTATCTTTCCATTCCTTTTAACAAATCCACTGATGCAATCCCAATTTCAATCTATAATGTTTCTCTACTTAGAACTCTTGAACTCTCCTACAACAAGTTTGTGGGACAAGTTCCAACTTTTAGAGGGGACTTGTTAAATCTCTATTGGCTAGGTGTTAACAAAAATAATCTTGGAAGTAATTCATCCAAGGACTTGGATTTCTTAAATATCTTCAGAAAATTGTACCAAACTAGAAGCATTGTGTTTTGTTTAAAATAATTTTGGAGGTACTTTACTAGATTCAATAGGAAATTTATTGAAGAAACTCAAAGTTCTGTATATTGCTAGGAATCAAATATTAGGAAATATTGTTGAATCATTGGAGAATCTCAAACACTTAAGTATTTTTAGTATACAAAGCAACTTTTTCATAGGCAAGTTCCCCCTTATTTTGGGTAGTTTAAAAAATTGAAGGGTTTGTACTTGTTTGCAAATAGAATATTTAAATGTCCATCCTTTATAGCCAACATCATTGGATAAGTCATACTTTCCTTATTTCATCAAGTTTTGGAAACCGTAAAAGTTTGCAACTATTAGCTATTACTAAAAATAACTTCACAGATCAATCATTCATTTTTCCCAATTGCTTGACCTCGACTTGTCACAAAACTTAATAACTGGCATCCTACCTATGGAAGTAGGCAACTTGAAATTATTTACAATTTGGATGTCCCTGAAAATGATTGTTTATGAGGTTCTTCCAACCATTGGTACTTGCTTGAACCTGCAAATGCTTAATTTGCAAGGTAATTCATTTTAGACCTACATCTTTAGTCCTAGAAATTTCTTGAGTCTTTAAATCTTTCACAAAATAGTTTGTAAGGATCAATTCCTAAAAATATAGAAAAGTTCCCTTGCTATATATGAATGTTTCTTTCAATAATTTAGGGAATTCGTACCAACAATTAGAATCTTCGTAATGCTAGCATAATATCAATGTATGGAAAAAGTGCTAAATAAGAGTTATTAAACAAGGAAAATCAAAAGTTGTTAAAGTAGTAGTCCCAATTATTTGTGAATTTCTATGTCTTGTTATGTTTGTATTATTTCTTACTATTTATAGGAGGAAGAAATTTGGAAAGAAATCGTTTCCCATGCCCTTAGAAATTGATCCATGCCAACATTTTCTTATAAAGAGCTCTATTAGGCAACTATGGGATTTTCTCTCCAACTTAATTGGATTTGGTACTTTTAGCTTGGCTATAAAGGAATTCCTAATGCAAAAGAAAAGAAGATTATTGTGAAGGTCTTGAACCTTCAACAAAGTGGAGCTTCCAAAAGCTTTGTGATAGAGTGCAATGTGTTAAGACATGTAAATGGTTAAAACTTCATTAAGGTATGCATATGTTGCTTTGGTGTAGACTATAATGATAATAAATTCAAGGCTCTAGTATTTGATTTCAAGGAAAATGGAAACTTAGAGGAATGGCTACATTCAAATAGAATAATTAGAGATCAATCTAGAAAGTTGGACCTTTTTCAAAGACTAAACATTACAATTGACATTGCTTACAAATTACATTATCTTTATAACCTTTGTAACCCATTGATAATTCATTGCAACCTACAGCCAATGAATGTTTTTCTTGATGATGAAATAATTGCTCATGTAAGTGGTGTTGGTTTGTCAAGGCTAATCTCTCCAACCAATGATGTTTTTAAGTAGGAATCTAGCACAATGGGAACAAGGGGTTCTATTGGCTATACTACTCCAAGTAAATAAGCGCATAGATTTTAAAATTTTCAAGATAGTATGTCCTTAATATCTTAATGCATGTTTAAATATATATGCCAAACAATCTTCATATAAATAGTTCATATGAAAAACATAAATTGTAGGATGAGTGGTGAGGCATCAAGTAGAGGGTAATGTCTATAGTTAAGGGATATTTATTTTGAAGAAGTTTACAAATAAGAGGCTACTTGACAAAAGGTTCCAAGAGAATTTCAACCTACATAACTTTGTTAAAATAGCATTGGTAGAAAGACTTATGCAAATTGTTGACCTAATGCTTCTAAGTGGAGAAGTAAATAAAGAAATGATGGCAATAGAAGAAGATAACTACAATCCTGTTGATCAGGATGATGTTAAGGTAGAAGAAGAAACAAGCTATGGGTGCAAGAATGCTTAGTTTCAGTTTTTAATATTAGCCTTGCTTATTGGTTGGGATTGCCAAAAGAAAGACTAAATATGGAGTATATCACCAAGGAAATGTACCAGATTAGAGTCATTTTCTTGACATTGGGATCCGTTGATGAAGACCAACTAAGGTAAAGTAGAATATGAAAATTTGATTTGGCAGTTTTTTAATGATAAACAACAACAAATTTGGATTGCTTTCTGTTCATGTTACAATTCAGTTAGTTTATAATTCACTAGGATTAATTCTCTTTAGCTATGGTTTTTGGAGTGGTTGCTTTTAATTTTTTCAATCTTTGAATTCTTTAGTTTCTCGACGTAGAAAACCTGATTAGCTCTTACTTTTTCAAGAATAGGAAGATGTATGAAGAAATCAAGTTGCCAAAGAAGTCTCCTTTACTTGTACCTGTTGAAAATGAGATTTTCTATTATTTGTGCATTTGAAGTTTGATTTCCTTTTAAAACTTGTGGACCTGTTTAAGAAAAAGCCTTTTCTTAACAAACAGCCTCATGCAAGGCAATGTCCTTCGTATTGTTCTGCATCCTGAGCATCTCTCTGGTCTCTTGAACTTGACTTTCGAGGTCTGTACAGAAAGCCTTTACGCCTTGAATTTGGGCTTCCACTATGACATCATGTCCATACTTTGAAGCGACTTGCAACGTAGTTTAATCTTTGAGGTTGCATTCCGCAGCAGCGGTGGACATCTGTCGGGAATTGCTTCCACAAATATTGCTGTTTGTAGTTCTGTTTTATGAAGTGGATATGTGCAGTGAATCGCTCGCACAACTCTGGTTGTTAATCATGTTTTGTGCAAATGAGACCTGGATTTTATTTGGGATTGATTAGTGGTGAAGATGATTTTGGGCATCTCTAAATACGTGCATTTTGCCGTGTGCTGCAGCATGATATAAAACAGGATCCATGCAAGTGACGGTCTCTGTTTTCTGGTGCTTAATGCATTGGCGGACGATGGAGCTTCAAACGAGCCAACAAACACCATGCAAGTGATGGTCTCTGTTTAACGAAGCTGGTTAACCTCAACTGAGATATTGTCCCTCGTTGGACAAAGAGTAAACTGTTTATGTGCAAAAGCTTTCTTTTCCGCCAGAAGAGTCATACGTTTTGCTCATTTTATATAATAGTGGGTTATGTAACACAAAATTATTACTTGTAAGCAATGCCAAATTGTCTCATTCCAAATGGTCAGTGTATTCCACTTGTGATTGTCTTCTCCTGTACTAGTATAGTTGGTGCTGTTGTGAACAGTATTGTTCGATTGAAATGGCACAGAATGAGCTTTGTTTCTCTAGAAGGCAAAATAAGTGGAGTTTTCAAACAAATATTATTTATTTGTGTTACTTATTTTATTTAACAAAGTACATATCGAAAGCATATGTCAATTGTATAAATCATGAAAATTTTATATACTCCATGTAGTAGTTAGTAAGACCAAGCCTTTAAGAGTTGCCAGCAAAACCTAGTCTTTATGAGTTTGTTTTATAGACAATCTCTAGAAGCAGTTAATTTAGTTTGTGTTAATGGGTAAGACTTTATAGGTAATTAACTTATCTTTTACTGATTTGTTACATAGAATTGTATCAATAAAGGGAAATGATGTAAACCCGAGATAATAAAATATTGTAATCGTGTTTTAAGCATTTTCATATTAGTTTTCTTCTAATAAAATAATCGGAGGTTAGTTTCCCTACATAAAAAAATTAATATTACATTTTTGTAGAAATATAAGTTTGCATTAATAAAAATTAGTATATAAAAGTATAAGAGCATACACCAGCATTAGAAGAGTTATAAAAGTTTAAAAAAAAAGTTGAAGCCTCCAAATTTTACTCTAAATGACATTTCCTTAGAAGGAATATATATTTTGAAACAAAGAAGCTTTTCCTCATATAATTTTCATTACTTAGCTAATAGGATTGAAATGTTAATTGTTTTATTCTAAAATCATCTTTTATTGTATTCAACCTATATATGGTATATGCAAGCTAAAAAGGATATCTTAAGAATTTTTATAACTAAATTTCTTCTTAGTTACTTTGATTATCAATTACAATTCTTCATTTTATCTTCTAATATGATGCCGATTTTAGTTTGACATTGGTGATAGCTCATAACAAGTCAAAACATTATCTACTAATCAAAATATTTGTAAGTTTGTTACATTTTTATCTTAAATAGAACCTAGGAAAGTTAAGAAATCATGTAACGAAGGGGATTCTTATTTGTACAAATGGTACTTCAACCTTGGAACGAGCATGAAGAAATTAACGATACTCTTTATCTTTTGAGTTGTTCTACCGGATTGGTCGCTCAAGACCTTTGGTCTCTACCTGGACCCGATTAAAAAATGGGATCACTTCTTATGGACTCATTGAAGAAGCAATGGATGATAATAATTGGACAATAACCATGCATGAGGAATTAAATTATTTCAAAAGAAATGAAGTTTGGACCTTAATAAAAAGACCTAAACATCAAACTATTATAGGAACAAAATAGTTGCTCAAAATAAAGGTTGATGAGCATGGAAACATAATTACAAAAAAAGGTAGGTAATGAGTTAAGGGATATAATTCAAAAGAATGAATAGATTTTGATAAAACTTATGCACCAATTGTTAGACTAGAGTCTCTTTGAATATTACTTACCTTTGCATGCTTCAAGAATTTCAAACTTTATCAAATGGATATGAAAAGTGCATTTTTAAATGGTTATATTAAGGAAAAGGTCTATGTGGAACAATCACTAGGCTTTGACGATAAAAAACTCCTAAAAAGTCCCAAATCATGTTTATAGGCTGAATAAGGCATAATACGGTCTTAAACAAGCTCTAAGAGCTGGTATGATAGACTTAGTGAATTTCTATTAAAAAATGGCCTTCTTATAGAACATGTAGATACAACTTTGTTTATTAGAAATAGTGATACCGATTTGTTGGTAGTACAAATATATGTTAATGATATAATATTTGGTTCTACAAATAATCAAATCATTGACTACTTTGCTACAATGATGGAAAGTGAGTTTGAGATAAGCATGCTAGGTGAATTGAATTTTTTCCTAGGATTGCAAATCAAACAAATAATATATAGAATTTTCATAAATCAATATAAATTTGTTGATGCTTTGCTTGTTTATTTTGATCTTGGAACTATAAAGCCTATCTCAACACCCATGAGCACTTCCATAAAAATAGATGTCGATCTAGATGGAAAATCATGCAATGTTAAGGTATATAGGAGTATGATTGGTTCGCTTTTCTATCTTGCAACATCTAGACTTAATATCTTATTTAATGTATGCTTATGTGCCCAATATCAATCAACGCCTAAGGATTCACGTATGACTATAGTCAAATGCATTTTTAGGTATCTTAAGGATATACCACACTTAGCCATATGCTTTCACAAGGACTTAAGTATCACACTACACATAGATAGTGATGTAGACTATGCTTGTTGCTGCACAAAAAGAAAAAGCACTAGTAGTACATGTCATTTTCAAGGAAGCATGTTAACCTTACGGTCATCAAAGAAGCAATAAAGTAATGCTATATCTACTACCAAGGCTGAATATGTATCCTTAGAGAGTTGTTATTTCCAAATTTTGTGGATGCAATCCTAACTAAAAGATTATGGTATATGTAGAGAAACTATCACTATTAAATGTGACAATACAAATGCCATAAATCTCACTAAGAATCTCATATAACACTCCCAAACTAAGCATATTGAGAACTAGGGATATACAAGCAACATGAGATGTAATTACATATGTTTACACATCAATAACTTTGCATCACTACATCAAATAGATATGAGTATTTTCAATTCATAGCTCTTTCATGCTAACAGGCAAAAGATTCATATCTTACATTTAGGTACTTTTATTACCCTTTTCCCTTGTTCCATGAAAGTTACCGATATGGCAGTAGTCATCTTGGATCATACTGTAGATGAACATCCTGTTGCTAATCTGTAAGCGTCTTCATAGTTAACATGCAAATAAGTATTCCTCTTTAGCTCCAAATCTGCACAACTACAAGGGGAGTAAATATACGAAGAACAGATTAATTCAAGGGGGAGTATGCCCCATTTTACACCATTTTACACCATTTTACACCATTATCTCCATACTAATTGACACTATATTCTTCATGATTTGTCCTTCTACTCCTTATTGAAGAGTTGATGATAGAGACACTTAATAATCTAGGTCGCATTTCCTTTGTACTGGTGTGCGCTTCTAAACCCACTTATGCTGCTCACTCTTGCCACATGCTAGTGCATAGTAACTATTGGCTTTAAAAAGGAACTTCCACATTCGTCCTCCTTACATCTATTTTTCAAAGAAACAGTAGTTGAAATGTTTTTGAAACTCAATCCATAGTATTTCTTTTACAGAAAAGAAACTGATCCTCTATAAATAGTTTGACAAACTAACTGCCCAGTAATGATTTTCTCAATCTCTTGTGGTTACTTCAAAATCTTTTTCAAATAGCCTCTCATACTCTCTTTATAGATTTTTTAATAAGGGGAAGCTAGTTTTCATTGCTATGACATCACTTCAATGCTCACTGGTCTAATATTTTAGATCATGTGCACATTATTGGAATTTTTGACAGCTTGCTAACATCTTAAATCCTCTACGCTGTCAATCAGGATATATATATATAAATATATATTGAGACATTGATTCTATACCTGGACATGCTATCATTATATCTAAAACTAAGCGTATCGAAATTAAACATCACTTCATTAGAGATCATGTTCAAAAAGGTGATGTTGTGCTTGAATTTATATGCACTAATCAACAAATTGCTGATATCCTAACCAAACCTTTACATAAAGAACGGCTTTATGCTATCCAACGGAAGCTTGGAATGTTAGTGCTTGAAAATGTTTGAACCTTCTATTCTCCTTTACTGCAATATTATTGTTCTTTTATTGTTCAAATCACTTGCTTGGTTTGAGGGGGAGCTGCTCTATCTCTAATCTAGCCACATCCGGTTAGTTTTCTAACTTTATCCTTCTGCTGGTTCATTTTTACTTTCTATCCTGCTTACTTGAATGTTCATTCTTTTTACTTATGACAAAAAAGGGGAGAGAATAGTGCACATATTCAGTCTCATTTCTGATTTAACAAGTGCAGAATGTGGGATATCTCTCTAACACCCTATTTGCAAACTTATGTGTATTATGGTGTTAGAAACATGCATAGGACTTGCTTGCTAACCATATGATATGAATGTTGAGCCATTGAAAGTATAATGCATATAGAATGGTGAATATCATGAACCTAATTAAGCTATGATCAACTTTTGCAAACCATGTTGTATACATCTTCATGAAAAACATATTCATTGCTTGGTGACATGTGTTATATTATTGAGATAATTTTGTCATTATCAAAAAATGGGAGATTGTTGGAAAATAAGGGTTTTGTTGTGACAAAATATATTTGTGAATTATTTCTTGAAATATGTTTTCATAAGTGTAATAAGATCATAGGAAGTAAAAGGTGTACAAATTATAATATCAATCAATGATATTATAAAGTTGCTGGGTTCCTATATTTCTAAATATAATGTTATTATATAATGCCTTTGAGAAATGCCTTATTTAATATCATTATGATGCCTTTAAAAAAGCCTGATTTAAATGATTTTAAATATGTGATCTATTATATTTGAAAAAAATGATATTTGCTCTTGTTTGGATGAAGGTTTAAGGAGATTGACTTTAGCGAAACTATCTTACTAAATCAAGACTAATTTATTAAAAGGTTATTGAAAAAATTATGGTTCTACCAAGAACCTATGTGTTAGAAATATTACTATTTCACTATTGTTTTGATGATGAAAAGGAAAAAGGAAATATTTCATGGAAGGATATTTTAGTGTTAATTATCTTTCATGATTTATGTGTTATAAATTATAACAATCATATTATTTAATACATTTGTGAAAGTATTATTAGGAAGAATAAATGAATTAATATTTGATGTCATTATTTGTTTTACAAGAAAAATAACTTGTGAATTTTCTTGTAGGAAAATGTTCCAAGTAAAGACCAAAAAGAATTAGCTTTAGTCAAGTTTAATGGATCAGTCTGTTTATAACACAACCCAATGTGAATGGAACAAGGCCAGTGTCACATAGATCTGATAAGTAGTCCAGCCCACATGAAGCGTAACCTGTGTGAGCACAGACAAAGCCCTATATGCATGACCTATTGAAGCTTGCTTGCATCTGAGTGACCCGGAAGCTTCTCCCAACCCGTGACTAAATTAAGTGACCCGTGCGCGACCAGGAAGGCTTTACGCGACCCGCAAACCTAATTAAGAACACGCACACCTGAACATAGCTTGACCCATGACCCAGTTCGATGCCGCCACTTTGCTAGTGAAATTGGCCGCCAGAAACTTCTTTGATCAAGCGGCAAAAGGGTTCGTTGGAAAGCTAATGAAGAGAAGAACAATTCTGTGAAGGAAAATCAAAGACCCACTACTCATAGAAGATCAAATTAAAGAGATTAAGGGTGTTCTTTGTGTTCTTGACCTACCTACTCAAAAGAAGAATTGGAAGCATATTAAAGAGGGTATGAAGCTGAAATCATGGGGATTCTGTAGTGAAGAAGATGCTCCATCAATTTTTAAAGCACCCACAAAAGACTGCTTCAAGATTGAAAAAGAATTAAGGAAGAATCTTGATGAGATCCGAGAACCCAACCCATGACCCAAATAAGCTTCACGAGATCTAATTTAAAGAAGCAACTAAACAATGCGTTTTGAGAACATGTTTTAACCAAAACGAAGAAACTACTCACTTAGAAGACTCTACCTCTCCAACGACTCGAAAGTTAGTCTTAATCTCTCCATAACAGGAAGAAATTCTAAGCAAGTTAGGACGGTTATATCTAAAGATTAAAAGGTGCGTTCTTTATATCCATCAAAAGTGGAAATTAAAAAAAAAAAAAAAGAAGTTTTTGTTTAAGTTGTTGATATCTTAAGAAACAAAAATCCACTTTGTGAAGAAAAAGATCAATCTGTGAAGCTTGAGCTAAATAGAAACCTCGGTGAAGTTCGTTTATTCTATTACTCTCCTAGATTACTCAAGATTTCTAATTGTATATGTGCTTATTAGACTCTAAATATTATTGTGCATATATATTTGTTTGTAAATCTGAAACCCTATTTCTATTATCATTTGGGGGTTTCATGATTAGGGCTTGATTAGCTATTTAATTGTCTTTAGAAAGTCCTTAACTTAGCAATCTCCCATATACATATCATATCTTAAGGGAATTGCTTAAGTTTGTAAAAGGTTTGATAAACCTTAACTTGTTGATGTGTGTTGAGGCACATAATATATTGTAATCCTTGGAGAAAGGATTGTATAACTCCTTGAGGAGGAGTTAGAAAGTGTAAGGGAACATTTTCTCCTAACTTTGTAGTAAAGTGGACTTCAACCGAATGTTTTGAAGGAGGAGGGTGAACGTAGGGCTCAAGGGTTAAATGTCGAACCACCGTGTAAAGGAGCTATTAATGTATGAATAGTAAAGCTCAAAGCTCCTATCACGAAATCCCTAAATTACAACAAATTAGGGTTTCAGATTCCTTACAATGTTTATGTGCAATATATATTTTAAATGTAATTAGCACATAAACAAGGTCATACAAACTATAATATATTATAAAATCGGATAATAAACTATTTAATTACAATATCACCGTAGCCTTATATTTCACTAAAAGTGAATGAGATTGAGTGATTAATCAGATGAGCTCAAAGAATGATTCTTTAGCGAAAGAGAACTTTAGATGCTTATGAATCGTCCAAACCTTCTCCAAAGATTAGCCCTTCTTAAATAGAAAAAGTAGAGCTAGGGTTTCAAACATTCAAACCTTAAATGTAGCCTTCTTCCCGTTAGAATAGTAAATCACCCTTCAAATCAGCTTCACATCTTCACTCTTAATCACAAATCCAACCGTTCTGACACCAGTCTACTCGAGGACTCAATCGCTAGTAGCGCTGCTTCTCCCTCACTTTCTTTCTCAGTTGCCTTATGCTCATATAGGGAGTTAGGGCATTGTGACTGTGCGAGCAACTTAAGAAAAAGCCTATTTAAATGAAATGGTAAGTTTCATTTCAGTGATATGAACTGGGTTGATCTAACTAATAGGCCGTGAAATTATAAATGGGCCGTGAGCCTTTTTTGATAGGCAAGTCAAGAGCAGAGGTGACAAACAGGCCGAGAACAATTATAATAAGTAGGCCGAGAGCAATTATAACGAGTAAGCCAAGAACACAAAGAGCATAGTGTTGGGTTTTATGGCTTACCAAGAAGGGAGGGGGGGTTGAATTGGTTTTTAAGTCTAGATCAAAATCTTTGTGCCTTTTTTGATTTGTTTTAAATTGTTCTAAGATGTTGCAATATCCCACAAACTATCATATTATTTGGGGATTTGCATTTGAACATGATCTTTTGATCATATCTTCTAACCGAACTTAAGAATTCCTTGAGAAGGAATTGCTTGGATTAGGGAGAACATTTCCTCCCAATGTAATTTGAGTAAAGGAGATTTCAATTGCTTGGATTGAAGAAGAAGAGGGTGGATGTAGGGCTCAAGGATTGAGTGCCGAACCACCGTGGTAAATCTAGTGTTTCTCTTCCTTTTATTTGCTTAAAGCTAACTTGATGATTGTTGATAACTATTTATCTATTGACTTGGTGTTAATTTTCTTCCTTATCTGTGAGTCTAATTTATTGTTCTGAAACAAATTATTATGTTGTTAGCTTGCTATTTTTCCTATTATAGCTGTGTGAATTGTATGAACTCCTAGAATCATTTTAGACAAGAAACATTGTAGCTAATTCTTGACTTTATCAATTCAACCCCCCTTCTTGTTAAGTCATAAAACCCAACACTAACTTCATATTTTCCTTTGCCTATCACTTATAAACTGATGGATAAACAAAGGTTACAAATTACACCCTGTATATATACATGCAGTATTTTTGTTCTAATTGGCCAAAGGAGTGGGTAAAGTGGATTCCCTAGACCAAGTATTGCCATAACACAAGCCTCCATAGTTCCATGTTGAAGACCATGTATGAGTTAATGTTTGGCAGGTCTCCTTATTCGTCATTAAGTAATGTTTTAAAGAAAGCCAAGGTGCCAATAGTGCACCAAGAGCTTAAGAGTCATGACCAAGTCATCACTGATCTCCAAGAGCATTTGCAAGTCACTTGGAACTACATAAAGGTGTTTGCTGACAAAAGATGCATAAAGGTCCATTTAGAAATGGGGAATAGTCTTTCTCCATCTGTAACCATACAATCAAACCTTTGTTTCTTTAGTAGGAAAGACAAGCTAGTCCTAAAGTTTTTTAGCCCTTTGAGGTTTTAGAAAAGGTTGGGTCTATGACATATCAATATTTGTTGTTAGAGAATCCCAAGTTGCATTTAGTTTTCCATGTCTCGTAACTCAAAAAGGGAATTAATCCAAATGCTCAAATTGACACTAAATTGCTTTGTTCACCAAGGATGAGGATGTTTTAATTGTTAAACTAGAAGAAGTGTTGTAGCATAGAAAGAGGAAGGGAGAAAGTGAAGTATTCATTAAGTGGAATGGTTTGAAGGCTTCTTAAGCTATTTAGGAGACTGAAAATCACTTATGTGGCTACTTCCTAGACTTCAACCTTGAGGACAAGGTTCACTTTGCAGGGAATGCATGTTTATGTGCTTCTCTAGATCTAGGGTGATCTAGCAGTTAGCTAAAGGAACAAATGGAAGTGTGAGAAAAAAAGCTTGGAGGAGGTGTGCTTGTAGGACAAAAGAGTTTTTTTTTTTTTCTTCCTATTACCACTCACACATATAAGGGAGGGGGAAAGGATTCAAACCCCTAACCAAGTGGGTGGACTTGCCAGTTAAGGGTCTTGGCCTAGTGGTAACCAGCTCTATTGTAACCTTTTTTTCTATGTGCAATTCACTCTACAATCCCTTTAATCTTTCTAGTCTTGTTATTTTCTCTTTTAGTTGTGATTGGGAAGAAAATTAGATATGAGCCTCCATTTAATGAAGATTTCCTCCAACCAAAGCCAGTGACAAGATCCTTAAACCATGCACGTAATAGCTACACTGACATATATTTAGATTACTACATCACTGCATTACTTAGTTTGTTTTAAGTAGATACAATATAGATTTTCATTTGAAAAGGGAAGTCTCGATTTCACACAAAAAGTAGATGCAAAATGGATTTGTGTATAAAAAGAATAGTCATGATTTAATACAAAAAGTAGCGTTACTCTAGAACTCAAAATAATCCTAATTCACTTCTTTTCTTAGATTGCTTGGAAACCTTACACTCCAATCCTTTGATTATACCTATAAAGTTTGTCATTATGATTGGTATAGTACTTCACACCAAAAAGCTTAGTCTTAAACTAATTGACTTCACAACAACTTGTTATTCACAATGAATGATCTTGATGTTGTTCCAATATAGTAATAGCCTTGTTTCTATCATTCAATGTTAATTTTCCAAAATATTGGCCCCTATCCACTGAACTCCAATACTACTTGCAAAAGCTCAAATGGGCCCATACAACAATAAAAAGCGGACAAAAAGTACAATATATATATATATATATATATATATTACTGATACAAAAACGATTATCAAGCCTAAATGAAGACAACATTATACACACTAGTTTATAGACTTCTTATAATTGCACAAGCAATTTTTCTTCATTCAACTTTTTTTTTTAAAATTTTTTATTAACACTGCACTCTCACCTACCTTGCACTTGTACACTTCTTTCTTGGACATTTTGTAGGAGCGGGGCCCCCTATCTATAAAAGAGCTCATTGACTATAGAAGTCTGTTTGATCACTTTTTTATTTTTTATTTTTGACTTCTCTACCTCGGTGGCAGGAGATATTTTTCATCTCCCTAATCTAGAAAGCTCCACACTCTTCCGCACTTCTATCAACTTTTTTCGGCTTTTTTTTCTTCTTTTTCCTTCATGGGACCCACAAGTTTTTCTCTCGATTGACATCATCAACGTGATGGCCCCAAATTACCTACCACTTGTGTCATGCCTCTAAAGCCTAATGAGATCTGATTTGTTAACGAGGTTAGAATTTTCTATAATTCCAAACTGCAAATATCGAGGATCCAAGACCGAAATTTCCTGCATTAATTGTTCAATGAGATATGTCTTTAAAGCCACACGTTAGGCTCTTTCAATAGCTTCGGGGGAAGAAAAAATGTCTCTCAAGCCTAGTTGCCTTAGAAGCAAGGGTGACGAGAGTACAGAACGAGGTCATCTGTTGCGGCGACTGGGGGCTGGGGCTCATTTATGTAGATTGTTCGTCCTATCAACCTCCATGGTTCTAAAATGGAAAAGAGGAAAGAAAGTTTCTTACTGGTAGCTGCTTGATACAACATTATTCATTACCATTAGACGAGGAAGGGCCTTTCAAATAAGCTATATGTAGTTGCTTCTTCATTCTATATCAACCACCATGTTTTTATTATGTAAAAGTGGAAAGGAAATTTCTTCCTGGAAGCTGCTTTGATGCTAGATTATTCACTGCTGTTCAAAAAGTTTTGAACAGGATTCCGTTTAGATAAGCTTCGAACGCATTCCCGTTCAAAGCTGAATATGAATACAGCTTCACAAACGATCGGTCGACCCCACTGGAAGGTCTGTTGTTCAGACTTCGGGTTGGTCAAGGACAGCGAGGACGTCGATTTTAGCTACATCGTACATGAGACGGTCATTGGTCTGTACAAAATATAGGTGGTTTCGTTTACACGTGGATCACTTGGTAGATTCTGTGGTTTACTATAATGTCTTAAATACCCCCGTACCACTATTTACCTAATTAAAAACCCACGTCAACGAACCTACGTCAAGTCAACATACACTAACATTTACGGCTGCTATACATTCTTAAAAATACAAGCAAGTGGACGGCTAATGATTGATCTGACGGTAACGAATAATCCAGTATCAAAGCTGCTGCCACGAATCTTCCTTTCTACTTTTAAGTTATAAAAACGTGGTGGTCGGAGAAAATATGACAACAGACTTGTGTTTTGGAAAGTTCAGGGTGTAGACAATAATTAATCTCTACCAAGAACATGCACAGCATAGTTCTCTGTATCTTGCTCTAGAATAAACTTGAGATCCTGCAATGGCCGTGGTGGCAGTGTAACGGAGAGCAGTGATAACATAGCAAAAACCTAACAAAATACTATCAGTGTAGTTGTCATTGGGGTGCGATCCTAACAAAAACCTACGCTGTCTTGAGGTATCTTTTCACCAGCTCTTGTGTTGCAAGCCACGAAGGGGAGAAAGAATGAGATACAACGACAACAACCAGCAGCAGTCGCCCGTCGGTGTTCCTCCTCCGCAAGGTGGGCGATTTAGTCTTTCTGAATTTGGAGTTTTGTGTGATTTGCTGTGATTTGTTGGATATGACTCTTGATACTGTTTCTTGGTTTTTTCGTTTTGTTATTTGGGGGATTCAGGCTATCCTAAGAAAGCTTCCCAAAAGCCTAAACGGCCGGGCAAGGCAGCTCCGCCCCGTCCGGGCAAGGCGGCTCCGCCCCGTCCGGGCAAGGCGGCTCCGTCGCGTCCGGGCAGGGCGGCTCTGTCCCGTCCGTCGAATGAGGCTCTTCCGTGTGCAGCGGTTACGCAGCATCCTCCGCCGGGTCGTCCGCCGGGCCCACGTAACCCGAATCAGCCGCCTTCGCGTAGAAGCGGCTGCTTGGAAAGCTGGTACGTCCTCCGATCTTTCTCTCTCTCCCCTTTTCTTTCTCTGTGAATCTTTGATGCAAAAGGGATTCTGTATCAGGAAATTCGGTTTTGGGTATCGGGATGCATTTATTGACTCATAGCTAGTCACCTTTGGTTGTTAATTTTGCATTCATTAGGTACTTTCTAACACTAATGAGTGGTTAAACTTTCTTGATTTGAATGTTAATTTGCATGCAGTTTGGCCGCTTTGTGCTGTTGCTGCCTCTTGGATGCCTGCTTCTGATGAGAAAATTGCAGCAAGAATATATCGCGTAGAGGATTTGGATTCCTAATCTGTTTATCAAATGTTTGATCTACTTTCGACGTCTCCTCGACTGTTTCTGTTTTTCAATAATATGAACTTCCTGTCTTTACATGTTCGTGGGTATCACTTAAAGTCCTCCCTCTTGTGTTGTTTGATTTACACTCTATCAAAAAGTATATTTTAAAGAAGTTTATCAGATAATTTGTAATGCACTTCACAGTGTTCTTAATGTAGATTTCAAGGGGTAATATGACATGAATGTGTTTGCGAGGTATCATCTTTTGAATTTGAATTCTACTAAGTATATTTTAAAGAAGTTTCTTAGATAAGTAGATAGTTTGGAACATTCTTCAAACCGTTCTTAATATGTTTTCATTATTAATATGGATTGCGACCTTTGTTACATTTTTTTAATTTTTTTTTTTTATGTATGGTTAAAATTGACTTTATAAATTATTCTTACCCTAAAGAGATGGCTCATACAATTCTAATATATGAAATGTATGGTATAGGAGTAGAAATTGAGAACTTTGCTTGATCATTTAATGAAATTTCATGACCAACAACAACAATGAGTGCTTTCATATGTCACATTCTGTGCAATCCTTTTTAACAGAAAGTGTTGACAACCGCCTTTAATCATATAAGCCATCCGAGATCATCCAAAAATAATGTTTTAAATATATATATATATATATATATTTTAGTATAAATATTAGTAAATCCATAGTATTCTTTCATATGTAAAATTCAGACAACAATACATACGAATCTCCACAAAGGTTCTTTCGGGAAAGTATCGCAAAATTATAATTAAAAATGAGTAAACAACAATTTATTTGTTCCCTCATTTTTTCCTTTGAACAAAGTTAGTCAACAATCCTGACCCTTGGCAGGCCTGCCACAGGCCTGGTCAATAAGCCCAACTATGATGGTGGGTTAGGACTTGGGAAGGAGGACTGAACTTTGTCCCACAGTCTGGAGTGAGGTAGGTCCAGTTAGGTATTAACAAATATGTATTTTCTCCCTTTTTTTAAAACTAATTATGTACGTAGAAGAAAATATAAAAATGTAAAGAGGTTATAGAGACAAGATATTAAAGAGATAACCACTATTTCTAACTTGTTCTTTCATATCAACAAGAAGGAAATCACAAGTAACGATTATAAGTGATAAGATTAAATAATAGAGATCAAATTCATGATTAGGGAAAATCATACTTGGCCTTGAGTAGTGACATCTTATTGCAAATGCTCAATTTTTTTTTTTTTTTAAGAAATCATCATTAAAAGAAGAAAATATTTCAATCTAAAAGAAAAAAACATATCAAGCCAAGATATTAACAAAGAACTCTACTCTTTACAACATTTAGTATAAATATTCAATATTTTCAAAGTTTTGGACTCAAATGTCACCAAGGATAACAAAACCAATAGCGATCAATTGGCAGAAGACTGCATGATAAATTCCTGTCTATCAAAGTCAGCTCCATAGAACAAGACCTTTTTGACGTGGCCCGGAACTACGTTGCCCCGCCAGGCTTGTCAGACACGAACCAACTCCAAGGAAACAACCGCTCCTTTGTTACCTTTGACTTCTATAAGATAAGGACTAGCAGGCTTCTTTCTCTTGCTCATAATACATTGAGTCCGAGATAATTCAAATAGCACACTCTGTATCTCGATTATGCTCTGCTTCTGCAATCCAATGGAGCTTTATGGGATTCTTATCTTTTCTATAAGCCTATTGTTTGCAATCTATTGTTGCTGCTCCGACAAACGAGTCTGATCCATTGGTAATGATCCTTTTAACATCTTAAGCTCTTGGAAGATTCTGCTCGCTTCTGCTACTGGCCGAGAATTGCAAATTGCTGCATGCCTTCTCCCTGTTCAAGGCTTTATTGTTTTCATAGCTGATCTCCCTTCTCTTGTAGAAGTCAACTTTGTATTCATCCGCTTCATTGATCTGGCTCTACAGCTCCTTTTCAATCTTCTCCTTCGCCAGGAGACGCACATATATGAAAACAATATATTACCTTTTTTTATGAATTTATTTTTTATTAATAAGATCATATATTCATAAAAAAATGTAATATATTGTTTTCATATTTGTGAAGTGTAACTTTTGAATTTGAATTATGATAGAAATTTATATTTGGACAATATAAGATACTGATATGCATAAGTAGAATTATTTAAAAACACGTTATAGAACGTGACTACGGGAAAGAGACGCATGCTTTGAACAGCTATAAAGCAAATAAATATAGAACTAAACTGCATTTTAACAACTGTTTATGGGTTGGGTTTGATTAGCTATGGAGACATAGAAGGCCGCCAAAAGGAATCGGGTTCTAAGAACAAACACTTTGCTAATTCTTTTTTCTTCTCATGTTCAATTAGGATGTGACCTTTTGGATGCTATATCCAACAACTAGCATAAAGTACGTTTTCTTATTTGAATTGCTAAAAGAGTGTTTGACTATGGAGTATATTGCCAAGGAACTACACCAAATTAGAAACGCATTTCTTGGGGTTGAAATCCATGTAGAAAGACCAATTAAGGTAAGGTAAAGCAAGAAAATTCGATTTAGCAATTTACTTAATAATAGACAGCCTTACATTTGGATTAGTTGCCCCTTATATTTCAGTTCAATTAGTTTATAGTTCATGTTGACTAGTTTATCTAGCTATAATTTTTGGAGAAGAAGTTGTTTTTAATTTTCTTGTAATCGAATTCTTAAATTTGTCAGCATAGAAATCTTGATTAATACATATATATGCAGGAATAAGGAAGATTTGTGAAGAACCAACTTGCCAAAAGAGTCTCTTTTACAATGGCTTGTTAATCATAAGATTTATGTTTCGTACTTATTTGTAGTTTGTTTCACTTTTTGCAACATATGAACATGTTTAAGACAAAACCTTTTCTTAATAACATATAGTAAGCTTGAAGTACTACAAAAATTATATAGTAATGGAAATAATGATGAGTGTTGAGTAGAGAACTAGATAAACAAAACGGAAGAAACTCACTTTCAATGTTGAGTTTCCAAATCACGATCCTTGCACTGCGCCTTAAGGAAAAGAAAAGTTAACAATCAAATGATCTCTCTAACCAGCTCAACAATTATCGCATAGCAACCACTGATGAGGCATATAAAATGCCATTTTCATGTAAGCCTTATTTTCCAATGCCTAGCTTTCCTTACATTTGCTAATTCTTACTCCTCTTTTTGTTTTGAGTAAACGTTTCCCAAGTATTGTTTGTCAAATTAGAAATGCAACATGATGTGTGATCAACTTGTTGGCAAGCACCTAGTTTGGTTCTTTCAAGAAGCTTGAGATGCTTCAAATTGGCAGAAGGAATTTGACAAGAAGCACAATACCCGCCGTGGGAATATTTCTTCTTAAAGGTTAACAATTCATATGAGTAGTATTGAAAAAGGAACGGGGAAATTTCTTCGCTGCTAAAAACTATCCGTAGAATTCAACAATTTGGGTGAGTAGCGTTCAAAAAGAAATAGGCCATTTGCAAAGGTTCTCCTTCTTCGAAGTTGTGGGCAATATCCTATATGGTAAATTCCTTATGCCGTTTACAACACATTGTTTATGAGTATCATCTCAATCACAGCTAACCAACTCTGTTTATGAGTATCATCTCAATCACAGCTAACCAACTCAATGACACTTCTCCAAATAACATAGGCCACACTCTCCATTGTCATATAATAAAATTGACTTCAGGGCCGAATTCTTCTTGTCTTGGCAAGTGATTGACGAAGGCCTTTGCAGCGGGATCTTCATCATCATAGTGACACTTCCACTGGCCTCTAATGCGCAGACATTGATCTCGGTCATGGCATCCAAAAATAGGAATGCAAGGAGCTATTATAACGTCCCTTGAATATGCTTTCAGTTGGAAACCTGCACTAACCATATTCAGTAAGGACATACACCTTCGACTCTATTGATAATACTAATGGTTCGCCAGTGACAGAAAGATAATAACAAGGCGCACAATTAACAAGGCCAGCTTGTATCTCTCGGTTTGGCATTCACAACTACGATTCTGCACAATGAGGTGCTTGGCTCTACCACTACCTTTAATTTATTTAACACATTTAGTCAAAAAATTCTGGATATCTAACCTCATAATTCAGGTTTTGTTATCTTGGCATTTATTATATATTTACTTTTACTAAGAAAGAAGGTTGTTTTTCTCGGTTAGAATTGGCTGTATGAGAGTAGAAATTGAGAACTTGCTTGATCCTTTAATGAATACTTCCATAAATAAAGGAAAATAAATGCCAAGATAACAAATTCTGAATTAAGAGGTTAGATATCCAGGATTTTTGGACTAAATTTATGGAAGTATATGTTTACTTTTACCAGAAAGGTTGTTGTTTGTCTCGGTTAGAACTGTATAAATAAAGGAGAGTGACGTAATCCTAGATAAAAAAAAAATCATTGTGTTTTAAGCATTTTGAGATTAGTTTTCTTTTAATAAAATATTTGAAAGTTAATTTTATTAGAGTATAAAAATTCATCGCAAAATCTTAAGACATTAAATGAAAAAAAAATTATTATTTAAACCAAAATTTCATTCTCTCACTTTCAACGCAGAATAACACTTACTTTTAACATTCATTTACATACATACTGTAGAAAGAAATACAACTATGAGGACATAGGGGTTTATAAAGTGTTAAACCCATCTCAAAACCTAAAATTATTAGGTTAAAAAATTATCACTTATAAAATTAAAGGTTCATTTTTTTGCTTTCAATAAGGGACAATAATAAACTTTTCTAATACCAAAAAAGTTATATTTCTACTCTCTTTTTTTACTTATTATTAAAAATAGATCAAAAAATAAATAAAAAGATAATCTTTACTGAGAATATCTGAAATTTTCTAGATATTCCGACCATCGAGACTAAAACCCAGGCCACTACGGTTGTTGTAACTGCCTCGCATACTGCCTCACAAACACAATAAATGCGTCCAGACCGCTTATACCGAATAAGAATGCTGCAATGGTCCAGGTGGTGACAGCTATAGCCGAGTAATGATGCGCCAGAACAGCATACGTGCCAGTAACAAATGCCACCACCATTGCCATCAGGGCCTGCACTATGCAGCAGGTGGCGGACGTGGCAATACAACTGCGAAAGGCCTTGTGAACTGGCCCACTTAAAAGGGGAAGTGGCAAGAGCATGTGCGCAAAGACAGCCCAGCAGGATAGCAAGAAAGCTAAGGTATCTGCAACCACGAACGCTTTGAAAGCTGAATTTCTCGCCAGAATTGCAGTGCCTGGGTCGCTCTTATCTGCACTGAAACCCCCTGGCATGGTAATACCTGCTGCAAAAGTCACGGTTGTAATGAGGGTGGCCACTACCAAATGGGTTCCGTAAGCTCTATCCTCCATGCGAGATTCGGTACCTCTGCCGTTATGCTCGTTCTCCTCCTCCTCGGTCTCCTCCTCGGTCTCCTCCTTGTTCTCTGGTTTCGCGATGTAATCTTTGCCAGTTAATACTCTTCGAGATGGTCGAAGATTACGGTTGCTCCTCTTTATATGACGTATCCCTTGTTTCTGTAACATGTATTAACGTGATTTGGAGCTCTAGGGGTTTCCATATAGCTCTCGTAAGACAGGAAAAAGAAACATGTAGAAAAGGTAGAACCATGTAAACAGAATCTACAGAAGAACGATACTGAAACAGCAATACTTAGAGCTCTTGTCTGCTCCTACCCCGTCATCAGCTTAAAAATAAAACGAAATAAAATGGCATTTCCATATCAAACCTTGAAATTAGAGCTCTTGTTGGTAGCTTTGAAGGGATTAGATTAGATTAACCAACGAACAAACTAGTGGGAATGATAAGCAAGATAGTGCAAGATGAAAAGATAACAATGGGCAACGAGACATATTAAAAATCATTGATGAAACTGGAGAGTTACGTAAAGGAGATGTTATGCATCTAGAAGTTCAGGTTAGAACAATCTATAAAGAAAAAGAAAACAAAATCATTTTAATTTACAAAGTTTATACTAGATGCGAAGGAAAAAGAAAAAGAAAATATTTTTTACGCTAAAACAAAAATTTTCACTTCTTAACAAAATTGCATAAAGAGTACAGATTACTTATTCAAGTTTTTTTTTTCTTTCCCATTTTCATTGATGAAAGTGAGCCAAGTTTGGTTGAAAGTGTCAATTATTAGTATGTCCATATTTTTTCAATTATATACTTTATGGAATTGAAATTATGAAGAGAGAGTTGTATTTTCCTTACTTTCTTTCTTATTCAAAAGGTTACTAAAAAATGTATTCTTTACTAACAAATGTATTCTTTACTAATGTCGTTCTTAATTTTAGGTGATTATTGTCACGCTAGCTTCACTAATCTTTTTTTTTTTGGCCCGTCAATTGTAGAGAGAAACCTAAATCACGGGTATTAAATTTAGGCCAGACTCAATTAGCCTCCCCTCAAGGTCTTTAAAAAAAAAAAAAAAGGTAAAATCAATAGATAACGGTTTTGGTGTAAGAGAAATATTATGATCATACCTTAGACAGTGAAAGTTTTCCGGTAGCTAAAGCAATGTCCAACGCATTGAAATTTTGATTGTTGAAAGCCATCTTGTCAACTCTTGGTTGTTGAAGGAGACTCCATGCAGGACGATACGGAGACTTGAAATTATGAAGGAGGGCTGTATTACCACAGTCATCCTTTTCATTCAAAAGATTGCTGACAAATGGATACTGTAGTAAGAGCTCCGTTGTCAACAATGGAAATGTGCTTTCCACAGAGAAATGAAGGATGTTCCGACCATTCTTGTCGATTATTTCGCAACAATCTGGACAATGTAATAAAATCATACGCACTATCCTACCTTCGCTCATACCAACTGCAACGTGAAGTGCTGTCCTACCCTCAGTGTCTTTCATGTATGCCACCTGTCCATCACGGCTCAACAATGCTTTTGCTGCCCTCCACAACCAAAGTACGCAGCCAAGTGCAGGGGAGTCCAACCTTTTTGGTCTGGTATTTTGGCTAGAGTAGCAATTTTGTCTAGTAGCTTTTCGATTATTTCTGCAAGAATGCAAATATGCTAAATAAAAAAATTTCTAGATAAAAAAGAGGATAACTTGTGAATTATAGAATAGGAAAACTACTTTAAGATGTTAGTTTAGTCCTGTTGAGACCAGTTATTATATGGTTTCTACCTCATTTGTATAACTTCAAGTTAATGCTAATCTTAATACACCTTATTAATTAAGAGATAGAAAAACTAGTTTAAAAAGTTAATTAAATATTATAATGTCTAATGCCTTTATTTTTTATGTACATCTCGAAAAATCTTAGATTTGATATCATCACATGGTTTTTAATGAAATTTATTATATCAAAGCATATTTTATGCAAATCAACTAGGCTAGAATTTTGAAGACAAGGGAAAAAAAATAAAAAAGGAAGATAAAAAGCAAATGACGAACCTTCATCATTCCAGAATACTGCGGCATGCAAAGCCGTCCTACCAAGAGGCACAGTGTAAGCCAGTGAATTGCAAATGTCTAAAATTTTGAATAACACATCTCGAAAGCCTCTCTCGACAGCCATGTAGAGTAAAGTCTCACCAGCATCATTGGCAGAATATACAAAATTTGGATCTTTTTCAGCAAGCAGTGTCACAACCTCAAGGTGATTATAACGAACAGCCTCGTGCAGGGCAGTGTCCTTCTCTTTGTTCAGCATCCTGAGCATCTCTCTAGGCTCATTAACTTGTCTTTCAAGATCTGTACAACAAGCCTCTATGCGTTGAATTAGGGCTTTCACTATGGCAGCATGGCCGTTTCTTGCTGCGATGTGGAATGGAGTTTCATCTTTGGCGTTGCATTTCCATAGAAGCGGTGGACATATATCGAGAATTCCTACCACAAAGTTGGTCGCTCTTTGTTGCAGTGTTTGAGGAGGTTGGCCACAAAACCCTTGCTCAAATTTGGTTTTAAATGATCTTTTTTCTGTAATACAAACGGCTGTGAGATAAATATGAAGGATTGTGTTCTTGTTTGGCGTTAATAGGCGGTCAAGAGGCTCTTTGCATTTTATAAAGTCGTCCATTCTACCCTTAGCCGCAGCTTGGTAGAAAACATGATCCATACAAGTGATGGTCTCCGTTTGCTGAAGTAGATTAGCATCAACAGATGATGGAGCTTCAAACGAGCCAGTGGACGCCATGCAAAGGATTGTCTCTGTTTACTGAAGTTGACTAGAAAATTATTCGATCTGTTGGGGGGTTATTAGTAAAACGTTGGTAATATTCAGAGAAAAAATAATATACAGAAAAGAAAGTTATGACGTAGGACTCCTTAAAGCAAAGTTTTTTTTTTTTTTTGGTGCATATTTCTGGGTCTATCGATATCAGTTGGGATTTGTACTCAGTGAAAGCAAAATCCAAAAAGAAACACTTAAACGGATGTGGCATTCAAGTTCTTCGATCAGGGCACCAAAAATACCCAATCGAAACCCCCTTTTTCGGGTAAACCAACAATGAATTCCTTGCCAATTTACACAGCTAAATATCAAATCCATCAACAGCATGAAAAAAGCTAAAGAGGCAGATGGATGAAAAAGGAATGCTAAAGCGGGGAAATAGACTAAACACCGCAACAGGTGGCGAGATTTCCCATTGAACCCATGGTGAGAGTCGTGGGAATGATGGAGTTAGCAGCAGATTACGTCGCAAATAATCTCCCGGCTCCACTTAAGTTAGATAAGTTCAGATGGAGCGGCTGGTGAAGGAGAAGGCTACAGTGGGCAAATGAAAAAGGAAAGCGAAAGATATGCTGACGAGTGACCAGAGAAATTGAGAGTTCGGGGAAGTCAGGAGACCTAGACTCTTTCAATGGCTTCGGCGAAAGAAAAAGTGTTTGTTTGAAGCCTAAGTTGCCTCAGAAGCCAGAGACAAGTGTAGAGAATGAGATCGTCTTCTCCGGCGACGGTGGGCTGGGGTTCCTTTGTGTAAATTGTTCACTCTATACAACCACCAAAGTTTTATAATGGTTAGGAGGAAAGAAAGTTTCTTCCCGGAATCTGCTTTGGTACTTGAAGAAAAAGCTGAAGGCAACAATGAACACATTCAGTGAAGACGATGAAGGCCATTCTGGAAAAGCACCGAGTGCTGTGTATTCACATTTCTCAAAGAATTAAGTGTGCTTTACAAGTTAAATATATGAACGAAGAAAGCAAAAACAACCTAGGCCCGTATTGGACCTTGGCCCAACAACCCCACAACACCATACATTTTAACACTCCCCCTCAAGCTTGGAGTATAAATTAAATACTCCAAGCTTGGACAGAAGATGTTGGTGTTGTGGGCTACATAGTGCTTTAGTGAAAATATCTGCGGGCTGCTCCCGCGTGTTTACATATTCGGTCTTTATGATCCCTCTTTCTATCTTTTCACGAATGAAGTGACAGTCTACTTCAATATGCTTCGTCTTCTGATGATACATCGGGTTAGCAGCGATATGCATAGCTGCCTCATTATCACAATGTAGTGATACTGGTCAAGGAAGAGTGGCACCAAGGTCTTGGAACAAGCCAAGGAGCCAAATGATCTCGCATACTGTGTATCCCATAGCCCTGTATTCTGATTCAGCTGATGATCGAGAAACCGTTGGTTGCTTCTTAGTAACCCATGATACTAATGAATCACCCAACTTTATGCAATAACCCGTTACGCATTTTCGCGTCATGGGACAAGTTGCATAATCAGAATCACAAAAGGCTCTAAGCTGTAACTTAGAGGATGAGGAAAGAAAAATACCTAAGCCAGGTGTACCCTTAAGGTATCGCAAGACTCTCACAGCTGCATCCATATGCGATTGCTTTGGAGCATGTGTGAACTGGCTGAGATGCTGTACAGCAAAACTGATGTCTGGACGTGTGTGTGTCAGGTACATCAATCTCCCAATCATCCGCTGATATGGAGCAAAATCTGGAAGGAGTGGATCATCCTTCCGATCAGGGTCTCCCTCATCATATTCAGGAGTGGTCAACTTAAGGCTTTGCTCCATGGGAGTGATAGCAGGCTTTGATCCTGCAAGTCCTGCTTCTGAGATGAGTTCTAAAGCATATTTTCGCTGACTCAGGTAGATCCCTCCTGGTGAGCGAGCAATCTCAATACCAAGGAAATACTTACATTGTCCAAGATCCTTCATATGGAAAACCGAGTTCAAGTGTTGCTTGAATTTTGAAATAGCAGACATGTTGTTCCCGGTGATAAGGATGTCATCAACGTAAAAAAGGATAATGATGAAGGATTCTCTAGTGCGGCGAGTGAAGACTGCATAATCATGTAAAGATTGTCTAAATCCTGCAGCAAGTAAGGCCTCTGTAAGCTTGGCATACCATTGCCTTGAGGCTTGTTTCAATCCATACAATGATTTCCGCAAGCGACAAGCTGTCCTCTCCCCCTAATGAGAAAAACCCGGAGGTAGTTGCATATAAACTTCTTCCCTCAAGTCTCCATGTAAAAAGGCATTCTGAACATCCAATTGGTGTAGATCCCAATGTCTAATGGCTGCCATACTGATCACTGATCTAACTGTCACTGCCTTTGCAACTGGTGAATAAGTTTCATCATAATCGATTCCCTCTCGTTGTGTATAGCCTTTAGCCACTAACCGAGCCTTATATCGCTCAATGGTCCCATCAGCATGATATTTTATCTTGTATACCCATTTGCAACCAATCGCTCTACGCCCAAGTGGCAGTGGAACGACATCCCATGTGTGATTGGCCTCAAGGGCCTTTATCTCTCTATTCATCGCTTCAACCCAACGGTTGTCCTTAAGTGCCTGATCATAGGTTTCGGGCTCAATGACCTCAGAGATGGATGCAATGAAACGCTGATAATGTGGAAAGAAGATATCTAAGGAGACCTGATCTGAAATGGGATACTGGTTGTTCAACCCTATGGAGGTGGTTGAACATAAATAGTCAGCGGTCCAGATAGGTGGTCGTGTGGCCCTAGATGATCGTCTAAGTTCAGGATGTGGTTGATCTAGAGTAGACTCGGGAGCTGGAATGACTGTAGGAGGATTAGCAACTAAAGGAGCTTGTGGTGTTGGATCAGGAGGTATATCTGAAGGAGGATCAATTGGAGCATGTATGGTCTCTTGAGGTGGTGGCTCTGAAGATCTTGGTAGAGGGTCCAATATAGTAGGTAATGGATCGTCCGTCTGAGCGATATCTTGCCTGGGTAGCTGCTGGTCCAAGGACTGATCACGGACAGTATCTGAAGATGAAACACTAGAAAAAAGGAATTCGTATTCATAGAATACGACATCACGACTTACAAAGAGTTTCCCACTCTCAGGGTCAAACACTTTGTAACCCTTTTGAAGTGAAGGATAACCTAAAAAGATACAAGGGGTAGCTTTAGGTGTGAACTTGTCCCTAGGTCGAATAACAGTGGCATAGCATCTACAACCAAAAACTCTTAAGTGGTCAAGTGTAGGTGGTTTGCCATAGAAAAGCTCAAATGGAGAGCGATTTCCAAGTTTGACACTTGGCAATCGGTTAATTAAGTATGTGGCTGTCAAAATGCATTCCCCCCAGAAACGTGCAGGTATGTGAGCTTGAAATAACGAAGCTCGTGCCACATCTAACAAGTGACGGTGTTTGCGTTCTACAACCCCGTTTTGTTGGGGTGTATAAACGCATGAGCTTTCGTGGATGATTCCACGAGATGCAAGAAAAGAAGTGCATGCAGAAGAAAAAAACTCGGTACCATTATCTGAGCGAATGCGCTTGATCATGGTACCATACTGAGTTTGAATAGCAAGAACAAAGGACTGAATAGTAGAAAAAACTTGACTTTTAAATTTTAATAAAAAAGTCCACGTCACACGTGAAAAATCATCAACAACAGTTAAAAAGTAACGTGAACCATCATGATTTGAGATCCTGTGAGGACCCCATAAATCCATATGAACTAAATCAAATATTGCTCGACTAAAAGAATGTCGTTGTGGAAACGCAAGTCGAGTTTGTTTTGCTAGAGGACACACAGAGCATGAAAAATATTTAGGACATCGAATACTTTGGCCATTTGCAAAATAACTTGATTGAGAGCTATGCCCAAGTCGGCGATGCCATAGATCATAGTTTGTATTTACATTCACACTAGAAGAACTATTGTTAATATTACTAGAACTGTTCACATTCATACAAGCCAAAAGTGAATGGACAGATTGCAAAAGACTACCAATACAACGTGGTAAGTCATCTAAAGTAGGTTGCAAAAGATACAGTCCTTGTACCGCTCTACCCAGTGCGATCACCCGCCCAGTCGAACGGTCCTGGAAAATACAAAATTCATCGAAAAAAATAACAATGCAATTGCGATCAGATGTTATTTTTTTGACAGATAAAAGATTAAATTTAAGACGAGGAACAAACATGACACGATTAAGTTGTAGGAGTTGTGTGGGTTGTGCATGTCCAATATGGGTAGCATAAATGCATGTGTTATCAGGCAACTTAATAGGCAACAGTTGAGATCCACATGAATAAGCAGAAAATAAATTTTTTAGATCACATGTGACGTGGTCACTAGCACCGGAGTCTATAATCCATGGATGCTTGAACTGAGAAGATGAAGGATGAATACCCATACCTGCAAATCTTCCTTCAGCATAGGAGGTTTCGGATGGTGGCCATGTCTGAAATTGTTCCATCATCCTGTGCAGTTGTTCCATTGTATAAGCTGGAGTGTGAGTGGCCTGACCCATTGGCTGCATTGTGAGCCCAGCAAAGGCTGGACTGGGGGCTGAATTAACTCCCTGGTCATGAGTTAAGCCTGGAGGTCCGTGAGTTATATGGGGGTTATATCCCATTTGCGGCCCAAAGCCGTGCAGTCCTTGAGTGCCAGCCACAGGCCCAAGGCCCATGTAATATGCCTGCGGCATAGGAGGCCCATGGTGCTGAGAAAGGGGTTGTCCCGTTCCAGCAAGAAAACCGGCGAAATTCCCCACTCCTGTTGGTGTTGATTCTGCATTCTGCAGTGTGCAATCACCTCCGGATTGCGCTTGAACTTGGAGAGCTTGGCTACTCCCTTGTTTCCCTCTTCCTTTCGGCACCCAACCAGGAGGAAAACCCACCAAGCGGTAGCATTTATCTCGGGTGTGTCCCGATTTATGACAGTGAGAGCACACGGGTTTTCCTTTGGAGTCAGTTTTGGGTGCAGATCCGACTATAGAGGATGAAGATTGATTCGGAGAGGTATGGTCATGAAAGGATGCGGCCAAGAGTACTCCTTCTTGAGCTTTATATTCGGACTCCTTGTTTCTGCGTTGGTGCTCATCTTCCTTCGCAAGATTGAAGGCATTGTCTACGGAAGGGAGAGGTTCCTTGGAAAGTATGTTGGTGCGGAAGTTTTGGAAGGCTTCTGGTAGTCCAAGTAAGAAATCCATGAGGTTGTGCTCTGCAGTGTGGTCCTCCAAGCGTTCATTCACACGACAAATGCACCCACCACATTTACAACGCACAGGAGGTTCCACCATTTGGATCTCAAGCCACAAATTAGAAAGAGTGGTGTAGTAGTCAGTTACACTACCTCCAAAGAAACGGTTTTCACATTGTTTTTGTCGGAGATTGTATCTTTGGGTTGAGGTAAGTCTTCCAAAACGCAGCTTGAAGGTATCCCATGTCTTCCTTACATCATTGATGCGGGTCACATATACAGCATGCTCTCTATCTACTGATTTTTCAAACCAGCTCACAAGAGCTGAATGATTTTGATCCCACATGGCTTGTTTTTCGGCATCCTTCTTGGGTCTTGGGAAACTACCATCAACGTATCCCCACTTGTTTTTTCCAATCAGCTGGTTTTTGACTTGCCGACTCCAAATGTCATAGTTTGAGTCATCTTTGAGCTTTTCAGTAGACAAAGGAAGTCCAGGCATATCGGTAGCGGATAGGTAGAAGGGATCTCGGTATGGATTCTGGTGTGGTGTTGGTCCGGTGGAGGGAGAAGCCATCTTGGATATAAGTGGAAATAGAAAATGTAGGTGGGGTTAAGGATGTCTAAGGTCTGACAAAAGTTTGGAAGGTGGGTGAGATGTCTTTTCGTAGTAGAGAAACGACTACGGACTTAGGTCTCTTGACAAGTAAAACGCAAAAGCAATCTGACACCAATTTCTTTGTGCCAGAAATACCCTTGTGCTAAATAACAGGAAATGAAAATAACAGAGGTTTGAACGGAAACAAAGGAACCAGGAAATGGCGAAGAAAGCTTACACCTTAACCTTGCTCTTGATACCATGAAGAAAAAGCTGAAGGCAGCAATGAACACATTCAGTGAAGACGGTGAAGGCCATTCTGGAAAAGCACCTAGTGCTGTGTATTCACATTTCTCAAAGAATTAAGTGTGCTTTACAAGTTAAATATATGAACGAAGAAAGCAAAAACAACCTAGGCCCGTATTGGACCTTGGCCCAACAACCCCACAACACCATACATTTTAACAGTACTAGATTATTCATTACAGTTAGAGGAGGAAGTGCTGCTCAAATAAGCTATATGTAGTTGATTATTCGTTCTATACCTTCACCATGTTTTAGTAATGTAAAAGTGGAAAGGAAATTTATTCCCGGAAGCTATTTGATGCTAGATTAAAAAAAAGCCTATAGCTTTTTAACCCGACCGATCTCATTAAAGCAAGTTTCTTAATGTCCAGAAAATATTCTAGTCCTTATTTTTAGTGTCATGGGCGGAGGTCTGATCCCAAAAGACTAACCTCCAGACGAAGAATAACTAGCCTACTTATATTGCCATCATCTTCCCGATGTGGGAGAGCCGCACATACCCCATCCTTACCCATGATGCTTGGCATTGGCAGCCTGTCCCACTGCCTACCGAGAGGCACTTGGTGTTGGTCTATGACATTCTCCGCTGCCCGAACCACGACGACCCTGTCCCCACAAACATTTGGTAGAGGGGAACGAGGTTAGGCCGAGCTTGCTCTAATACTAAACTTGGGTTCTATTTTAAAAGATCGACTTTATTTAGAAAAGTAATCAACTACCTTGTATGGCTTGAATCGTCCAGTTACCTTCCCAATGAGAGAATGGTTCAAGCCACCCCCGCCGACCCCCTGCTTAACCATGGGCGCTTTGCGCCGGCATCCCGCCCCACTGCCTACCCAGGTCGCTTGCGGATGGTCTGCGACATTGGCCTTATTTAATACATGGGTAATGACACAACGGATAAAGAAAAGTCAAACAGGCCATGTGGAATCACTAATACAAAACCCACAAACAATGGAAAATAGAAAAATCATTGTATAATGACCATCTGGTGATTGTCAAGCCATGGTTGATGATAAGCTAAATGCTTAAGGTGATGCGATTCAGTCAACAAATCTATTTAAATCCTGATTGTTTGTGTAGCAGCCTACAAGTTTGGTACGCTGCTGGGCATAAGACCTAGTAATGGGCCTGTTAATTAACAAACCCCAATCTGAACCCAACCCAAGATTTATGTATTTGCTCTTCGGTTAACAGTGATTATTTATTTCTATTTTTCTTTTCTAATTCGCACAATACTCACTTGTTTCAGTTAGTCATATATTCCGCCCACTCACAATTTTCTTCAAGCACCTCACGAACACCCTGTTAAACCTTCCAATGAAGAGTTCCACCCTCTCAAGCCTTGAGTCGAACCTCTGCCGTGCACCCAATTTACCGATTGGGCAATCTGCAAAAAGCCCATCACAATAATTTTGAAAACCAACCACGGACAAGACTCTAATTGATTCTACAGAATCTTCCCCTATCCGCACTTCCTATCACGATCTTCCCATATAATAGACGAATCAACGGAACTTGAGCAAATAATCACCAGCACACAATCAATAGAAAACCAACTTGCTAAGATATCCCACGAAACCCAAAACATCCGGGCAACGATTAACCACAAATCAACAACAGTGAATAGAAACTGAAATTCACCCACGATTTGTCCAACACAACCAACCAAAATCCACAATCAAACACCAAACCATGTGGGGCTTTCGCCCTCCACCCAAAGGCTGCTGCGAAATCCTGTTTTTTCAAACACTAGTAGAGCAAAAACTATAAAGCTTACTCAGATTCAACGGAAAGGGAAGGACTTACAGAAAATTGGTCTCATTCGAGGGAAACCAAACCTCCAGATCTCATTCCCAGAAAATTCCACACTTACTCGTTCCTTAAAGTTCCGAGTTAATAGCGTTTCATACAGAACCCAAAACACTATTGGTTATAAACGCAACATCTAGAAAGTTAGTAAGAATAGACATGAAGAAAAGAATGCACGGAAAGGATGGAAGGAATAAAAGAATACAGGGAAAGAAAGCAATAGTTCACAGATATTTCGCAGACATGGATGATGATTGACAAGGGAGTATGAAGGCGAAATTAAGACACATTATTGTGTTGCTTAATACTACGCGCTTGTGTTACTCCTAGGAGATGAGTAGCAAATTTGGAAACTCTCGTCTAATGGCTAGTTAAGACTTGTAGTAAACTTGGATTGCAGGTTTTATGTTAGGGTATATATTTTCCTCTCAAGGTATGTTAGGCTTCAGTTTTGCACCCTGGTGCACTTTCTAAACCTAGGCTTTTAAACCATGTTAAGAAAACCTATTGTTGCTAAAAAATCTGTGCAGAAGTACAATATTATTTTTCTTATAGAGAACATTTCCAAGGTTCAATGCAGTGCCTTTTCCAAGGTAAAAAATCTGAACAGGCAAAGAAAACGTGGGAGTGTTGGAGTCACCTAAAATCCTAGAACTTTTTTTGCGTACCAAAGGAAATAAGCGGCGGTTTGAGAATGATAGAAAACTTGATGTGCACAGGGCACTTACTGCCAATCTAGGCTGTGTGGTTATGAATGATGAGAACAACTTCTGGTTCCAGGCTTTGCAAAAGAAGTGGAAAACCTCTTACCAAAATTGCATCTTGGGTTTGAAGGATATAGCCTTAAGTGGTTTTGTTCAAGACTAAATGAAATGCTAATTTGGGAACGACGAAAAATTATAGTCATTTGGAGGATCATTGGAACTTGAGGTCCTTTTAAAATAATTAAAGCCCAAGTTCAAGTATATCATTCCTTTCTCATGAATAAAGATCTTCACGTAAGGTATTTTGTTTCACCTTGCTTAATTTTACCTTGACATCTTATTTTTTAAAAGCAAAATACTTTTTCACCTTTTACAAGTCGATTTGAAAGAGGAAATAAGCTTTTTAATTTTTTTTTCATTTCAACATTTTATTAGGTTGCAGATTTCATTAAGCATTTATTGGATCAACATATACATCTTTGTATGGATAGTCCAGTAAAAATTAAGCATATTTGTTTCCTACATGGAAAATTGTTTGGCTCATCCATAGGATGACATTAAAATTTATGGATCTTAGTGTTTATCAAAATTCTACATTATCTTATTTCCCAAGTTGTACAGTAGGAATCATATGAGCATTTATATGATTTCTTAAAGTACTAAAGGTTGTTAATGCAATAGACTCCTAGGAAATCCTAACTTAAAATCAAACTTAAACTTCTATCTTCAACATCAATTAAACAATATCATAGATGTTGTGATCCACAATAATGAGTATGATTTTGGATGATTTATGTGACCATCAAAAATCAAACCTCAAGTCGTGGCTAACTTAGTTGATATGAGTAAATTAAATATAGTATTGTGTTGTGTTAAAGTATAATCAAAATATTATTTGTTCATTAGACAAACATGAGTTGTTGAAAAGTGCTGACATGATACCCTACATGACATGATTACTAAATTTGGAAGCTCTCATTTCGAGGCTAGTTAATGTGTTTCGCATGTAACATTTGTTGGATAAGAACACATTATCCAAAAAATTAATAAAAATGACATGCAAAGAAACAATGAGGATATAAACATCCCAATCACTCAATCCAACTTGTAGTATGCTTGATTAGATGAGAACTAAATGTTGTATTATATTCTGTTAGTAAATAATAAAGACATAATATTGTCGTTGCTTTATACGAATGTGTCACTCATCTAGCACGTGTAGCAAATTTGATAGCTCACATATTGCGGTTGGTTAACATGTATTAGTTTGATGGGTAAAAAGAAAACATCCAAAAATTCGAAAAATGATATGTGAAGAAATGATGTGGTTATAAACATAGAGATTGTCATTTTCCTTTTGGCTCAATGGTTAGCTAAGGGCCCCCCAAATTGCCATGCTAACATATTGAGGGTTCAACACATTCCCTTACACCTCCCTTTTTCCTGGGGGTGTGTAATATATATATATAAAAATTGAGATTGCACAATCCAAGTTGTACCCTTGCTTATACAAGATGAGTAATTTAAATACCATATACTAAATCTAATATTGAAAACATAAAATTTTCTAAAAAAGAAAGAATGTTTGACTGAGATAAAGATACTTTGCAGACATAGATTACCATTAACAAAAAATGAGAAGGCAAAGAAGTATGAGGGCATATTAAGACCTAATATTGTGGTTGCTTAATACCAATGTGTTACTCACATGACGCAAGCAGCAAATTTAGTAGCTCCCATCTTGCGGCTAGTTAATGGGTTTAAAATACAACAGTTTATTGGGTGAAAATAGAATATCTGAAAATTAACAAAAATGATGTATGAAGAAACAATGTGGTTATAATTATCCAAATCACAAACAAAGTTATACCCTTGTTTATGTTAGATAAGTACATTAAAAATCATATCATATTGAATTAGTGTGTAATTAAACATACTACTTAGGTGTTCATTGAACAAACACAAGTTGTTGAGTAGTTATATTGACGTAACGTGAAATGAGTAACAAATTTAAAAGCTCAAATCTTGTTGTAGGTTAACATGTATTACATGCAGTAGTTTATTGATGAAAACGCAACATCCAAAAGCTAAATATAATTGACATGATGGGAACAATATAGAAAAATTTTGTAGACACAGATGACCATTGATGAGAAATGAGAAAGTAAGAGAGTATGAGTGCGTACTTAAAACACAATATTGTGTTTGCTTAGTATTAACGTGTCATTCATATGATACAAGAAACAAATTTGGAATCTCGCATCTTTGCAGCTAGTAACCGTGTTTAACAGGCAGCAATTTGTTGAGTGATAACACAATATCCAAAAAAGAAAAAGAAAAATTATGTTTGAAGAAATAGTAAGGTTATAAATATCCAAATTACACGATCCAAGTTATACACTTGCTTATGTAAGATTAGTATATTAAATATCATAATTATATTAAATTAGTGTGTAATTAAACATGCTACTAAGTTATTCATTGTACAGACACAAGTTGTTGCAAGATATGTTGATGTAACACTCACATGACACAAGTTACAAGTTTAGAAGCTCGCATCTTACCGTAGGCTAACATACTCTGCATGCAAAAGTTTATTGGGTGAGTGCTTTGTGTTTTGCTATTTGTATTTTCTCCTTGGGGAAAAAGAAAAATTCAGATCCAAAATAATAATTTAATAAAGATAATAATTTAATAGGATTTGTAATGTGAGACTTATATCATATTGTTCTTAATACATCCCTATAAGTTTCATGCTAAGGTGTATATTTCTACATAAATCATCCTAGACTGCAATTTCATGCCCAGGGAATCACTTTTTAAACCTATGCTTTTATACAATGTTAAACCTATGCTTTTAAACCTATCGCTGCTAAAAAGAAATAGAATAAAGTTATTTCTCTTTCTCCTTATAAAGAACAACGACTAAGATTTGTCATCGTTGACAATAACAATTTCATTAGGTCTTGGACAAAACCACTTAGAGGTTATATTCTTTTGCAAGGCGTGGACCCAGAAGTTGTTTTTATCATTCATAACCGCACAGCCTAGATTGGCAGTAAGTGCCTGTGCAATCCATGTTTTCTATCATCCTGAAACCACTTTTTTCCTTTTGCATGCAGATAAAGTTCGAGGAATTTACGGTGCCACTCCCACGCTTCTTTTGCCAGTTTAGTTTTTCCTAAAAAAGACATTACATTTATGTTTGAGTTACACCCCCAAAACCCTCCAACTTTACGTGCATGCAAAAGGAAAAAAAATGCTCTAGGGATGATAGAAAACGTGATGTGCACACACATAATGCCAATCTAGGTTGTGTGGTCATGAATATGACGAAAACAACTTCTGGGTCCACTCTTTGAAAAAGAAGTAGAATAATCTCTTACCAAAATTGCATCTTGGGTTTGAAAAATAAAACCTTTAGTGGTTTTGTTCAAGACCTAATGAAGTTGCTAAGTTGTCAACAATGACAAATCTTAGCCTTTTGAAGGATCACTAGAACTTGAGGCCCTTTTTAACGTGAAATGATGTGTATTTTGTATTATTTAAATCTTATTATGATATTTTAAAAAAAATGAGAAACACATCTTTTTTATTATAAGCTAACTTTAGGAAGAAAAATAAAAATTTTAATATAGTGGTGAAGCCTAAGTTTAAGTGCATCATTTTTTACTTGTGAATAAGATTTTCATATGAAGTATTTTCATATATTCAGAATGAGAACACATGTTAAAAATAATGTATATTTCACACTGCTTAATTTTATTCTTGTATGTTTTTTATAAGATAAGGATTTTTTTTTCATGTTTTACAAGCCGATTTTAAAAGAATAAGCTTTCTACGTGATTTTTCTTTTTTCTTTTTTTCCCATTTTCAACATTCATTAGGTTGCAGATTTTTGTTAAGCATCTATTGAGCCAAACCATGTAAGGCAATTTCCTTACCAAACAAAATAGGTTCTTGAAAAGTTATGTTGATGTGACACTCACATGACACAAGTAACAATTTCGAAGCTTGCATCTTATAATTGGTTAATGTATTTTACATGCAGCAGTTTACAAGATGAAAATGTAATATCTAAAAGGTTAATAAGAACAAATATTTGAAGAAATAAAATAGAATACACAAACAGAAAGATAGTACGAAGGAAATGCTATAGAGACACTTTGCATGAGTAGGGAAAGGAATGAGAAGGGAAAGGAACATGAGTACATAACTAAGCTCGCATCTAGTTGCTAGTTTATATGTTTAACATTCAGCGATTTTGTTGTGTGTAAATATGACATCCAAAAATTAACAAGAATGATATGTGAAGAAACAATGTGGTTGTAAATATCTAAATCACACAATCAAGTTATATCTCCTTGCTTATACTAAATGAGTACATCTAAATACCATATTATATTAAATTAGCATGTAATTAAATATACTATTAAGATATTCATTATATAAACACAAGTCATTGAAAAGTTACGTTGATGTAACACTACCTAACACGAGTAACAAATTTAGAAGATTGCATCTCGTAGCAGGTTAACGTATTTTACATACAATAGTTTACTTGGTGGAAACACAACATTCAAAAACTTTGTATAAATTGACATGTAAAGAACCAAAGTACACAAAAAGAAAAATAGTACGAAGGGAATGATATAGAGAAATTTTGCAAACATGGATGACCATCAAGGAGAAATGAGAAGGTAAGGAAGTATTTTTTAAAAAAGAAATTATTTTTTTAAGAATATTTTATTATATGTATCATTGAGTTAGTTAGCTAAGCGAATAACAAAATTATTATAAAGACGATTGTTAAGACTTTATACCTAAAAAGGAAATATGAATCCCTAATTTATTTATTTATAACTTGAGTTAATGCAAGAGAGTCCACATAGATGCCTTTTGTCAATTATCATTGTTAATTTGTCCAAAAAATAAATAAATAAAGAAATAAAGCCTCAACGTTCGCCATCTTGATGCCAACGACAAAATATGGAGAGTGTAAAATTTTAAAAGATTGCTTCCTTCGGAAAATTAGATTTGACAACAAGCATAATACCCGACGTGGGAATATTTCTTCTTAAAGGTTAACAATTCATATTAGTAGTATTGAAAAAGGAATGGGGAAATTTCTTCACTGCTAAAAACTATCCTTAGAGTTCAACAATTTGGGTGAGTAGCGTTCAAAAAGAAATAGGCCATTTGCAAAGGTTCTCCTTCTTCGAAGTTGTGGGCAATATCCTATATGGTAAATTCCTTATGCCGTTTACAACACGTCGTTTATGAGTTCATCTCAATCACAGCTAGCCAACTCAATGACACTTCTCCAAGTAACATAGGCCACACTCTCCATTGTCATATAATAAAATTGACTTCAGGGCCGAATTCTTCTTGTCTTGGCAAGTGATTGACGAAGGCCTTTGCAGCGGGATCTTCATCATCATAGCGACACTTCCACTGGCCTCTAATGCGCGGACATTGGTCTCGGTCATGGCATCCAAAAATAGGAATGCAAGGAGCTATTATAACGTCCCTTGAATATGCTTTCAGTTGGAAACCTGCACTAACCATATTCAGTAAGGACATACACCTTCGACTCTATTGATAATGCTAATGGTTCGCCAGCGACAGACAAAGATAATAACAAGGCGCACAATTAACAAGGCCAGCTTGTATCTCTCGGTTTGGCATTCACAACTACGATTCTGCACAATGAGGTGCTTGGCTCTACCACTACCTTTAATTTATTTCACAAATTTAGTAAAAAAATTCTGGATATCTAACCTCATAATTCAGGATTCCTTATCTTGGCATATATTATGATTAAAAAAAGCTTTTGAAAAATTAACTGAATCTTAATGATTCAGCCATTTTTCTCTCAAATAATTCGATGATACGTAAGTCACTTGCACATTAATTATATAGGACAATCAAACGATCAACAATTTTCTTTTTGGGTAATTGACTACTTCTAACGCAGCTAATTAAGGAGTCTAACCCTTCTAAAATAGCTTAGGGATAGCTTAACCGCCTTTATTAGTCAATCATCCTTTGAAAGTCTTAGGATGATCAAACAACTTATGTGAAATGGTCTTATCAATACCATTAGCTGTTTCAAGTATTCAATCAAACAAAAGAAAATTATAAGTATTTTCTTTTTACTCATAATTGATAAAATAATATTATCTTGGTTGTTAATTGTGCTTAATTTCTTAGTGATTAACACCATCACTTCTTATAATCATTAATGTATTCACACTATACAAATGTATGAATAGAGCAATGTTTCGAGTCCCCTCCCTTCCCTTACTAGGTGCATGTGTTATATATAAAAAATAAATAAATAAATAAATAAATAGAGCAATGTCAATGATAGCATAAAATCACTCCTCAATGCGGCTAAAATAATGCTCCCAACCATTTTAAGAACTATGAAATCCAAACTTTATAATTTTAACCAATATGAATACTATAAATTCACTTACCCACATGGCAAAGCCACGTTCACCTTAGGGCGGACGTGGCCCTAAGGAAAAGTGAGAGAACAAAAAGACCTTTCATTCTCTTACGTGGCACCACAACTCTCCTTTGTTTATCTCCTTGAGCAAGTTGCGCATAATCTGGCTAATCTACAATAGTAATGAATTCAAGGCTCTAGTATTTGATTTCACGGAAAATGGAAGCTTAGAGAAATGGTTACATCCAAATAGAGTAAATGGAGATCAATCTAAAAAGTTAGACCTTTTTTCAAAGACTAATACTACAATTGACATTGCTTCTACATTACATTATCCAAATAACCTTTGTAACCCAATGATTATCCATTACAACCTAGAACCAATCAATGTTCTTCTTGATAATGAAATTATTGCTCATGTAAGTGATTTTGGTTTGGCAAGGCTAGTCTCTCCAGCCAATGATGTTTTTGAGAAGGAGTCTAGCACAATGAGAACAAAGGGTTTTATTGACTATACTGCTCCAAGTAAATAAGTGCTTAGATTTTAAAATTTTCAAAATAGTATATCCTTTATATATTAATGGATGTTTAAACATATCTGTCAAACAATCTTCATATAAATAGTTCCTATGAAAAATATAAATTGTAGGATGAACAATAAGGCATTGAGTAGAGGGAAATGTTTATAGTTAAAGGGTATTTATTTTGGAGATGTTCATGAATAAGGAGCCAATTGACAAACGATTCCAAAAAAATTTCAACCTACATAACTATGTTAAAATGACTTTGTTAGAAAGACTTGTACCAATTGTTGACCTAAAGCTTCTTAGTGGAGAAGTAAATAAAGCAATGGTGGCAATAGAAAAAGATAACTACAATTTTGTTGATCATGATGATATCAAGGTAGAAGAAGAAAGAAGCTATTTCGGAAACCTAAATGAGATGAATGCAAGGGTGTAAGAATGCTTAGTTTCAGTTTTTATTATCATCCTTGCTTATTCATTGGGATTGCCAAAAGAAAGACTAAGTATGGAGTATATCACCAAGGAAATATACTAGGTTAGAAATCACTTTCTCAACATCGGGATTCATGGATGAAAACCAATTAAGGTAAAGTAGAATATGAAAATTTGATTTGGTAGTTTTTTTAATGATTAACAATAGCATAGTTGGATTGCTTTCTATTCATGTTACAATTCAGTTAGTTTATAATTCACTTCAATTAATTTTCTTTAGCTATGGTTTTAAGGGTGGTTGCTTTTAATTTTTTTAATCTTTGAATTCTTTAGTTTCTCTACGTAGAACACCCGATTAGCTCTTAGTTTTTAAAGAATAGGAAGATGTATGAAAAAATCAAGTTGCCAAAGAAGTCTCCTTTACAACATCCTTCTTGAAAATAAGATTTTCTATTTTTATGTATTTGAATTTTTTTTTAACGTTTAAAACTTGTGGACATATTTAAGACAAAAACGTTTCTTAAGGAACAGCCACATGTAAGGCAATGTGCTTCATTTTGTCTACATCCTGAGCATTCTCTAGTCTTTTCAGCTTGACTTTCAAGGTTTATATAGAAAGTCTTTACCCCTTGAATTAGGGTTTCCATTATGATATGACGGCCATACTTTGGTGCAATGTGCAATGTAGTTTCATTTTTCAAGAATTGCTTCAACACATATGATTGCTCTTTGTAGTTCTGTTTTATGGAGTGGAGATGTGTGTTAGGTTACTCCAGCCCATATTCAAGACTTATTATTGGGTCCTATTAGGGTAATGTAGCCCTAAGGTTTAAAAGAAAAAATATAGATTTTTTCTAAAACTATGTGGTCGTCAAAAGGAAAGAGATAGAGAAAAAAAAAAAAAAAGCAGAATTTCATAAGATTTAGAAGCCCTGCACAATAGTTGATCAAACATTTGATTAAGGTCGATATGTGGTCCAGTTGAGTTGATTTTTTATCAATAGGTTCGGAATTAGGTGTTTTTCATTATGAATAGTTGGATCGTCATTTGGAGTTCTTTAAATTAGCATATCTTGGTCGAAAATCTGGGTGATATTTCTCCAACTTTTCTTGGTAAAATTAATGTTTACAACTTGTTCTTCAATATCAATTAGTGATTCTATTGTTATTGAATCAGTAAATCTTTATTCTGTTGCTATTGTTAAGGACTTGATTAGGTTGTAAATCTAACGATTTATATAATGGAGATTTGGGTGGACTCCGTGATCGGTCCCGTGGTTTTTATCCTTCCCATTGGAAGAGTTTTCCATGTAAAACTTTTCTTATATTGATTATGATATTTGCATCTTTTACTTGTGATTCAAATACATTGTTAGTGTTTTAGTATTTCCTCAAGTGAGAAACTTACCTTTTTGTAATATTTAAGAGCCAAAACACATGTAATGTGATGGGAAAAATGATGTATAAAGTTATCCACTTTAATTGAACCTGCGAGGAAATACTAAAATACCAACAATGTATTTCATCACAAGTTCAATCAAAGTGGGAAACTCTATACATTATTTTTCCCATCAGAGTGGTATCAAAGCTTAGGTTGTGGTTGTTTTATTTTTTGGATTTGATCGAATGATGAAACTAAGCACTAACAAAATGATTAGTTTGAATGGAAGAAATTATCATGTTTGGAATGGTAAAATAAAAGATTTGCTTTATGTGAAATGTTGACATTTACCAGTGTTGAATGAAACAAGACCACGCAACATAAGTCAGGCTAATTTGACTCTTGAGCATAAAATTTTATGCAGGTTCATTCGACAATTTGTAGATGAGAATGTTTTGAATCACATCAGTAAAAAAACACATGCTCGGACTTTGTGGAATAAGCTTGAATCCTTATATGCATGAAAGACTAGAAACAATAAGCTGTACTTGATAAAACAACTTATTAGCTTGAAATCAAAGATGGGCAATCCATATATAATCACTTGAATGAGTTTTAGGGAATGTTAGATCAACTTTCAACCATGAATATGAAATTTTTATTGTTGAAAGTCATCTTGTCAACTCTTGGATGTTGAAGGAGACTCCATACAGCATGATACGGAGACTTGAAATGAAGGAGGGCTGTATTTCCATACTTATCCTTTTCATTCGAAAGATTGCTGACAAATGGATACTTTAGTAGTAGGCTCGTTGTGAAAAATGGAAATCTGCTGTCCACAGAGAAAAGAAGGATGTTCCGACCTTTCTTGGCGATTATTTCGCAACAATCTGGACAACACGAGAACTAGATTTGGAAGGTTGCAAATTATGGCTAGTTAATGTGCACGTAATTATAGAAACCATCAGCTTGATTTAGGGAACTATAGGCCAATATAGGATTACACCCATATACAGTCCTTTGTATTTCCATTTTCAACACATGCACGCTCTAGAACTTGATTTGTAGGTCTTTCAGTTTTCTTTTCCAAAGGATAATTTTATGCACTACCATTTGTATTTGCATTAAGTATGATTAATAAAATGTTTCAAGGTACCATCCTTGATTAGCTTCTAATATTAATGTGTCACTTATATAACAAGAATAGCAAATTCAGTAACTCACATTTTGTGGTAGGTTAATGTATTTAACATGTAGCAGTTTATTAGGTGAAAACATAACAAAAAAAAATTAACAAAAATGATGTGTGAAAAAATGATGTATTTATAAATATCTAGATTACACAATCCAAGTTGTAAGCTTGCTTATATAAGATAAGCACATTTTTTTTTTTGATGAATATGTGAGTTTATTCATCGAAGAATAAGGAAATACAAAAGCTTAGGGGCATACCCCAATATTACAATTCATCTAAAAGAAAATATAATTTGGAATAGTCCAACTATGACACAATAAAACATTCGCTTGAGAGAGTTTAATGTTCCTAAATAGAGATGCTCTTCCACGAACTATTCTCCTAATTCTAGCTAACAAAATTGGTATATCAATAGTCTTATTTTGAAAACGTCTACGATTATGTTCAAACCATATTCAATAAAGACATGCTAAGAAAGAAAGTTTAAAAAGCTTTGCAGTCAAATCCTTTCCCTTAGTTACTTTAATCATCCATTGCAATTCAGAATTCCAATCGTTAATGTCCTTACGAAGGCCTTGTTGTGCTAGAATACTTCTCCAAATCTGGCTAGTCCAAGTACACTAAAAAAACAAGTGTGATCTAATTTCATATTGAGAGCCACAGAAATTACAATACATATCAATTGAAGGGAGCCATCGAAAAACCACTTTTGCTATAGGAAGTTTGTTCCTACATATGAGCCAACCAATGAAATTATAATTGCTGATTCTTCCTGACCATATCAAATTATACCATTCAATCTCAGTATTCACTTGACACAATTCCTTGTATGTTTCTTTACAACAATAAGAAGGTTTGGGAAGTGTAGAGGTGTGAGTTTGTTGTAACTTTAGAAGACCTTTCTAACTTCATGCCATATTTCCTTTGATGTCAAGATACATAATTGAAGTTCTCCTGCATTTAGTACTATGAATCTATTTACTCCATAAGGATGAACTTAGACAATTGATGAGATTCCAGAGTGACCGCCCCAACAAAACCTTATTCCATATTTTAATGTCTAGTAGCCAAGACCTCCTTCCTTTTTAGGTGAACAAACAACTTGCCAAGCAACCTTATGAGTTTTATGGTCTTTTGAATTTCCTACCCAGAGAAAGAGCAAATTAAATACCTTATTATATTGCTTTTATGTGTAACTAAAGGTACTATTGAGTTGTTGATTGAACAAACACAAGTCGTTGAAAAGTTATGTTAATGTGACACAAGTTACCAATTTAGAAGTTCACATCTTCATCTAGGTTAATATGTTTTACATTTGGCAACTTACTGGGTGAAAATGCAACATCCAGAACATTAATAACAATTAACATGCAACATGTAAAAATAGAATACACAAAAAGAAAGATAATATGAAGGGAATGATATAGAGAAATTTTGCAAACATGGATGACCACTAACAAGAAATGAGAAGGTAAGGGAGTGTAATTGCATAATTAAGATACAATATATTAAGACACAAGTAACAAACTTCGAAGCTCGCATCCTATGGCTAGTAAATGTGTTTAACATGCACTAGTTTGTTGGTAAAAACACAACATCTGAAAATTAACAAAAATGATTTGTGAAGAAACAACATAGTTATAAATATCTAGACCACACAATCAAGTTTTACCATTGCTTATATAAGATGATTAACTCGAATACCATATTATAGTGAATTAGTGTGGAATTAAACATACTACTGAGTTGTCTATCGGAAAAAAACAAGAAGTTGAAATGCAATGTTCATATGAACTCACATGACACAGGCAACAAATTTAGAAGCTCGCATCTTATAGTTGGTTAGCATGTTTTACAAGCTGCATTTTGTTGGGAGAAAATGTAAAATAAAAAATGTTAATAAGAACAAATATGTGAAAAAAATAGAATACACAGAAAGAAAGATAGTTCGAAGGTGGGGAATGATATAGAGATATTTGGCAGACATAGATGACCGTTGACAAGAAATGAGAAGTTACAAGAGCATCAATACGTAATTAAGACCCATTATTATGGTTGCTTAATACTAATGTGTCACTAATATGATACGAGTCGCAAACTTGGAACCTCGTATCCAGTGGCTTGTTAACGTGTTTAACATGCAACAATTTTTCGGGGGAAAACAAATTTGAAAATTAACAAAAATGACATATGAAGAAACAATGTGATTATAAGCATTCATATCATACAATCAAGTTATACCCTAGCTTATATTAGATGAGTATATTAAGTACAATATTATATTATATTTATACAAAATTTTTGTAGAAGATATTTTATAAATATCTTGGGGTATCCAGAAATTGGCGTTTTGAACTAGCACCTCTTGTTATTTTGATGAATTGGTTCCACTAAGAAGCTAACGCTAAATATTATATTCGCAACTAGAAAGGGACAGTTTGGAATATGTCCTACTGAACGGTCAAATAGAATCCTATAAAGTTATCTGATCACCAAATTGACTACTTAGTTGGAGCATCCTGACGCACCATCATAGAAACTCTCGTGTGAGGCTGAATTGGCGTTTGGTACCCAAATTTTGATTCCGCTTGTCCAACCGAACAAGTTAGTTCAAATTATGTGGAGAATAATAATTCTTATAATAAAAATGAAACTTAAATGAAAGAAAGACTAACTAATTATTGAGTTAGCTTTTATGTTGTATATTTAAATTTTTTAACATGATTTTATATATAAGTTGATTTTGTTTCACCTCATGCAATTTTGAATTCAATGTGATTTGATATGTAAGAGTATATGTAATATAAGAGTCTTTTTTTAATAGATAAAATCTTTAAAATGAAGCTTAAATTCTAGCACCAATATCTGATTTGGGATTTTGGTTTTAATATTATACTAGAAAGTTCAATTTTTATTTTTAAACCTACTTAGAAGAGGCAACAACACTTTTAACTTTATAAACCAGTGTTTTTGCAATTTGATTCATATATCTAATTCCAATTCGTTTCATTATTAGAGAAACTACAAGTCACCAGAATCATTCTAGCAAATAGATACTTTGTTGTAATCTAACTTATAAAATGATGTTAAAGATATTAGTTTTAATTTATTTTTGAGAAATGAAAATACTTTCACTCATAAAAAATAAAACAGATCAATATATTAATTATACAATATAACAACTTGAATATAGGTTTGCAAAGTCTCGTTTGTTTGAGATTGTTGCTTCGATTACCAAGCTTACTTTTTTCCTAACATAATATAAAAATACCGTTGAATATAAATTAATACAACTTAACTTTTATTCAATTTTAGTCTTTTTTTAGTATGTTTCGCAACCAAAGGAGTTTCTATTTCACTCTACCCAAATTTGAGCCAAACATCTATTCGATATGCCAGGAATATCAATGTAATACGAAACACTAATGTGGAACACATTCAGAAAGTAAAGTCCGACATAGTACTAACTATCTTTTCGCAGAAGCACTTCAGTCCATGCGTAGCATTTCAGCAAAGCCGTAGGGACGTGATTCTGCTAGAAGTTCTACGTGTGATGGACCAGGACACGGCATAACGAACGTTCTCCAGAGACATATTTTCACCAGATCCTGTGTTTCAAGCCGTGAAGAGAAGATCGAATGAGTTACCATAACGACCAGCAGCCCACAGTCGGTGTTCCGCCGACGCAAGGTCCTCTTCCGGATTTGGGGTTTTGTGTGGTTTGATGTAATTTTTGGATCCGACTCTAGATATCTGTCTCTTGGTTTTCTTGTTATGTTTTTTTGTGGGGGTCAAGGCTATCCTAAGGATGCGTCTCCGCCGCGGGCATACACTGCTAAGGGGTTCTCGCCGACATTCACTGCTAAGGGGTACCGGCAGGCTTCGCCCCGTCCTCCACCTTCTTCCCGCTCAAGCTTCTTGGAACGCTGGTGCATCCCTCTTTGTCACAACCTTAGCTATCACTCACATAATCCATATTGCAATCCATATTGCTGCCAAGATAGGTTGAAACAGGGTCCTACCATGGGTGGGGGAAATCTGTGCTGCTCAAACGGTTGGCCCAAAAATGCCATAGGCAGTGGCCGGAGTCCTTGTGGTGGCCGGCCAAAGTGTGAAACCCACAACTAGGCAGGGACAATTCGGAAAGTACCTCTATTAATGCCAAATTAACAACCAAACATGATTAATTATGAGTCAATAAGTGCACCCAAATTAACAACCAAGATTAATTATGAGTCAATAAGTGGTTGAACTTCCTGTTTGGCTGTTAATTTGCACGCAGTTTGGCTTCGTTGTGCTGTTGCTGCCTCTTGGATGCCCGCATTTGATGAGAAAATGCAGCAAGAATCGGTGGAGTTTGATTCTTAATATCGCGTAGGCGATTCGGATTCCCAATCTGTTTGTCAAATATTTGATCTACTTTCGTTGTCTATCCTTGGCGGTTTAAGTTTTTCAATAATATGGACTTACTATCTGTACATGTTTGTGGGTTTCACTTGAATTACTCTGCTTGTGTTTGATTTTGCTATGTGAACTGCACACATGCATTGCTTATGTTCTTGTAGTATATGTTAAAAAGTACATATTAAAAAAGTTTATCAGATAATTTGGAATGCTCTTCAAATTGTTCACCCCCTGGAACAGATATATTATTGAAAAACTCAAACCGTCAAGGATAGACAATGATTCAAGGGGATAAACTTTTGTTCTTTTATACATCTATACTTACATTGAAAAATAAGATGATTTTTTACAAGAATAATAATGAACTTAGTTTAAAGCCACCGTAAAATGAATGGCTTTATAGTTTAAAAAAAGAATGTGGGTTTCACTTAAAAGATGCTCTTTTTTTAATGATATTTTGTTGTTTTATTTCTAGTGAACTTTTTGTTCTAAAATAGGAGAGGAATGCACCTTTCACTTCACAAAGAGCTATTATGACTTTTCTGAACCAAATCAAAAAATCTGTTCATTAGAGCTCTCTTTTTCCTTTTTCTTTGAAAGTTTCTGAACACATTGGAGAGAAGAGAGTTGGGGCTTGCTTTTTGTCTCAATCTCATTCAAATCCCCATTCCAAGATGCTGCCATTTCATTTAGATTTTTATTTTTATCATTTGGATCCCATGGAAGCAATTTAGGAACGGCTCAAACTTTGGGTTTCTCCACAATCTTCATCAAATCTTTTCGTTCTTGATTTGAATTTTTTTGGGTTTAGTATTAGATTAGTAGATTGACTTTGTCTCTAATAAACTCATGCAATTTTTCTTTCAAAATCACTCATTTTCGTCATCTCTTTCTTGTTCGTACAATTTAGTCTAAAGAAGCTTCATAGGTTGCTTCTTTTTCTCTTCAAATCATCATTCAACTTAACAGATTAGCTTCTCCTTATCAAAGAAACAACTGGGTCACAGCAGATTTTGTCTTCAAGCAACTCAAATTCAACTTGGACACTTATCCGGTTCGTCTACCAGGTTGTCAGGTCGCGCGATGGAGAGCAAGTCGCGAAGTGCTTTTGGGTCGTGTACAATAGCAATCGGGTCATGCTACTGATTCAGGTCGCCCACAAGGATTGGGTCGCACCTGTTGTTGGGCCTAGTTAGCAAAACAAAGATTCACACTGTGGACTTCGCCTAGGCTACTTAATATAATCAGATTTGGGCCAATCTTTTTGGTCCTTTCAAGAACCATTCTCCCTACAGAAAAGTTCATGCATTATCTTCCTTATATTAAGATCATAAGCAATAAGTTGGGAAGAAAAGCTTTATAAGTTGTTTGAGAAGGAAATAAATTTTATATCATAATGATTTTCTCATTTCAACATTTATTAGGTTGCAGAGTTTGTTAAGCATTGATTGAGTCAAACAATTGTTTTTTTCTTCTTCAAAATTAGGTGCAGTATCCTAATAAATTTTATTCATAACTATTTTGTAACCTTATGATGTGATTGGAATTCTTATTGGGAAGAAAAGCTCAAGAACGCTTCAAGGCATTTGGAGCTGGCAAGTCAAAAACACATTTGGAGTTTTCCACGGCCAAAAGGGCCAATGCACGTGCTGAGCTTTAGGACCAATGTCATTCTACCATAATTGGATAGCGAAAGAAATCCGTTGACCCCAGCTTAGCTCCATTCACCTCTCAAACAAAGGACGTCAAACTCACTTGGGAGACTTTTAGGGGCCGGTATAATTTGAAACTAAGAGATATAATTTGATGAGGAAACTCGATGATTTGAAGCAATTAAACACCGTGGCCGAATTTTACAAAATGTTAGACTTGTGGACTGAGATAGACACATCTGAGAGTTGAACCCCAATGTCATTAAACAACTAGAGGAAATTTCAAAAGTCAATAGGGCTCAAATGTGTACAAATTAAAGCTTGGCTTAATCTTTTACATAAATTATTTTTCCTTGAACAAATTGAGCAATTGCTTAGATCTACACCCCCACTGAGTAGGATAATTTAGCAAATTACCTCAATTTTACAAGGAAGATAGGCCAATTACTTTCTTTTACCTCTAGAAAGACCTAAAAACTCTTTGATGCCTTCAAGTCTCAACCAAAATAATCGCAAACACAAGAAAGAAAGAGAAAGTAAGACCTTATGTGGCTAATTTATGATGCTAATTAAAAGCAAAGGATCTATATTAAGGAATAGCAAGAGATCTCAATCTTAACTCAATACTATTATTTTATCAAAATAAGCAACTGATATTGAAGGAATTACAGAGAATTTTAATCCAAACTGCCTAAAAATACTTTGGATGAAAGGAAATAGAGAACAAAAGTACAAACATAACTTCAAAAGGGACTAGGCTTACATAGATTAGCCATCATAAATCGACTTCAGTTGTGTACAGACTTTATCAACTGCTAGGCTTTAAAACCATGCTATGAAAGTTTCTCAATTTATAGGGCTAAGAGAGTTCTTACTACCATGCTATGAAAAAGGCAGGCCAGGCACCTTCTTCTACTTCCACAAAGGACCAAAAGACCAACTGATGCTTCCAAATGACAACCAAACCCAAGACGAGGTTAAGCACAAGAAAGGAAGACAAGACAAAGGATACCAAAACCAAGAACTTGGAAACGGCGTTATGACCGATATAGAGGTGCCATAGGACAGAAAGAGGAGAACAACGGATATGATGAGCAAGCCGCCAGTGATGCCATGAGGAATGACTAAGATTATTAATAGTAGCGGTATATAAAACATTAAACAATTAATAAGTAAGAGCAGATAGAAAAAGTGCCTTGCCATGGTCACTGTCCCGGCAAAGTGTGGGGCTTGACTGACTTCATTGCTATTGCCGGTCGGAGCCATGCTATTGAGCTGATTATTATCACCGGGAATGGAATTATCTTGCCAAAATCCTCCCGGGGGGCTGAGTTGCTCCCTCGTAAGCGATTGTTACAAGCAGTACAGCAACCACCAACAGCAAATTGCGCATGTCGACTGAAACTTTCATTCTCTGACGGAAGAACCATACGAATAACTTCTCATTAGTTGTGAGAGGAGACTTCATGTAATCTGCAAAAGAAATACCTTCACGAACATCTTTCCCTTTAAGGCTCCGGCATGGTGTAGCATTTCGCTGATTTATCGGTTAGGCACCTGCGCATGCTCCACGATATCCAAGGCTGTAAATTTCTGTGAGTTCTTCATGTTCACTCTGACTTTACAATCCAATAAGCGGCGCACGACCTACCACAAGCATGCATAATTCAAGATAGGGTTCTTTTTATGTTAATTTCTATTTCCCTTCTTCACTAGAAAAAAGAAAGAGAAAGAACTTGCCTGGGTTTCATTTTTGGATGATGCAATGTGCAACAGAGTGTTCCTGTCCACGTCCATCCAATCCAGCAACCTTTGCTGCCAGAGTGCCGCATTTTTAAACCAGGCCCGCCGAAGCCATCGGATCAGGACCTGACAAGCATCTAACATGTCGTTTTTGAGTGCAATATGCAGAACAATCTCGCTTCGACTCGTCACTTTTTCAATTAACCCGGGACAGACTCTCAAAAATGTAGTCAACAAATGGAGGTTTCCCGTTTGAGCTGCATAATGGAGAGGATTCATACCCCCCTTTCCTTGTGCCAAAACAAGGTCCTTATGAACGCCAAAAAGCTCGTCCACCAAATCGATTTTGTTCTTATGCATGGCAAGAAGTAGGGGGGTTAAGCCATTTGGATCTAACTTTTTTGCAAATGACTGCTTTAACATCATTATCTCCGATGCAAATTCGGTCTGTCCTGCGGCAGCAGCTACATGTAAAGGGGTCTCAATAAACTGAGTCTCATCGATTTTGTCCAGAACTTTCGGATTCCTTGCAATAGACGAGTACAAGGCATCAATGTTTTCTTGCTCAGCAGCATTCCTCAAAGCCTGATCCATTATGGTAGCTGTTTCTCTCAAGAATCCCTCTAGTCTGGGTTCAGGACAAGCAGACTAAGGTCGTCGACTGTAGTCGTGTAATGTTCAGGCCTCCATATAAAAGGTAATGATTTAACTTCCTCCACTGAAGGGTGGGTTTATCCTCCGAAGTTGGAGAATCTTTTCTTTGGGATGAATTCTTTTACAGGGAGTTTTTAACAAACATAGAAACAATTTACTCGCTTTACGGTCCTGTTTGCAATGTATAAAACATAATGATTCATCTACCTCCACCGAAGTGTTGGTTCTCCTAAGTTGCGAAAGCTTTTTCCCTGGGATGCTTTACGGTCCTGTTTGCAGTAAATAAAGAAGATAATGATTCGACTGCCTCCACTGAGGGGTTGGTTCTCCGAAGTTGCAAAATTTCCTGCTTGGATGCTTCACGGTCCTGTTTGCAGTATATAGAAAAAGATAATGATTAGATTACTTCCACTGAAGGGTTGGTTATCCGAAGTTGGAGAATGTTTTCCGTGGGATGAATTTTCTACGAGGTAGTCGTCACCAACTCTAGATGCAATTTACTTACCAGTCCTGTTATTATATGAACCTTGATTCATGTTAGAGGGAACAGATCTCATGGTGCTCTTCTATCCAACAATGGCTTCACTCTCCCTAATCTTTAGTATTTTTCTATTCCTTTTAACAAAAGAACTCTTGACCTCTGGCGCAATCCCAATTTCAATCTGTAACTTTTCTGCTTAGAACTCCTGACCTCACTTACAACAATTTTGCTCCACAAGTTACAACTTGTATGGAGAACTTGCTAAATCTCTAGTGGCTAGGTGTTAACAAAAATAATCTTGGAACTAATATCATATAAGGACTTGGTTCAAAAATTAGAGGGTTTGTCCTTGTCTGCAAATAGATTGTCTAGAAAATTCCATCCTTTATGGGCAACATCACTAGATGAGTCACACTTTCCTAATATCGGAATAGATTGGAAGGAAGTTTCCATCAGGGTTTGAAAACTATAATCTACTATTATCCATTGCGACCTAAAACTGAGCAATGTTCTTCTTGACATTGAAGGGTTTGTCCTTGTCTGCAAATAGATTGTCCAGAAAAACTCCATCCTTTACGGGCAACATTATTGGATAAGTCACACTTTCCTAATATCGGAATAGACTGGAAGTTTCCATCAAAGTTTGGAAACTATAATCCACTAATTATCCATTCTGACCTAAAACTAAGCAATGTTCTTCTTGACATTGAAATGAATGCTAATGGAAGTGATTTTGGTTTCGCAAAGCTACTCTCTCCAACTAATGATGCTTTTGAGAAGGAATCTAACACAACGCAGGAATAAGGTGTTCTATTAGCTATACTACTCCAAGAAAATAAGTGCATAGATTTTAAAATTTTTAGGATAGTATATATGTATATCTTAATGTATAAACATATATATCAAACAATCTTCATATTAATAGTTCCTATTGAAAACATATATCGAGAATTCCAGCCACAAAGTTGGTCACTGTTTGTCGTAATGTTTGAAGAGGTGGGCCACTAAAGCCTTGCTCAAATTTGGTTTTAAATGATCTTTTTTCCGTGATATTAACAACTGTGAGATAAACATGGAGGATTGTGCTTTAGTTTGGGGTTTAGGATGCCATGCAAAGGATGGTTTCTGTTTACTGATGCTTATTTACATCAACAGATGATAGGACTGGCAAGATTCGTGAAGGTACTACTATCCTACATATTTCTGCCGAGACAACGTGTTCCTAAACTAATAGTTTCAGGCCAGAAGAACCATAATTGTTGTTCATTCTATACAATAGAGTCTTATGGGACATGAAACTATTACTTTAAGGAGTCCCAAGTCATCTTGATGAAAATGTTCAGTGTATACCACATGTTCCAAAAGAACAGTGCCTTGTGCTCGAACATTGGCTAGAAAATTATTCGACATCTTGGGGGATTATTACTAACACTTCGGTGATAAAACATAATCAATAGAAAAGAAAGTTATGATATCGGACTCCCTAAAGCAAGAGTTTTTTGATGAATACGTGAGTTTATTCATCGAAGAATAATGTAATACATAAGCTTAGGGGCATACCCCAGCATTACAATTCATCTAGGAAAAGATAGAATTTGGAATTCTCCAACTATAACTCAACAAAACATTAGCTTGAGAGAGTTTAATGTTTCTAAATAAGGAAGCTCTTCCACGGACTACTCTCCTGATTTTAGCTAACAACATTGGAATATCAATAGACTTATTCTGAAAACGTCTACGATTATGTTCTAACCATATATAATAAAGACAAGCTAAGAAAGAAAGCTTGAGAAGCTTTGCGGCTAAATCCTTTCCCTTAGTTGCTTTAATCATCCATTGCAATTCAGATTCCCAATCGAAGATGACCTTACGAATGCCTTGTTGAGCTAGAATACTTCTCCAAACCTGGTTAGTCCAAGTGCACTGAAAGAACAAGTGGGATCTATTTTCATATTGAGAGCTACAAAAGTTACAATGCAAATCAATTGAGGGAAGCCAACGAGAAACCACTGCAGCCGTGGGTAGTTTGTCTCTACATATAAGCCAACCAATGAAGTTATGTTTGCTGATTCCTCTTGACCATATCAAATTATACCATTCAACCTTAGAGCTCACTTGACATAATTCCCTGTACGTTTCCTTATAGCAATAAGAAGGTTTGGATAGTGTAGAGGTTAAAGTTTGTCGTAACTTTAGAAGACCTCTCCAACTCCATGCCATATTTCCTTTGATGTCAAGATCCATAATTGAATTTCCCCTGCATTTAGTTCTATGAATCCACTTACTCCATAAGGATGAATTAAGGCAATTTATGAGATTCCAGAGAGATCGCCCCAACAAAACTTTATTCCATACTTTAATGTTTAGTAGTCCAAGACCTCCTTCCTTTTTTGGTGAACAAACAACTTGCCAAGCAACCTTATGAGTTTTATGATCTTCTGAGTGGCCTGTCCAGAGAAAGTGCCGTATCTTCTTCTCAATCTTATAAATGGTTTGTTTTGGGAGAAGGAACATTTGCATCCAAAAGGTACAGATAGAAGTGAGAACTGTTTTAGCCAATTGTAGTCTTCCTGCATAGCTTAGGAGTTTCATTCCCCATCCATCAATTCTTGCCATGATTTTCTCTGTCAAAACTTTGCAATCCGTGTAGGTAAGCCTTCTTGTAATAAGAGGAACACCAAGGTATCTAATAGGGAGACTTCCTTCAGAAAAGGGGGTATGGTCTAGTATCAAAAGTTTTTCTTCTTCAGTAATCCCTGAAAAAAATATCTAACTTTTGCTAGGATTATACTACAAACCTGTGAGTGTTGCAAATTCCTCCAATGCTTCAGTGAGACATAATACTGAATTTACATCCCCATGTGCAAATAGAAATAAATCATCTGCAAAACAGAGGTGAGTGATTTTCTCTTCCTTACATCTCCAATGATATTTGAAAGTAGAGGTGGAAACTTTCTCAATAATTATCCTGTTAAGGATCTCCATGACGAGCACAAACAAATAAGGGGATAAAGGATCTCCCTGCCTTAACCCATTTGTGCCCTCAAAAAAACCTACATGCTCACCATTGAAATTCACAGAGAATCTAGTAGTAGTAATGCATTGGCTAACCAATTCAAGTAAAGTTTGAGGAGTGTGAATAGCTTGGAGAACCCCCAATATAGCATCCCATTTAACCATGTCATAAGCTTTCATAAGATCAATCTTAATAGCAACACGCTTTCCTTTATCTCCTTTATGGTAATTATGAAGCAATTCTTGACAGAGCATAATATTTTCAGAGATTTGACAACCCCTGATAAAAGCAGTTTGGTTTTGTCTAATCACTTCAAGAAGAATAAGACTTATCTTCTCAGCAATAGTTTTGAGTTTTTTGTTTTCCTTTTTTTTCTTTGGCATATTTCTCTGTCTATCTATGTCTGTTGGGATTTCTGTTCAATGAAAGCAAAATCCAAAAAGAAACACGTAAACGAATGTGGTTTTGAAATCCTTCGATGAGGGCACCCAAAATACCCAATCGAAACCCCCTTTTTTGGGTAAACCAACAACGAATTCCTTGCCAATTTACACAGCTAAATATCAAATCCAACAACACCAAGGGAAAATGTTAGGGTTAGGGAAAACTACAAATAGGAACCCAAATCACACAAAGGATTCTAGGAAAAATTGGACAGCATCTCCCCTATATTCATTGATAACTCTATTTTTATAGAGTTATTTTACCTAACTTAAATAATAAATTCTCTAATGTTTGTGAGAAAATATTTGAATTCCTCTTTATTTACTTAAATTTGTCTTGTTTATGTAGCATAAGGAGGCATGAAGAAAAAGGACAAGCATGGAGAACCTGGTACTTATTATATGGCAGAAGATGGTCAAATTATCAAGGTGAAGGAAATCAAGATGGGTTTGGGCTTGGGCTTTGGATAATTGTTATTAGATTTTTATTGTTATTGGTTTTTTAACTAATTAGAAAACCTAGTCCTATTAGGAGTCCAAAGCCTAATTAATATAGAAGTCTAAAACCCAATTGTATTGGGAATCCAAAACCCAATGCTATTAGGATAAGGAGAAAGTTCTAGATCCCAAACCCTATATAAAGGAGGAGCCCTGCATAGAAGAAGGAGGAGAAGCGAGAGAGAAAAGAAGTTGCCGCTGAAACCAAGGAGGAAATTGAGCACAACTCAAGAAAGAGGCCAAGAATTAAAGGTTTTCTTGAAGAGAAGACAAAAAGGGTGACAGACTTCTTGTTCTTGGATTCAAGATACCTTCTTTATTTCTTATTATCATTCTTCCCTATTATTTCTTTATGTTTTAGTTTATTTTTGTTAGAGCTATGATGTAACCTAATTATGATGGTATGAATCTTATGATTATTATGTTTTGCAAGATATTTTATTTATGTGGAGTTACATATTACGGAGTTTAATGCTTTTAGGTGATTAGCTACCACTTAGATGACTTGATTTGCATGTTAAAAACCGACAAGAAATAGCATGCAATTGCTTCTTGTAATATGCAACCATAGATTAAATATGGATAGACATATACCATATTGTTTATGTGGCTTTCGGTGTAAACTGGGAATGTTCATAGATCCTAATGCATTTGGTTTGTTTCAATTCACATATAGAGATATAGTGAATTAATGAACTAAGTAGGTTTGTGAACATGTTTTTGGCGCCGTTGCCGGGGATTGGTTGTTTTACTACTCATTAATATTAATACCGAATAATTCTAAGTTTAATCTAGTTTTTATTTTCTTTAAAAAAAACGATTTTTTTGTTTTGTTAGATTTTATTTTTGCTTTGCTTTATTATTGTTATTTTTACATTAAAAAAATTAATTAAAAAAAAATCAATCATTTTTTTTTAGTTGCTACTTTTCAGGATTGTTACAGACGTGCATGACTCGTAGCCAAAGAGAACAACTTGTTAATCTTGACCCAGAAATTGAATGCACAGTCAGAAAGCAACGAAAAGAGCTAAGAGAACAAAGAAGTGAAGCTACAAAAATGGCAGAGAATGATGATCCACGCAAGCTTATAAAAGAATATGTTGCACCAACAGTTCAGGGTGCCACATCAAGCATCAAAAGGCCTGCAATTCAAGCAAACAACTTTGAAATCAAGCCAGCACTCATTCAGATGCTTCAAAATTCTGTGCAATTTTATGGGCTACCAAATGATGATCCAAATGCTCACATTGATGCTTTTCTTGAAATCTGTGACATGATTAAATACAATGGAGTCACAGATGATGCTGTTAGATTAAGGCTATTCCCATTTTCTTTAAGAGACAAAGCTAAAAGTTGTCTTTCTTCTCTTCATGCAGGATCAATTACAACATGGGATGATTTGGCTCAGAAATTTCTTAGTAAGTTCTTTCCTCCAGCAAAATCTGCAAAAATGCGTAACGATATTACCACTTTTATGCAGATGGAGAATGAATCATTATATGAAGCTTGGGAAAGATTCAAGGAGCTTTTAAGAAAATGTCCACAACATGGACTACCCAAATGGTTACAGGTACAAACTTTTTATAATGGGTCTAGTACAAATCTTCGTTTTATGCTTGATGCAGCTGTAGGAGGGGCTTTGAACAATAAGACACCAGAAGAAGCATATGATCTTTTGGAGGAAATGGCAAACAATAGTTATCAATGGCCTACTGAAAGGCTACCAGTAAGGAAAGCTAGTGGAATTCATGAAGTGGATGCTTTCACTGCAATTTATGCACAGTTTGATAAACTCAACAAGAAGATAGATAACTTGAATGCTCCAGTCATGAGGATTCAAAACATAGTATGTGATCATTGTGGTGGAGGACATGCGAGCATAGAGTGTCAATTAGATAACACCTTTGCTCAGGGTAGTGAAGATGCTAATTATGTTGAAAATTCAAATAGGCCACAAAATAATCCATACTCCAACACCTACAATCCGGGATGGCGTAACCATCCAAATTTTTCATGGAGTAATTCTAATGCAATGAGGCCACCACCAGGGTTCAGGCAACCAAAAGAAAAGAAGCCTAACTTAGAGGAAATGGTTGCCAAGATGTTACAGAACAACGAAACAAGAATGCAAAACCAAGAAGCTTCAATTCGAAATTTAGAGGTGCAAATAGGTCAGTTGGCTAATATGATTTCTGGAAGACAACAAGGTTCCTTGCCTAGCAGCACAAAGAAGAATCCTATAGAAGATGCTAAGGCAATAAACCTAAGAAATGGCAAACAAGTGGGAAAAGATGATGTTGAGAAGGAAAATGTCAGGGATAAGGAAGAAAATGTTAGCATGCAGCCTGAGGAGGCAACCAAGAGAACATTATTCCCTGATAATCCCAAGCCTTATGTGCCTCCAGTTCCATTTCCTCAGAGACTCCAGCAACATAAAATAGATAAGCAGTTTTCTAAATTTCTTGATGTATTTAAAAAATTGCATATTAACATTCCTTTTGCAGATGCATTAGCTCAAATGCCCAGTTATGCAAAATTTCTTAAGGAGATATTGAAAAACAAAAGGAAGCTGGAAAAGTATGAAACCGTGAAGCTAACTGAAGAATGCTCAGCCATCTTACAAAACAAACTACCTCCAAAATTAAAAGATCTAGGGAGTTTTACAATTCCTTGTACTATTGGAGATTCTCACTTTGATAAGGCATTATATGATTTAGGAGCCAGTATTAATCTAATGCCTTTTTCTGTTTTCAGGAAATTAGGAATGGGTGAAGTGAAGCCAACCACAGTGTCCCTACAATTGGCTGATCGATCAATCAAATATCCAAAGGGCATTATTGAAGATGTATTGGTGAAAGTTGACAAATTTATCTTTCCTGCAGATTTTATAGTACTTGACATGGAGGAAGACCTTGAGGTACCACTTATCTTAGGTTGACCTTTTCTAGCAACAGGAAGAGCTCTAATTGATGTACAACAAGGGAAGTTAATCTTAAGAGTTCAAAATGATTCTATCACTTTTAATGTTTTTACTGCTATGAAACATCCTTTTGATGATAGTTCTTGCTTTAGGGTTGAGACAATTGATAAGTTTGTGAATAAGATCTTTCAGGAAAAAGCTTTCAAGGATCCACTTGAAGCATGCTTGGTTCTCCCAAAGAATGAGGAAATTGAAAGTGAAGAGATACAGGAGTATGCCAATCTCATGGAAGCAAATCCACCATATTCACAGCAAAAGGCAACAAAGTTTGAGGAGTTGGGACAACATATGACAAAACCTAAGCCATCAATTGAAGAGCCTCCAACTCTTGAACTCAAGCCCTTACCTTCCCATTTGAAATATGTTTATTTAGATGAAGTTTCTACCTTGCCAGTAATCATATCTTCTTCTTTGACAGAATCAATGGAAGAGAAACTACTTCGAGTGTTGAAAGAGCATAAGGGAGCAATTGGATGGAAAATAGCTGATATCAAGGGAATTAGTCCTTCACTCTGCATGCACAAGATTTTGATGGAAGAGCAGTACAAAGCTACTGTTCAACCTCAGAGGCGATTGAATCCAAAGATGCAAGAAGTGGTGAAGGCTGAGGTAATCAAGTTACTTGATGCAGGGATCATTTATCCCATCTCAGACAGTCCCTGGGTAAGTCCTGTGCAAGTTGTGCCAAAGAAAGGAGGTATGACTGTTCAAAGAAATGATAATAATGAATTGATTCCAACTAGGACAGTTACTGGATGGCGTGTGTGTATAGATGATAGAAAACTGAATGATGCCACGAGAAAAGATCATTTCCCTTTACCATTTATTGATCAAATGTTAGAAAGACTTGCAGGACACGAATTTTATTGCTTTCTTGATGGGTATTCAGGGTATAATCAAATTCACATTGCACCAGAAGATCAAGAGAAAACCACTTTCACTTGTCCTTATGGTACCTTTGCTTTTAGAAGAATGCCTTTTGGTCTTTGTAATGCACCAGCAACTTTTCAGAGATGCATGATGGCCATTTTTTCTGATATGGTTGAAAAATTTATTGAAATTTTCATGGATGATTTTTCTGTATTTGGCTCATCATTTGACATTTGTTTAAATAATTTAGCAAAAGTCTTACAAAGGTGTGAGGAGACTAACCTTGTGTTGAATTGGGAGAAGTGTCATTTTATGGTGCAGGAAGGAATAGTGCTTGGGCATAAGATATCCAAAAAAGGACTAGAGGTTGATCGAGCTAAAGTGGAGGTCATTGCAAAATTACCCCCACCAACATCAGTGAAATTTGTTAGAGGATTTTTAGGGCATGCAGGATTCTATAGGCGATTCATGAAAGATTTTTCTAAAATCGCTAGACCTCTTTCAAGTTTGTTGGTTAAAGATGTGAAATATAACTTTTCTGATGAATGCTTGCAGGCTTTTAACACTTTAAAGGAAAAGTTAATATCAGCACCAATCATGGCAGCACCAGAATGGGACTTACCTTTTGAGCTAATGTGTGATGCTAGTGATTTTGCAGTAGGAGCTGTTTTGGGACAACGGAAGAATGGAGTTTTTCAGACCATTTACTATGCCAGTCGAACCTTGTCAGGTGCACAATTGAATTATTCAACAACAGAAAAAGAACTTTTGGCAGTAGTATTTGCTTTTGATAAATTTCGTTCTTATCTAATTGGTTCTAAAGTTATTGTTTATTCTGACCATTCTGCTCTCAAGCATCTACTTGAAAAGAAAGAATCAAAACCTAGGTTAATCAGGTGGATTCTCTTGCTACAAGAGTTTGATTTGGAGATCAAGGATAAGAAAGGGACTAAAAATCTAGTTGCAGATCATTTGTCCAGAATTCCCAATCTAAAGGAAGAAGATCAACCAATTATGGAAGAATTTCCCGACGAAAACATTTTTGCGCTCCAATCCATTCAAATTCCCTGGTATGCTGATTTTGTCAATTATTTGGTAAGTAATGTTCTTCCTCTTGAAATGTCATATCAACAAAGAAAAAAATTCTTTTCTGACCTCAAACATTATTTTTGGGAAGAGCCTTTCTTGTTTAAAGTATGTGTAGACCAGGTTATAAGGAGATGTGTTCCTGAGGAAGAGATGGCTAGTATCCTATACCATTGTCATGCTAGAGAGGCTGGTGGTCATTTTGGTGCCACCAGAACTGCAGCTAAGGTTTTACAGTTTGGATTTTATTGGCCTACTTTTTTTAGAGATGCATATTCATATGTAGTTGCATGTGATCAATGTCAAAGAACTGGGAATATTTCTAGGAAACATGAGATGCCTCTAAACAATGTTGTTGTGTGTGAGTTATTTGATGTTTGGGGTATTGACTTCATGGGACCCTTTCCACCTTCTTATGGAAATATGTATATTTTGGTGGCTGTTGAGTATGTGTCTAAGTGGGTAGAAGCAGTAGCATTGCCAATAAATGATGCTAAGGTTGTAGTTAAATTCTTAAAGAAAAATATTTTTACCCGTTTTGGCACTCCTAGGGCAATCATAAGTGATAGAGGGACCCATTTTTGCAACAAACAATTTGAAGCACTTTTGGGTAAGTATGGGGTTACCCATAAGATTGCTACCCCTTATCACCCTCAGACTAGTGGTCAAGTTGAGATATCAAATAGGGAAATTAAGAGAATTTTGGAAAAAACTGTGAATGCCTCAAGGAAAGATTGGTCAATGAAACTTGATGATGCACTTTGGGCCTATAGAACAGCATTCAAAACACCAATTGGAATGTCTCCTTTTAGGCTAGTGTTTGGGAAGGCTTGTCATCTACCAGTAGAATTAGAGCATAAAGCATATTGGGCTTTGAAATTTTTGAACTTTGATATGCAGTCTGCAGGTGAAACTCGATTGTTGCAGCTGAATGAATTGCAGGAATTGCGAGATGAGGCCTATGAAAATGCCAAAATATACAAGGAGCGGACAAAAAGATGGCATAACAAACACATATTAAGAAGAGAGTTTGTGGTTGGCCAGAAAGTATTACTTTATAACTCTCGTCTTAAATTGTTTCCAGGTAAATTTCGGTCCCGATGGTCTAGCCCTTTCATAGTCACTAAGGTATTCCCATATGGAGCAATAGAAGTTGCAAATGACACCCAAGGCACATTTAAGGTGAATGGTCAGCGTCTGAAGCCTTACTTCGAGGGAGTTAACATGCAGAAGACTACCCTTGATCTTCTTCCTCCTTGAATAATAACTTTGAAGATAGTTTGGCTGAAAACTATAAAACAAGCGCTTCTTGGGAGGCAACCCAAGCATTGTGTTCGTTCCTTTGTTGGAAGTTTTGTCACCACCATCTCCTCAAAGCTCTATGTGGATATGACCTACAATCAGGGGAGTATTCTCATTCCTTTTACTTTTATTTTTGCTTTCTTTTCTTTTTGCATTGAGGACAATGCTTCATTCAAGTTTGGGGGTAGGGAAAGAACCTTTGTCCTAAATCGAAAAAAAAAAAAAAAAAAATTCTTATGTCATGATTACATCCTTTATTGTGAATTCTTGGCGATTCTTTGGAAGACATAGATTTTGTTCAAACCTACAATTGTGATGTGAGTTAAGTGTGATTCTGATTATGTTGATCCATTTATTAAACACTAAAAGTCCTTCATTTTTGAAATTGTGTGTATTTCTAGAGAACATTCATGTGAATTATGTGATTTTCTTAGATCTCACCCGGATCTTAGAATTTGCTTAATTTCCTCTTGAGGCGAAATCCTAGGCTGCATCTAATTCAGAAAATGATTTAGGCCATTCTTTGGATCGTTTGAGCCTTTCAAGCCAACCCTATTTATTTATCCCCAGTCACCCCGCTGAGCCTTGATTTATATCCATTTTTTTTTTTATTTTGACACCCACATATATATACCTTTGAGCCTTTGATAAATTATCTTTTCGTCCCACACCCTTGAACATGTTGATTTTTAGGATATAAGTCTATTTGAGTGAAAGAGAAGTCGAGGGGAAGGATGTTATATGGGAAGGATATTGATTGCAATGATTATGTAGCATAATATGTTGCTTTTGTGAATGCCAAAAAAAAAAAAAAAAAAAAGAAAGAAAGAAAGAAAGAAAGGAAATGCAACATTTGTCTAAGAATGGAATTCTCTTATTGCTTATTGTCAAATTCAAGCCACTCAAGGTTTAGAAATTGGCTTTTGCATAGTAGTTGGATGTCATCAGCAAGATAAGATTATAATAGTTACATTTCTAGTCCTACTACTTGCTTTATTATTGCAAGCATGATTGTGACTTTTGTGAGTGTCGAAATCCAAGTGAAATCAAGTATTTTTGGGAAGAAAGGAATGAGAGAAATGGTGATAGAAAGATTATTTGCGGAAAAAAAAAAGCAAAGTAAGGAAGTGACAAAAGCTCAAATTAGATCCTAGAAAACAATGTGTTCATGGGTGAATTTAGCCTAAATGACTTTCATCTTACCCCTAGCCTAGCCTTACATTACAAGCTTATAAAAGTCCTATTGATTCTTGGTTAGATGATTGGCCTACATTAGTGGAGAGAGGAATGAAAAGCAAACCTATGAGGTTTGGTTAAAGATTTTGAGAGATTGCATATTAATGTGGATCTATTTAGAGTGCATATAGTTGAAAAGATAAGGACTCACACATACACACGTGGTTAACATAGTTAAAAGTCTATCTTATCTTATAAAGCAATTGTGGTGTTTGGATGAAAGCTATATTTTTCTTTGAATTGTTAAGTTGAGCAATTATGGAGAATTTCTTAAAGGGGTTTTGTCTAAAGCATATGCTAATTATTACTTTTGCTCGAGGACTAGCAAAATGTTAAGTTTGGGGGTGTTGATAACTCTATTTTTATAGAGTTATTTTACCTAACTTAAATAATAAATTCTCTAATGTTTGTGAGAAAATATTTGAATTCCTCTTTATTTACTTAAATTTGTCTTGTTTATGTAGCATAAGGAGGCATGAAGAAAAAGGACAAGCATGGAGAACCTGGTACTTATTATATGGCAGAAGATGGTCAAATTATCAAGGTGAAGGAAATCAAGATGGGCTTGGGCTTGGGCTTTGGATAATTGTTATTGGTTTTTTAAATAATTAGAAAACCTAGTCCTATTAGGAGTCCAAAGCCTAATTAATATAGAAGTCTAAAACCCAATTGTATTGGGAATCCAAAACCCAATGCTATTAGGATAAGGAGAAAGTTCTAGATCCCAAACCCTATATAAAGGAGGAGCCCTGCATAGAAAAAGGAGGAGAAGCGAGAGAGAAAAGAAGTTGCCGCTGAAACCAAGGAGGAAATTGAGCACAACTCAAGAAAGAGGCCAAGAATTAAAGGTTTTCTTGAAGAGAAGACAAAAAGGGTGACAGACTTCTTGTTCTTGGATTCAAGATGCCTTCTTTATTTCTTATTATCATTCTTCCCTATTATTTCTTTATGTTTTAGTTTATTTTTGTTAGAGCTACGATGTAACCTAATTATGATGGTATGAATCTTATGATTATTATGTTTTGCAAGATATTTTATTTATGTGGAGTTACATATTACGGAGTTTAATGCTTTTAGGTGATTAGCTACCACTTAGATGACTTGATTTGCATGTTAAAGACCGACAGGAAATAGCATGCAATTGCTTCTTGTAATATGCAACCATAGATTAAATATGGATAGACATATACCATATTGTTTATGTGGCTTTCGGTGTAAACTGGGAATGTTCATAGATCCTAATGCATTTGGTTTGTTTCAATTCACATATAGAGATATAGTGAATTAATGAACTAAGTAGGTTTGCTATACCTAGACATAGGATAGTAAATAAATTAGGAAATTCCGCCATCACATAGATATTATCCCTCTTGCAAGCATAAATAATCAATATTAATACCTAGTAATTATGGTGAAATCATATGCTCTAACATATTCTTGTATTTAGTTTTCTTAGACTTAGTTAGTTAATCTATCATCTATGAATTTGGTTTGCTAGATAAATTCTAGGAGTTATTCACCGTTGGTAATTAGTTGGTCTAGTAATCACCAATTTCTGTGGGACGATATCTTTCTTATCATTATATTACTTGTTCGACATGTTCACTTGCATATAAATTTCACCGAACATTCATAAGGTTCTCCCTGTTCACAATCAATTACAACTACCAAATCAATAAGCAACAATAACTCAATTTAGACTACAAAGTAGGAAATACGCATAAAGTAAACCCTCAAAGCATTCTCTGATCTTCGATGCCCTCCAATCTCTCGTGCTTGCCTATTTCTTCTCTTCTTCTGTTTCTCTTTCCAAAATTGCCCTTGGTTGATTCCCCATTAAGCCCCTGCTTCGCCACGTGTCAGCTAGAAGGTAAGATCCTAACAATCCTTCCGTCTTCAAATGACCCTTGTCCTCAAGGGTCAAGTGAAAAGGAGGGAACTAGCTGCGAATGTATTCCACATCTTCCCAAGTAGGTTCGCACTCTGGGTGCTCAGACCACTGGATCAATAAGTCGGTTCCTGGCTTATCTCCTCGCTTCACCATGCGTCGAGTGAGTATCTTCTGTGGCTCCACCAAAAGTCTACCGTCCCCATCCAACAAGGGAACCCCTGGATAAAGTTTAAACTGGTGGCCAATGGCTTTCTTGAGCTGTGAGACATGGAAAACTAGGTGAATGGTGGTTTCGGGTGGCAATGCTAGTCGGTAGGCTACTGCACCAATGCGGTCCGTTATCATGTACGGACTATAGTAACGGGGGGCCAATTTGTGATCCTGCCTACCTGAGAGTGTGTACTGACGGTAGGGCTGTACCCGCAAGTAGACTGAATCTCCAATCTCAAATTGTCTCTCTGAACGCCCATGATTGGCATGAAACAACATCCGAGCTTAGCTCTTATGTAAGTGTGACTTGATTAACTCCAACCGGTCTGCTCTCTCTCACATAAAGTCATCGACCTCGGTATCTCCCGTGTAGGTAAAGTTGTGATATGGAGCGTGGCATGGTTTGTAGCCATAAAGTGCTTCAAACGGGGTCATTCCCAATGCTGTGTGATGGTTAGTATTATACCACCATTCCGCTAAGGGTAACCAAGAGTGCCATTTCCGAGGCCGTTCTCCACTTACACATCTCAAGTATTGCTCCAAACATTGATTCACTCGTTCTGTCTGCCCATCGGTCTGGGGATGGTACGAGGTGCTTCTCAAAAGTTTAACACCCAATATTTTGAAGGTTTCCTCCCAAAATTTACTCACAAAGATGGTATCTCGATCACTCACAATGGTGTTGGGTAACCCATGGAGTTTCGCAACCCCATCAATGAAAGTGGTGGCGATCTGGGCCGCAGTGAATGGGTGGCTGATCCCTATGAAGTGGCTGTATTTGGTGAAGCGATCCACGACTACCAGAATAGTATTTTTGCCCTCACTTAGGGGTAGGCCTTCCACAAAGTCCATGGATATGTCCTGCCATGCTTGGTTGGGCACGGGTAGTGGCTGCAACAACCCGGGCGTCGGCACCCTTTCTGTCTTGTACCGCTGGCACACTCCACATTTTTCCACCCAACTGGCTACCGTCTGTTTCATCCTGGGCCAATGGAAGTGTTGTTGAACCCTCTTAAGTGTTCCCCTGATTCCTGAATGTCCCCCCACGCTTGTATCATGAAATTGTTGCACTATCTGGTCACGTACCAATCCACTGGCCCCCACGACAATCTTCCCCTTGAACTGCAGAACGCCCTTGTCCAACTTATAATCGGGGTGGGATGTTTCATCGAGCACTAACTGGGCAGTCAGGTCTTGTATGGCAGGATCATCCTCATAGCTTTGGACTATCTTCTAGATCCAACGGGGTTGTAGGACTGTCATGCCCTGTAGCTCAAAGTCTTCTTGCTCTGTTGTCACCCGGGAGAGCGAATCTGCAGCCTTGTTCTCGGTCCCTCTCTTATAGTGAATCTCATAGTCAAACCCTAGAAGTTTGGTGAGCCACTTATGTTGCGCCGGTGTAGAGACACGCTGTTCTAACAAGTGTTTCAGGCTGCTATGATCAGTGTTGATGATGAAGTGATTCCCAAGTAGGTAAGACCTCCATTTCTATACAGCCATGACTACGGCTAGTAATTCCTTCTCATATGTGGAGAGTTCCAAGTGCTTCGGGGCCAACACCTTACTGAGGTAGGCAATAGGTCTACTATCTTGCATCAATACTGCTCCGACTCCCCCATAACAAGCATCGGTCTCAACCACAAATGGCTTGCTGAAGTCTGGGGTGGCCAGGACAGGGGGTCGAACTAAGTACTTGTTTTAACTGCTCAAAGGCCTGAATGACCTCTTCTGTCCACTGAAAATTGTCCTTCTTCAGCATCTGAGTCAGGGGTCGACTGATCTGACCATAATCCTTGACGAATTTGCCGGTAGTATCTTGTGAGTCCCAAAAAACCCCTCAGTCTACGAAGGGTGGTCGGCCGAGGCCATGCCAACATGTTTGCTACCTTCTTGGGGTCTGCCTCTACCCCCTTGCTTGAGATAATGTGGCCCAAGTACTCCACCTGCTGACGTGCAAAAGCACACTTACTTTGTTTAGCAAAAAGTTGATTGTCACGAAGTACTTGTAACACCACTCGCAAATGGTGGCGTGGCTCTCCCAAGTGGGGCCGTAGACTAGGATGTCATCGAAGAAGATGAGCACGAACTTGCGGAGGTGTGGCCGGAAGAGGTGATTCATGAGACCCTAGAAGGTGGCTGGGGCGTTGGTTAAGCCAAAAGGCATGACTAGAAACTCATAGTGGCCCTAATGGGTTCTGAAGGCCATCTTGGGGATGTCTGGTGGGAACACCCGTACCTGATGATAGCCAAATCACAAATCAAGCTTCAAAAACCAGGTAGCACCATGGAGCTCATTGAGAAGCTCATCAATGATGGGAATGGGGAACTTATCCTTCATTGTGAGGGCATTCAGGGCCCTATAATCAACACAGAAGCGCCAACAGCCATCATGTTTTTTGACCAACAACACCGGGGATGCAAAAGGACTAGAGCTATTACGAATGATACCTGATGAGAGCATCTTGTCCACCATCTTCTCGATCTCTGCCTTCTGGACAAAAGGGTAACGATAAGGGCGCAAGTTGACTAGGGTGCTCCCCTCCTATAGGGGGATATGGTGATCAAACTCTCGGTGTGGAGGCAGCTGACTAGGAGTTTCAAACACATCAGGGAAGTCCGCTAGTATAGTGGCTAACCCCGGAGGTGTAACTAAGGGGGCTGACTCGGTCCTGTCATCCTCAGTGGGGTCCTATATTGCATCCTAACTCATCAGCTCACTGGTGGTAAGCTGAGCAACCATGCAATGTGGGTGGTCAGCAACCCACTGGCAAAAACTAGGTCCACTCATGGCTGCTAGGGTGACACCCTTGCTATGAGATCCACGCAATACCACAGGTTGGCCCTCCACATGTACCGTCAAGGTGTGGCTGATAACATTCAAACTGATAGGGTTAACGCCCGTAACCCACTGCATGCCCAACACTGCATCACATCCACCCAGAGGAAGTAGGTGGACTACCATCTCAAAATGGTGGCCTTGGGTTCGCCAAGGAAACCGGCGACACTGTAAGTGGCCCTGCAATTGCTGATCCCCTGCAATCTTAACCCTGAAAGGGTGAATCTCCTCCAACTCACATCCTAACCGTCTGGCTAAACTTTCATCTACAAAGTTGTGGGTAGCCCCAGTGTCGAATAATAAATTAATGTGGGTTGTACCGGATAAGGCTGCCAAACGAAAGGTACTAGAAGAACATCCCTCGGCCATGGCATGTATCGAAAGTACCTCCTCGGGATCTGGTGGTACATCCACGTCCTCCAAGTGGTGGACTAATGATAGCTCGGCGTCAGGCTCAATCTCCAATCTGTCCTCATCCAACATCAAAAACAACTGTTTCTTATTACAAACGTGGTTTTGATCCCACTTATCATCGCAATAATAACATAGACCCTGGGCTCGGCGGGTTGTCATCTGAGCTGGGGAAATGCGCTTAGTGGACAAGCGCGTACCATTCCCCTGACGAGGTGGTTGGGGAGCCCAAACACGCTCATGGGCAGGCCGTGGAGGAAGTCTCTGCACCGGTGGAGAGGGGTGATGACCTTTCTAGAGGCTCATCGTCAGGTTCTCATGCATTAGCGCCTGCTAATAGGCAGCATCAAGATCAATGGGGTGGGCCAAGGTGATAGGCACACGCACCTCGTCCTTAAGCCCTACTAAAAAGGCTGCTAAGAAATCTTGATCTGTCTAATGAGGGTTCTGATCTAACACTTGATAGCGCAAGTGGTCAAACTCTTTAACATAAGCTTCCACTGATGTAGTTTGGCGGAATAAATGGAATTCTGCTACAGGATCGCGTCCATCATTCTTAACAAATTTTCAACACAAATCTCTAGTAAATTGCTCTCAACTAACCCGGCCTTTATGGCGCAAATAGGGCCCCACCCATTGGGTAGCCTCATCCTTAAAATACACCGCCGCATAATCTACCTTGGCATAGCTATCCATGGGCTCAAAACGGAAAAAGAACTCATAACTAGTAAGCCATTCCGTGGGTTGAGTGCTCATAAAAATAGGAAAGTCAGGACGTTGAGGGTTGTTACCTAGAGTAGTTAAGCCCAGAGGATTGGGAGGTGCAGATGGGTCAATGGGCACAGCAACTGTGCTCCCCATTGCGCTGGATAGAGGAGGTTGAGGAGGGCCAGCGCCCGTGGAGGTGGAGAAGGCTGTGAAGGCCGGTGGCAGCAGGGGTCTGGTGGCAGCGAGAACCCCCCCTCTGACAGAAACAGGGGCCTATGTAGGGGTAGGCCCGCTGGGAAAGGGCTCTGGCCATGCATACGGCCCCTAGGGGGGGGAAGAGGGCCTGATCCAGCAGGGTGATTGGGCTGGACAGAGGGGCCCGGGCTGGAGTGATCGGGGCCCTGTGAAACGGGCTAAGGCCAGGAAGGAGACCCGCGGTTGGCCCAGGGCCCGTGCTGGGTAGGGAATGCTGACCCCGAGTAAGAGGCCCAGGGGTGAGCTGGACCCAGGCCCCATGGGTAGGGAGGCCCGTAGGAGGGCGGCCCCCATGGAGTTGGGCTAGTGGGTTGCGGGTCTGGGCCCCAAGGTGGGGGGCCCAATAGGCATGGGAGCCCCAGGTGACGTCGGGCCTAGGCCAATGAGAACTGGGGGCCTGGGCGGGGCTGGAGGTCTCAGGCGGCCTGGGCTGTGGGGCTGCAGGGCCGCGGGGCCCAGGGGGGCCCGTGGCATTGGGGGCCCAACCCAAGGGTGTGGGGCGGTCGACCCAAGGGTGTGGGGCGGTCGGCCCAAGGGTGTGAGGCGGTCGGCCAAGAGGAGGCGGACGAGGGGCCCGTGGAGTTGGGGGCCTGGTGGACCGGAAGACCGGCCCAAGAGGGGCGGTAGGAGGACCCGTGTCAAAAGGGGCCCCGTTGGAAGGGGCCCTTGTCTAGAGGGTTGGGGCGGTCGGCCCAGGTGGGGCGGACGGGGGGCCCGTGGAGCTAGGGGCCCCGTGGACCAGAAGAGTGGCCCAGACGGGCGGGGCAGATGGCCTAGGTGGGGCGGCCGGAAGGCCCGTGAAAGGGGGGGCACCCGCAACCTGAGAACCGGCCCAAAGGGTTTAGGCAACCGGTCCCGGGGGGGCTGCAGAGGAGGCCAGAGTGCTGGGGGCCCCGTTAGAAGGGGGCCTGGCCCAAGTGGACAGGGGTGGCGGCCCAGGGTGGCCGGCCCAGGTGGAGGGGGGCTGGGGCCCAGCCCATGGGTTACTAGTGGACGACTCAGTGGGGGCGGTCCAGTTGGACGGGGGCGGGCCCGACCCTGAGGAACTGGTGGGGCCTGGACCCGACCAGGGAGATGGCCCAAGAGGGTTTGTGGAGGGCCCCAGGTCATCAGGTCCAGATGAGGCCGCAAGACCCAGCCTTGCTGAGGGCCCCAGATCCGAGGGTCCGAGGTTGGCGCGCGAGGTCGGGTGTGGCTGGGGGAGGGAAAGTGTATGGGATGGCAGAAGGGGGAGGGGTGAGGCGGTGGAAAGGCTGTGGTGGTCGGCATTGGGGGTGGAAGGGCTGGAGAAGGTGGGGGAAGAGGGCAGTGGACGGTGAGGGGAAGCAAAGTAGAGATTTTGGGAGGGGCTGGCGGAGTAATGGCGGGGGAAGAGGGATTAGGGCTGGGTGGGGTGGTGGGGGAAGGGGGGAGGCCATCGAGATCCTGGACGAGCATCGAGTGATACAGGCCGTCTGGGACTGTCCACGAATGGGGAAAGGTGGAAGTAGGAGGATGGGTTACGGGGACAGTTTGAAGGGGGGGGGGGGGGTGACGGGCACAGGGCTTCCAGCTTGCTCAAAATGAGGAGCTGTTGCTCCTTCATCTACTGGATGTCGGCCGCCTGCTCCTCCAGATGCTTGATGCGGGAACCAAAGTCCCCCATCGCCTTCTGTTGCCGAGTACGTGCCAGATCGGTGGCTCCGGATACCACTGTTAGGGTTAGGGAAAACTACAAATAGGAACCCAAATCACACAAAGGATTCTAGGGAAAATTGGACAGCATCTCCCCTATATTCATAAGGTTCTCCTTGTTCACAATCAATTACAACTACCAAATCTACAAGCAACAATAACTCAATTTAGACTACAAAGCAGGAAATACGCATAAAGTAAACCCTCAAAGCATTCTCTGATCTTCGATGCCCTCCAATCTCTCGTGCTTGCCTATTTCTTCTTTTCTTCTGTTTCTCTTTCCAAAATTACCCTTGGTTGTTTCCCCATTAAGCCCTTGCTTCGCCACGTGTCGGCTAGAAGGTAAGATCCTAACAGAAAAGCTAAAGAGGCAGATGTAAGAAAAAGGAATGCTATAGCAGGACACGAAATAAACACCGCAATAGGTGGCGAGATTACCGATTGAACCCAGGGTGAGAGTCGTGGGAATGACGCCGTTAGCAGCAGATTACGTCGTAGGTAATCTCCCGGCTATGCTAATGGTAGATAAGTATAGATGGAGTGGCTAGTGAAGGAGAAGGGTATAATAAGCAGATGAAAAGGGAAAGCGAAAGATATGATGATGAGTGAACAGAAAAATTGAGCAAGTCGGGGTAGTCATGGGACCTAGACTGTTTCAATGGCTTCGGCAGAAGAAAAAAGTGTTTGTGTTACGGGTCTAGTTTGGGGCCCAATGTATAAGTCTGGCCCAGGCCCGTTTTACCCTTTTATGTTTCACTCTTATAATGTGAGAGACTTTTGGATGAATGAAATTTGGGAAGTTCTCTTCCATGGAGGTGGGTCTCCTTCGAATGAGACCAGAGGTGTTGGTCTCCTTCTGATGAGGCCAAACTCGTTCTCTTCCCAAGGCCCAAAACCGCTATCCGTACCGTCTGTTCCAGCTGACCTATATCAAACCGGTAACAGTTGCTTGAAGCGTAGGTTTCCTCAGAAGCAAAAGTGACAGGTGTAGAAAATGAGGTCGTCTACTCTGGCGACGATTGGCTGAGGTTCCTTTGTTTGGATTGTTCATTCTATACAACCACCATGGTTTTATAATGGTAAAGAGGAAAGAAAGTTTCTTCGTGGAAGCTGCTTTAATGCTAGATCATTCATTACCTCTAGACAATGAGGTACCACTCAAGCAAGCTTTATGCAGTTGATTATTCATTCTATGCCAACTACTATGTTTCTATAATGAAAAAGTACAAAGGAAATTTCTTCGAGGAATCTGCTTTAATGCTAGCTCATTCATTACCGCCAGACTAATCTCGACCCATCGACATAAGAGGACAAACAAAACTTACTTGCGTCCTTTTGTGCTAAAAAGTCTTAAAGATACACATTTAAAGTGTGATATGACTTTTGGCCTAATACTCTAATAACAAAGTCTTTCCTAGGTAAAAAGTACAGGTGGTTCCATTTAGAAATGAAAAAAGAGGACTTGTATGTGGATTAGTTGGCAGCTTATTGTCGTTTGGGATAATTAAAAAAATAAAAGAGGGCTTAGATTCCCCATATCACCACTTACCTAATAAAAAAAGAGAAGGAAAAGGAGACTTCAGCAATGATCCTAAGTCGAGCCGACACATACTAACATTTGCCACTGCATCATCCATTCTTAAAAATACAAGCAAGTGGATCACCATAAAAGGCGCGCACGAGACCGAAAAAGATGAAAATAAATAACTTAGGACAGTAAACAGAACCATATTAGTGTCTTAAGTTGGAAGAAAATAAGCAGAATACTGAAACACCCAGGGAAAAACAAACATAAATTCGTATATCTGATAACCTAGTTGTAGTGGTTGTATAGCGGAGAGTAGTGATAGCATAGCAAAAACCTAACAAAACCTACCAATGTAGCTATCGTGGGGATGTGGTCCGAATGTAAACCTACTTTCTCTTGAGATATATTTTCACTAGAAACAAAAAACTACCAATGTAGTTATCATTGGGATGCGACACTAACAAAAACCTGCCGATGTAGTATGACTCATAATCTATCTGTGGTTAGTGTGTTTTGAAGCCTTAAAAGAGGATTTTTTTTTTGGCCCGTTAACTTGTTGATGTAGCAGCGCGGACCGTCAACATGTCTTTGTTATAAACAACCACCATGTTATTGTGCTATGTTTCTGTTTTATCAAGCCAAAAAAGTTTGGTTGCTTTAAATTTTTCAAGCTCTTGCTTAACTTGTAAAGGAAGAGAGCCGGACTGCTTGAAGGCCCCGCACGGGGGGTGGGTGGTGGTGGTGGTGGTGGTGTTGTGAACAGAGAGAGAAAAGACTAGAAAAGAGAAAAAGCAGAAACAGAAGATTTTCTGCAGGAATCGTGAACAAAACAATGTAGAAATTATGCAAAGTGTTCTAAAAGACGAAGAAAAAGGTGAAGTAAGGATGGATAACTTCGACTCTACTTCAATCACTTATGGTATGAAGTACTTATAACACTAATGGTTTGCCATTGATAGAAAGAGAATTTCTTACGAGAAGTGAATAACCAAAAGCACGACTCAGAAAGCCAACTTGACTGGCGACTTCTCTGTATCTCTTGGTCTAGCAGTCACAACTACAATTCTACACGATAAGTTGCTTGACTCTTTTGCTACCTTTCATTTATACAACACATTTAGTCCAAAAAAATCTAATGTCATAATTTAGGATTTTTTATATTGACATTTATTATATGTTTACTTTTATCTCTTCAAAAAGGTTATTGTTTGTCTTGGTTAAAATTGTAAGAAAATAAGAAACTATGAGAGAGCATGAAGGATTTCTCTAATGCTGTAATAATCTTTATAATGCTTGCTATACAATTATAGAGACATAGCCTAGCCTAAGAAAGGTAAACCAAATATTTACAATAATTACAATGATATTATACCTAATCATAGGCACTAATATGGTAACGTATTAGGTGAGGTAATTGTCTATTAACACTCCTCTCGAAAATTTGAATAAATCAAATACTCAGAGCTTGGAAGGAAGATGCCAATGTTACTTGCTGTTAATTGCCTTAGTGGGTAAGTCAATAGGTTGTTCCTTGGTTGGTATGTGTCATGTCATAATGATTCCTTGTTGAAGGTTTTCTCTAACATAATGACATTAAACTTCAATATGCTTTGTGCACTCATGAAATATGGGGTTTGTTGCAATCTTCTTCATGGCTTCATCGTAATAATGTAGTAACGTTGGACACTTCATGTGAAAACCAAAATCTTTAAGTAACCTAATGATCTAGACTATTTCACAAGTGGTAAATTACATAGCTTTGTACTTTGTTTCGGCTGATGATAAAGACACAGGGGGTTGTTTTTTAGAGCGCCATGAAATCAAAGAGTTTCCCAACATTATACAAAAGCTTGTAGTGAATCTTCTTGTCATGAGACACATGTTGTAATCATAGTCGTAATATGCTTAAACTCAAATGGAGAAGGTGATGGGAACATGAGACCAAGGCTTGGGCAGTTCTTTAGATATCTGATTATTTTCATAGCAGCTTCCATATGAGATTATTTTGGATCATGCATGAACTAGCTAAGAAGTTGAACTAGAAATGTGATGTCAGACTTGGTGAGTGTGAGATAAATCAATCGTCCAACTAGTCGCTGATAGGCTGAAGGATTATCAAAAGGAGAATCATTAATTTGTCCTTTGGATCTAGCATCGTACTCAAGGCTTGTGAATTTTTTGTTCTACTCGATAGGAATTATTGATAGCTTCGAACCATCTAAGCCTACTTTAGAAATGAGTTCCAATGTATACTTTTACTGACTTAATGAAATCTCATTTAAAGATCAAATGCTTTCAAGCCTTAAGAAAAACTTTAAGGGACTGTTCGGTGAAATTCTAAATGCAAGTAAAAATATCAAACAAGTAATATAATGATAAGAAAGATATCGTCCCACAGAGATTGGTGATTACTTAGATTAACTAACTATTAATGTTAAATAACTCTTAAAATTTATCTAACAAATCCCAAAAATTGATGATAGATTGACTAACTAAATTTAAGAAAACTAAATACACAAATTATGTTGGAGCATGTGATTTCACCATAATTACCAGGTATTAATATTGATTATTTATGCTTACAAGAGGAATAATATTTATGTGATGGCAGAACTTTCTAATTTATTTACTATCCTATGTCTAGATATAGCAAACCTACTTAGTTCATTAATTAACTATATCTCTATATGTGAATTGAAATAAACCAAATGGATTAGGATCTATGAACATTCCCAATTTATACCATAAGCCATGCAAAAAATATGGTATATGTCTATCCATATTTAATTTATGGTTACACATTACAAGAAGCAATTGCATATCATCTCCTGTTGGTGTCATACATATAAATCAAATCATTTAAATGGTAGCTAATCACTTAAAAAGCATTAAACATAGTAATATGCAACTTCATATAAACAAAATATCTTACAAAACATAACAATCATAAGATTCATACCATCATAATTAGGTTACATCGTAGCTCTAACAAAAGTAAACTAAAACATAAAGAAATAATGAGAAAAAACTATAATAGGAAATAAAGAAAGCATCTTGAATCCAATAACAAGAAGTTTATCACCCTTTTTGTCTTTTCTTCAAGAAAACCTTGAATTCTTGACCTCTTTCTTGTGTTGTGCTAATTTTCCTCCTCTCTCCTCTTTCGCTTCTTCTTTTCTCTTAAATAAGGTTTTGGGTTTAGACCTTATCCTAGTAGAAGTCGGTTTTGGGTACCTAAAACAATTGGGTTTTGAACTCCTTAATTAATTGGGATTTGACTTCTTAACATGACCGAGTTTTCTTTTTATTTAGAAAACCCAACAACAATAGAAAATCTAATAACAATCATCCAAAGCCCAAGCCCAAGCCCATCTTAACTCTCTTTATCTTGATATTATGATTTTGCCATACAATAAGCATTAGGTTCCCTATTCATCCTTTTTCTCCATGCCTCCTTATGCTACATAAACAAAACAAATTTAGGTAAATAAAGAGGAATTCAAATATTTTCTCACAATTATTAAAGTTATTTATTGCCTAAAATATGTAAAATAACTCTATAAAAATAGAGTTGTCAAAACCCCCAAACTTAACATTTTGTTAGTCCTCGAGCAAAAGCAATAAACATCATATGTTTTTGACAAAACCCATTTATGAAAGTCTCCCAAAACTGCTCAACTTGACAATTCAAAGAAAAATATAACTTTCATCCAAACACCATAATTTTTTTATAAGATAAAATAAACTCTTAATTATGTTTACCATGTGTATGTGTGTGAGTCCTCATCTTTTCAATTATATGCATTCCAAATAGATCCACATTGGCATACAACTTCTCAAAAACTCTAACCAAACCTCATAGGTTTGCTTTTCATTCATCTCTCTACTAATGTAAGCCAATCATCTAACCAAGAATCAATAGGACTTTTATAAACTTGTAATGTAAGGCTAAGCTAAGGGTAAGATGAAAGTTATTAGGCTTAAATAACCCATGAACACATTACTTTCTAGGATTCTATAAAAAACTCTTGTAACTTTCTACCATCACTTTTCTCATTCTTTTCTATCCAAAAATACTTGATTTCACTTGGATTCTAACACTCACAAAGCCACAATCATGCTTGCATCAATAAAACAAGTAAAAGTACTAGACATGCAGTCACCAAACTCTTGTCTTACCAATAATTTCAATTACTATGCTTAATGGCCTGATTCAAATCATTAAGTGGCTTGAATATGATAAGGAATGATACGAGAATTCCATTCTTAGGCAAATGTTGTACTTCCTTTCTTTTTTTCTTTTTTTTTTTCTTTTTTTTTTTTTGCAAAAATGAAATACTATGCCCTACACAATCATTGCAACCAATTTCTTCTGATGCTCCATCTTCTTCTCAACCTTTATTCATTTCAAACAAACTTCTATCCTACAAGTCAACATGTTTATAGGCGTGGGACAATAAGATAAGTTATTCAAGGCTTATGGCTATATATATGTAGGTGTTATAAAAAAAAATGATAAGAATCAAGGCTCAGTGGGGTGATTGGTGATAAATAAATAGGGTTGGATTGAAAGGGTCAAAAGATTCAAAGAATGGCTTAAATCGTTTTCTCAATTAAATGCAGCCTAGGATTTCGCCTCAAGAGAAAATCAAACAAATTCTAAGATGCGTGTGAGATCTAAGTGAATCACATACTTCACATGAATGTTCTCTAAAGATACACACAATTTAAAAAATGAAGGACTTTTAGTGCTCAATAGGTGGATCAACATGATCAGAATCACACATAGCTCATACCACAATTGTAGGTTTGAACAAAATTTACACCTTCCTAAGAATCACTAAGAATTTACAACAAGGGATTTAATTATGACATAAGAAAGTTTTCAAAATCATATGTTTAAATCAAATTTAGCAAAAAATTTCTTTCCCTACCCCCAAAGTTAAATAAAGCATTGTCCTCAATGCAAAAAGAAGGAAAGCAAAAATAAAGGTAAAATAGGAATGAAAAAACTCCTTGATTGTAGGTCATATCCACATAGAGCTCTAAGGAAATTATGGTGACAAACTTCTAGCAAAAGACTGAAACGAAAATTCTTGGGTTGCCTCTCAAGAAGCGCTTGTTTTATAGTTTTTAGCCAAACTATCTTAGATATTGTTGCTCAAGAAGGATGAAACTATAATAGTTTAGGAGACAACTTGTGTTGTAAAATAGTTGAGTATTCTGCAATCAACACTACTGTCTTATATACTTCCAGCTTCCTTTTGTTCTTCAGTATCTCTTTCAAAAGTTCTGCATAACTGAGCAATTGAACTGGAGCATCTGCAAAAAGAATGTTAATGTGCAATTTTAGGGATATATCAAGGAATTCCAAAAACTACTTATCTTCTTCACGTTGATGGAATCTTAGGGTGATGGGTTTGGAAGCATAAAGGGCTCAAGAGTGTCGAGAAATAGTTTGCCCTTGGGTGCCTCCTAGGGTTGTGTGCTAACATTTTTATTCTTTTCATTGAAAATGTCCTTGTCAACATCATCTTCTCCTACTTGGTTACCACTTGTTAAGGTTACTGCCTCTGTGGTATTTGTAGGGCTTTTCTCCATATTACTAGGCAAGGGACCTTCCTTTTTCTTTGAAATCATATTGATTAACTAACTCATTTGCACCTCCAAATTTCTAATTGAAGCTTCTTGTCTCTAGAATCTTGCTTCATTGTTTTGCATCATCTTGGTGAACATGTCCTCTAAATTAGGCTTCTCCTTTTCTGTTTGCTTAAATGTTGATGGTAGTCTCATCTCATTTGGGTTACTCCATGAAAACTTTTGATGGCTATGCCATCTTGGATTATACATGTTGGAGTAAGGATCATTTTATGACCTATTTAGAATCCTAACAAAATTAACATATTCATTATATTAAGCATAAGGGTTACCTACTGTACATCTGATAACTCTATTTTTATAGAGTTATTTTATCTATTTTAGGCAATAAATAACATTAATAATTGTGAGAAAACATTTGAACTCCTCTTTATTTACCTAAATTTATCTTGTTTATGTAGCACAAGGAGGCAAGGAGAAAAGAAATGAACATAGAGAACCTTATGCTTATTGTGTGGCAAAATCGTAATATCAAGATCAAGAGAGTCAAGATGGGCTTGGGCTTTGGATGATTGTTATTAGATTTTCTATTGTTGTTGGGTTTTTTAAATAAGTAAAAAACCCAATCATGTTAGGAATTCAAGTCCCACTTAATTTAAGAGTTCAAAACCCAATTGTTTTAGGTCTCTAAAACTCAGTTCTGCTAGGATAGGAGATAGGTCTAAACCTAAACCCTATTTAAGAGAAGAGAAAAGGCAAAAGAGAGGGGGAGGAGGAAAATGAGCACAACTCAAGAGAGAGGCAAAAAAGTCTAGGTTTTCTTGAAGAGAAGACAAAAATGGTAACAGATTTCTTGTTTTTGGATTCAAGATGCCTTCTTTATTTCTTATTATTGTTCTTCCTCATTATTTCTTTATGCTTTAGTTTACTTTTGTTAGAGCTACGATGTAGCCTAATTATTATGGTATGAATCTCATGATTATTATGTTTTGCAAGATATTTTGTTTATGTGAAGTTACATATTACTGTGTTTAATGCTTTTAAGTGATTAGCTACCACTTAAATGATATAATTTGCATGTTTGAGACCAACAGGAGATGATATGCAGTTGCTTCTTGTAATGTGTAACCATAAATTAAATATGGATAGACATATATCATATTATTTGTGTGGCTTTTGGTGTAAACTGGAATATTCATAGATTCTAATGCATTTGGTTTGTTTCAATTCACGTATAGAGATATAGTAAATTAATGAACTAAAGAGGTTTACTATACCTAGACATAGGATAGTAAATAAATTAGGAAGTTCCACCATCACATAGATATTATCCCTCTTGTAAGCATACATAATTAATATTAATACCTAATAATTATGGTGAAATCATATGCTGTAACATATTTTGTGTATTTATTTTTCTTATATTTAATTAGTTAATCTATCATCTATCATTTGGATTTGTTAAATAAATTCTAGGAGTTATTCACTGTTAGTAATTAATTGGTCTAATAATCACTAATATTTGTGGGACGATACTTTTCTTATCATTATATTACTTGTTTGACATGTTCACTTGCATCTAAAATTCACCGAACAAGTTTTTAGCGCATTTGCCAGGGATTGGTTGTTTTACTATTGATTAATATTAGTATCGAATAGCTTTTAAGTTTAATCTAGCTTTTATTGCCTTTATTTTATTTTATTTTTGTCTTTTTGCTAAAAAAAAATTATTGTTAAACAACAAAGATGGAGAACAATGATGGTTCATATAGACTATGTTACACCAACGTTGTGGAATGTCACATCAAGCTTTCAGAGGCCTGCAAGTCAAGCAAACTACTTTAAGATCGAGCCAACACATAAAGTAGATACCTTTGCCGACTTACGTGCAGAATTGGAAATGTTCCTAAAGAATAGAGAATGTGAATTTTGTGGTGGAGCACATGAGAGCACGAAATGTCAAGTAGGTAACCCTTATGTTCAATATAATGAATATGCTAATTTTGTTGGGATTTTGAGCAGGTCACACAATGATTATTACTCCAACACATGCAATCCGGGATGGCACAACCATTAAAATTTTTCATGGAGTAGCCCAAATGAAATGAGACCGCCACTAACATTCAAGCAAAAAGAAAAGGTAAAGCCTAACTTGGGTACATGATCAACAAAATGGTCACCACCACAGAGCGCTTTATAAAGAGCACTGCAGTAATATTGAATACAACAGAAGAGGTGAAGCCTAACTTGGAGGATGTAGTTACCAACTTGGCCATCACCACACAAAACTTTATGGAGAGTATTGAAGTGAAGTTGCAAAACCAAGAAAAAAGATTAGAAACAAGGTTTTAGAACCAAGAAGCTTCAATCAAAAGATTAGAGGTGCAAATGGGCCACTTAATTGATATGATATCAGAGAGAGAGGAGGGTCTTTTGCCTAGTAATATGGAGGAAATCCCTATAGATACTGTAGAGGCAATAACCCTAACAAAAGGCAATCAAGTGGGAGAAGATAATGTTGACAAAGAGATTTTCAAAAATATAGATAAGGATGTCGTCATAGAACTAGAGGAGGCACCCAAGAGTAAATTTTTTCTAGATAATCTTGAGGCCTTTACACTTCTTCCAGCTCTATCTCCCCACAAATTCCAACAATGTGAAAAAGATAAGCAAGTTTTGGAATTCCTTAATATATCTTCAAAATTGCACATTAACATTCCTTTTGGAGATGCTTCAACTCAAATGTTCAATTATGAAATTTTTTTGAAAGAGATATTGGAGAATAAAAGGAAGTTGGAAATATATAAGACAGTGAGGTTAACTGAAGAGTGCTCTACCATTTTACAACACAAGCTGTCTCCTAAACTATTACAGTTTCATTCTCCTCGAGCAATAACATCCAGGATGGTTTGGCTGAAAACTATAAAGCAAACGCTTCTTGGGAGCCAACCCAAGCAATTTCGTTTTAGTCTTTTCATTAGAAGTTTTGTCACCATCATCTTCTCAGAGCTCTATGTGGATATGACCTACAATCAAGGGAGTTTTCTCATTCCTATTCCTTCATTATTACTATTTTCTTTTGTTTTTGCATTGAGGACAATGCTTCATTCAAGTTTGGGGGTAGGGAAAGAATCTTTGTGCTAAATTTGATTGAAATTTTTTTTTATGTCATGATTACATCTCATGTTGTGAATTCTTGGTGATTCTTTGAAAGATATAGATTTTGTTCAAACTTACAATTGTGGTTTGAGTTAAGTGTGATTTTGATTATGTTGATCCACCTATTGAGCCCTAAAAGTCCTTCATTTTTTGAAATTGTGTGTATCTCTAGAGAACATTTATGTGAAGTATGTGATTTGCTTAGATCTCACTTGAATCTTAGAATTTGTTTGATTTTCTCTTGAGGCAAAATCCTAAGCTGTATCTAATTGAGAAAATGATTTAGGCCATTCTTTGGATCGCTTGAGCCTTTTAAGCCAACCCTATTTATTTATCACCAGTCACCCCGCTAAGCCTTGATTCTTATCCATTTTTTTTAATGACACCCACGTATATATAGCCATAAGCCTTGAACAACTTATCTTATCGTCCCACGCCCATGAACATGTTAACTTGTAGGATGGAAGTTTGTTTGAGATGAATAAAGGTTGAAAGGAAGATGGAGCATGGTAAGAAATTGATTGCAATGATTAAGTGGGGCATAATATTTCATTTCTGCCAAAAAAAAAAAAAAAAGAAAAGAAAAGAAAGGAAGTACAACATTTACCCAAGAATGGAATCCTCTTATCATTCCTTATCATATTTAAGTCATTCAATGTTTTGAATTAGGCCATTAAGCATAGTAATTGAAATGATTGGCAAGAAAAGTGTGTAGTGACTACATGTCTAGTACTTCTACTTGTTTTATTGATGCAAGCATGATTGTGGCTTTGTGAGTGTTAGAATCCAAGTGAAATCAAGCATTTTTTAGACAAAAAAGAATGAGAAAAGTGATGATAGAAAGTGACAAGAGTTTTTGATGAGATCCTAGAAAGTAATGTGTTCATGAGTGAATTAAGCCTAAATGACTTTCATCTTACCCCTAACCCAACCTTACATTACAAGCTTATAAAAGTCTTATTGATTTTTGATTAGATGATTGGCTTACATTAGTGGAGAGAGGAATGAAAAGCAAACATATGAGGTTTGGTTAAAGATTTAGAGAGATTGCATATTAATGTGGATTTATTTGGAGTGCATATAGTTGAAAAGATAAGAACTCACACACACACATGCGGTCAACATAGTTAAGAGTCTATCTTATCTTATAAAACAATTATGGTGTTTGGATGAAAGTTATATTTTTCTTTGAATCGTTGAGTTTAAGCAATTATGAGAAAATTCCATGAAGGGGTTTTGTTTAAAACATATGTTGTTTATTGCTTTTGCATGAGGACTAGCAAAATGTTAAGTTTGGGGGTTTTGATAATTCTATTTTTATAGAGTTATTTTATCTATTTTATGCAATAAATAACTTTAATAATTGTGAGAAAACATTTGAACTCCTCTTTATTTACCTAAATTTATCTTGTTTATGTAGCACAAGGAGGCAAGGAGAAAAGGAATGAACATGGAGAACCTTATGCTTATTGTGTGGCAAAATCATAATATCAAGATCAAGAGAGTCAAGATGGGCTTGGGTTTTGGATGATTGTTATTAGATTTTCTATTGTTGTTGGGTTTTTTAAATAAATAGAAAACCCAGTCATGTTAGGAATTCAAGTCCCAATTAATTTAAGAGTTCAAAACCCAATTGTTTTAGGTCTCTAAAACTCAGTTCTGCTAGGATAGGAGATAGGTCTAAACCTAAACCCTATTTAAGAGAAGAGAAAAGGCAAAAGAGAGGGGGAGGAGGAAATTGAGCATAACTCAAGAGAGAGGCCAAGAATTCAAGGTTTTCTTGAAGAGAAGACAAAAAGGGTGACAGACTTCTTGTTCTTTGATTCAAGATGCCTTCTTTATTTCTTATTATTGTTCTTCCTCATTATTTCTTTATGCTTTAGTTTACTTTTGTTAGAGCTACGATGTAACCTAATTATTATGGTATGAATTTTATGATTATTATGTTTTGCAAGATATTTTGTTTATGTGAAGTTACATATTACTGTGTTTAATGCTTTTAAGTGATTAGCTACCACTTGAATGATATGATTTGCATGTTTGAGACCAACAGGAGATGATATGCAGTTGCTTCTTGTAATGTGTAACCATAAATTAAATATGGATAGACATATATCATATTATTTGTGTGGTTTTTGGTGTAAACTGGAATATTCATAGATCCTAATGCATTTGGTTTGTTTCAATTCACGTATAGAGATATAGTAAATTAATAAATTAAATAGGTTTACTATACCTAGATATAGGATAATAAATAAATTAGGAAGTTCCACCATCACATAGATATTATCCTTCTTGTAAGCATACATAATTAATATTAATACCTAGTAATTATGGTGAAATCATATGCTGTAACATATTTTGTGTATTTATTTTTCTTATATTTAATTAGTTAATCTATCATCTATCATTTGGATTTGTTAGATAAATTTTAGGAGTTATTAACTGTTAGTAATTAGTTAGTCTAGTAATCACCAATCTTTGTGGGACGATACTTTTCTTATCATTATATTACTTGTTTGACATGTTCACTTGCATCTAAAATTCACCAAACAACATTCTATGCTCACATGTCCTCGACCACAAAATTCACATTCTTTGCTCTAAATTCTCACAACTGGACTACTTTGGTTATTTATCTTTTTATTAAGCACTTCCAATTACGTGCACATTGCGATGAAGATATCTACTTCATGGACTCCACTAGCTTGATGCATTGGTAGCCTCTCAATAAACCATTGATAGCTATTAAATGCTATCTCCTCTAGAAGGTCATATGCCTCTTCTGCTGTTTTGCTATGCAAAGTCCCCCTGCAGCTGCATCAATTATAGAATAGAGATTTGTACTAGACCCATCATAAAAAGTTTGTACCTGTAACCAAATGGGTAGTCCATGATCTAGACATCTCCTCAAAAGTTCCTTAAATCTTTCCCAAGTGTCATACAATGATTTGTTGTCTATCTGCATAAAAGTAGTAATATCATTATGCATTTTTGCAGATTTCGCCAAAGGAAAAAACTTACCAAGAAATTTCTGAACCAAGTCATCTTATATAGTAATCAATCTTACAAGAAGAGAAGAGACCCAATTTTTAGCTTTATCTCTAAGAGAAAATGGAAATAGCCATAACCAGATAGTATTATCTTTGACTCCATCATATCTAATCATATCACAAAATTCAAGGAAGGCTTCAATGTGAGCATTTGGATCCTCGTTTGGTAGCCCACTAAATTGCATGGAGTTTTGAAGCATATGGATGAGAACTTGCTTGATCTCAAAGTGATTTGCTTGAATCGCAAGCCTAATGCTTGATGATGCATTCCAAAATATTGGTGCAACACAGTCTTTTACAAGTTTACGTGTACCATCATTTCTTTCTATCATTGTTGCTTAATTTTTCTACAATAGCAACTTAACAAAGAAGTTTTTTTTTTTTGGCCAAAAAAAAGTAATGAAGCAAAATAAAAATAAAACAAAAAAAGGATTCATTTTTCTTTCCTTGACAACTAAAAAAAAAATATTTTTGTTTCAATGACTAAAAAAAATAATTTTTTTCAACAATTAAAAAAATGAGTTTTTTTTTAAATAAAAGCTAGATTAAACCTAAAAATTATTTGATATTAATAGTAATTAGTAGTAAACAACCAATCCCCAGCAACGAAACCAAAAACTTGTTCAATAAAATTCTAAATGCAAGTGAACATGTCGAATAAGTAATATAATGGTAAAAAAGATATCGTCCCACAAAGATTAATGATTACTAGACCAATTAATTACTAATGTTGAATAACCCCTAGAATTTATCTAACAAATCCCAATGATTGATGATAGATTAACTAACTAAATTTAAGAAAACTAAATACACAAAATATGTTAGAGTATATAATTTCACCATAACTACCAGGTATTAATATTAATTATTTATGCTTGCAAGAGAGATAATATTTATGTGATGGCGAAACTTCTTAATTTATTTACTATCCTATGTCTAGGTATAGCAAACCTACTTAGTTTATTAATTCATTATATCTCTATATGTGAATTGAAACAAACCAAATGGATTAGAACTATGAATATTCCCAATTTATACCATAAGCCATGCAAACAATATGGTATATGTCTATCTATATTTAATTTATGGTTACATATTATAAAAAGCAACTGCATATCATCTCCTGTTGGTCTCAAACATACAAATCAAATCATTTAAATGGTAGCTAATCACTTAAAAATATTAAATACAGTAATATGCAACTTCACATAAACAAAATATCTTGCAAAACATAACAATCATAAGATTCATACCATCATAATTAGGTTACATCGTAACTCTAACAAAATTAAACTAAAGCATAAAGAAATAATGAGGAAGAACAATAATAAGAAATAATAGGAACTTTTTATGGGCAGGAAGTATGGATATACAACGTTCCCACAAAATTGCTTGGCAAATAGTCTGCTCACCAAAGAAGGAAGGGGGATTGGGATTGCCGAACCTTAAACTTTGGAATAAAGTCCTTTTAGGACGTATGCTTTGGGCTCTCATAAATCAGCCAGATGAATCATTATGGAGTAAGTGGATACATAGCACTAAATGTAAAAGAATTTTAGTAATGCAGATTCAAATCAAAGGTTCAATGGCATGGAGTTAGAGAGGCCTCCTTAAGTTAAGGCCTATGCTTACCTCAGTTCTTTCTAGCCCTGCCTACTGTTGCAAAGCTACTTATCAAGACCTGCAACCAGTTAATGAAAAAGTAGATTGGTATGATCTAATTTGGACTGGTGGGATTTGCAAGCATAACTTTATTGGATGGCTAGTTTGCCATGATCGACTTTCTACAGCAGAGAGAATGGTACAATGGCTTCCTACAATTAACCAATACTGTGATTTTTGTCAGCTTCAAGTAGAAAATAGGAGTCATCTCTTTTTTGAATGTCCTTGCACAATGGTGATTTGGAAAAATATCCTTGCTCAAAATGAAATTCGACGTCACATCAGAGGATGGAATGAAGAATTAAACTGGATGATTAAAGCATCAAAAGGTAAAGATCTGGCTGCAAAACTTCTTAAAATATCTTTTCTAGCTTGTATTTATTACATTTGGGCAGAAAGGAATAGAAGAAGATTTCAAAATACATTAGTTGACATTCCAATCTTGTTGGCTAAAGTAAGGAAAATTGTACGAGGGAGAGCTTCTCTGCTTCACAATATCAAACCCTCTCAAGGTAATGTATTTTTGAGTGAGATTTGGAGGCTTCCAACCTCTATTTTTGCTTACTCTTAGTTTACTTTTGGAAATTGTTGTAATACTGGGGTATGCCCCTGTGCTTTTGTATATTAATTTTCATTAATGCAATTTACATTAAAAACAAAAAAAAAAAAATAAAGAAGGCATCTTGAATCCAAGAACAAGAAGTCTGTCACCCTTTTTGTCTTCTCTTCAAGAAAACCTTAAATTCTTGACCTTTTTCTTATGTTGTGCTAAATTTCCTCCTCTCTCCTCTTTCACTTATTCTTTTCTCTTAAATAAAGTTTTGGGTTTAGACCTTATCATAATAGGAGTCGGTTTTTGATACCTAAAACAATTGAGTTTTAAACTCCTAAATTAATTGGGATTTGAATTCCTAACATGGCCGAGTTTTCTAAATAATAGAAAATCTAATAACAATCATCCAAAGCCTAAGACCATCTTGACTCTTTTGATCTTGATATTATGATTTTGCCATACAATAAGCATCAAGTTCTCCCTATTCATCCTTTTTCTCCATGCCTCCTTTTGCTACATAAATAAGACAAATTTAGGTAAATAAAGAGGAATTCAAATGTTTTCTCACAATTATTAAATTTATTTATTGCCTAAAATAGGTAAAATAACTATATAAAAATAGAGTTATCAGGGACTAAGATCCTTCATGAAGAATGTACCATGCAAATATTTTTTAAGGTCTAAAATGGATGTTTGATTGTTTCCTATAATCAAGATATTGTCAACATAAATGAGGAAAGTCATAAAAGAGATACCTTTCCTTTTGGTGAACAAGGAGTAATCATGGTAAGATTGGCTAAAGCCCTGTGTAATCAGGGTGCCAATGAACTTGGCATTTCATTGCCAAGAAGCTTGCTTTAACCTATAGAGGAATTTTTGAAATCAATAGATAAGATGCTCTCCTTGATTGCAAAATCCGAGGGTAAGCTTTATATAGACCTTATGCAAAAGATTACCATAAAGAAAGACGTTTTAAACATCCATCTAATAAAGGGGTTAATGATGGATGACATTACTGGTAATCATGAGCTGAACAATGACATGGTTGACTGTGGGAGGGAAAGTATCTTAGTAGTCAATGCCCTCATGTTGATTATAGCCCTTGGCAACCAAACGAGCTTTTTAACGTTCAATGGAGCCATCATCATGATACTTCACCTTATAAACCCATTTACATTCACTAAGACGATGACTAGGGGGCAAATGAACAATATTCTAAGTGTGATTAGCCTGAAGGTAGTAAGTTCAGCATCCATGGCTATAATCCAATTTGGGTCTAAAGTGGCCTCATGGTATATGCTGGGTTCAGTGACAGCAGAAATAGAGGCTATGAAGTGCTAGTAGGGTTGCAATGGTAGAGAGAGACATAGTTAAATATCAAATAAAGGGAGGTTTGGGAAAAAGGATGTAGGGTGGGGCATATGTAGTTAGAAGTCTAGATAAGAGGACGAGTGGTGCGGCCAAATCGATGCAATGAAGCATCGGTAAGCTTAGTAAAAGGAATAGAAGCAGCATTAGTAGGTTAGGGAGGTGGGGTGGGGGATGGTTGCAATGCAAGATCAAAGGTGTCTGATGAAAGGCCGAAAGGGAAAGGGGGGGCAATAGGAATTGTACTTGAAAGAGGTGGTTTAAGAAGATCCACAGGCAACAATAAGGAAGTGTACGTGTTAGGATCCGGCACAACTAGAGGTGACAAAAAGGCCAGGCTGTCCAAGGAAGAAGAAGAAGAAGAAAAAGGAAAAATAATTTCTTGAAAAATAACATCACGACTAATGAAAATTTTTTGAGACTGAGGGCCGCGAAGAGGAGAAATAGTAGGGTTGTTTGTAGTGGCCATTGGGGAGGTGAAAAAGGACAACTAGGGTTTTAGAGGAAGGAATTAGGGATAAGGGTAATTTGGTAAATGAAGAAAGGAAGAGCAAAGGTGGCTAGGGTTGACATGAAAAGAAAAAGAAAAACAATTGAGGAAGGGAAAGGAAAAGGTGGTTAGGTTTACGTGTATAAGAAAGAGGAAAAGGACAAAGGTGAAAAAGATGAGAGAGTGGCATGACCAATGTGAAGGGGGAAAAGGAATAGGAGAGAGAGAGAAAATACCTTGGTTTATGGGAAATGGAAAAAGGAATAGGAAAGAGGAAAGGGAATTGTCAAAGGAAGGAGAGAAGGGACGAAGAGAGAGAAAGCAACTTTGTCTATGGGTGGAAAAAGGAATAGGAAAGAGAAAAGAGAATTGTCAAGGGAAAAAGAGAAAGGACCAAGGGGATGGAGAAAGGAAGACAAGACTAAAGTGGAGAAAATATAAGGCAGTCAATGAACAAGGATTGATGGGAGAGAAAAATAATGAAGGAAAAAAAAAAACAAGAGGCTCACAACTCGTTATAAAAGAAAAAAAAGAGTAGAAGCTAGGATTGTTTGGCAAGTGATACCATGTAAAAAGGTAAGAAACTACGAGGGAGCATGAAGGATTTCTTTGTTGCTATAATAATCTTTATAATGCTTTCTATACATTTATAAAGATGTAGCCTAACCTAGGGAAGATAAACGAAATATTTACAATAATTACAATGATATTGTGCCTAATCAAATGCATTAATATGGTAATGTGCTAGGTGAGGCAACTGTCTATTAACAAAAAATTATTTCGTTTGTTATTCTTAGCCTAAAGAGATAGCTCATGCAATTCACAATATATAAAATGTGCTGGGATTTCGTCTTACACCAAAAATGAAGTTCTATTATTAAGACCTTACATAAGTTAGTGTCTATTTGCACTTTTGGGGGAATATAATAGGGGTCACTTAATAAAGTATAAGGTATAGGAATGGAAATTGAGAACTTGCTTGATCACTTAATGAAATCCCATGACCAACAACACTGAATACTTCCATATGTCACATTCTGTGAAATCCTTTTCAACAAGAGCATAAAAAAAAAACTGTTGACAATTGCCTTTAACCATATAAGCCATTTGAAATCATCCAAAAGGAAAAAAAAAAAACTAGTTTTTATTTTTAGTATAAATATAAGTAAATCCATTGTATCCTTTTATATGTACAATTCAGACAAAAATATGTATTAATCTCTACAAAGGTTCGTTAGGGAGAGTATCGCAAATTATAATAAAGAATGAGTAAAAAACAATTTATTTGTTCCCTACTCATTTTTCATTTGACCGAAGATTAGTCAACAATCTTGAGCTATGGCAGGCTTGAACAGGCTTGATGAAGAAGCCCAACTATGATGGTGGGTTGGCACTTAGAAAGGAGAATTAAACTTTGTTGGAGTGACTGGAGCGAAGTAGATCAAGTTAGGTATTAACAAATATGTAGTTTCTCCTTCTTCTTTTTTTAAACTAATTATGTAAATAGAAGAAAACATAAAAATATACAGAAGTTATGAAGTCAAGATATTGGATAGATAACCACTATTTCTAACTTTTTCTTTGATATCAGCAAGAAGGAAATCACAGAGTGAGGATTATAATTAATAAGATTAAATAGCAAAGATGCAATTCATGATTATAGAGTGTCATATTTGACCTTAAGTAGTGACATCTAATTGCACATGCTCAAATTTTTTAAGAACTCATCATTAAAGGAATAAAATATTTTAATCTAAAAAATGATCACGCCAAGATATTAACAAATGAGCTATACTCTTTACAACATTTAATACAAATACTCAACATTTTCAAAGTTTTGGAAACAAACATCACCAAGGATAACAAAATCAATACCGATCACTTAGAAGAATACCGTGTGATAAAGGCCTTATCTATCAAAGTTGTCTCCATGGAACAAGACCTTTTAGATGTGGCTTGAAACCACGTTGCGCTGCCAGGCTCATTAGACACAAATTAACCTTAGGGAAACAAGTCTCATGTGCTTGACCAACTTCCTTTATTATCTTTGACTTGTACAAGACACGGACCAACAGGCTTCTTCTGTTGCTTATAATACATTAACGTCCAAGATAATTCAATCTATACATTCTATATCTCGATTTTGCTTCGCTTTTGCAATCCAAAGGAGCGTTATGGGACTCTTCTATTTTCTATAAGCTACTTTGTCCACAACCTATTTTTACAGCTCCAACAAACAAGGCTGATGGGTTGGCTTTGCTCTAGTTCAAAGCATCCATCGGTAATGAACCTTCTAACATCTTAAGCTCTTGGAATTCTGCCCGCTTTTGCAGTTGACTGAAAAACTACTATTATATAAGGAAAAAGCTCTTTCTCGATTGTATAGGGTTGGTGTGCGCAAGGTTGGAGTGTGCAAGGCAAAGGTGTATGGGTGTAGAAGAGTTTAGGAATGAGAAAAGAGAATGAAGGAAGAGAGAATTTTGCGGGAGAGGAAGAGAATGGAAAGAACTTGTTATGCCAAAGCTTGGTTTTCATTGCATTCCAAGAATTTCTATATATAGAGGTTTTACAACTTTTTACAAGATTCCCTTAACTTTCTTACTTTTAGTGTTAGGTAAATCTAATTTCCAAAATGGCATCCTATTTTCAAAAATTGCTTTTTGATCACCTAACTCTTATAGGTGTGGAATCCTACGTGGAGTCCTTATATACACTAACATAGACATACATACATCACCCTATACAAAAGTAGGACTAATAATTATATATAGAGAATCTTATCATATTAGCATCAGATCATTATCACACATACATCATGTTGTCCAAATTGTATTCTTCCACATTAATGTCAGAATTCCAAAGTCCATAATTAATTTTATATGCCCATATTCCTTTTTGATTTGTGGTATAAATCTCTATCACCATGGTTCTTGGTGTAGATTCTTCTTCAATAGCTTTAGGCTTAAAGTCATAGGTCTCTAGATTAGGAAGGATATGGAAAATTTATATTTTAAAACTTCTCTATCCAGAAATCTTCATTAGTGATAAAATGAAAAACCTAAGCCCTTTTAAGAGACGATAATGCTTCAAAAATAGTATTTCCATCTTGTTTGCATGTTCATCTTCATTAAAAATGAATAGGTTGAATAGCTCTTGTGATATAGTCACTGGATTAATATTATTAACATGGCACATTGCTTTCCTGATGTCATTCCAATTACTATGAGTGGAATAGTGAATGTTGTTGAAAGGATACTAGCTATACTATCCTAGTAAGGACTTGGATGAAAAAATATTTACCTGTCACTGATAACTCTATATTTTATAGAGTTATTAATAGTATTTTAGGTAATGTTTAATATAGTTTTTATTAAATTATATTTGTATTTAATGATAATTATGTATATTTTGTTATTTTATGCAGCAAACTCAAAATTGAAGAAAAAGAAGAAAAAGAAGTAGAAAACCATGAAAAAGGAATAGAAAAGAAAACAAAGAAAACAAGGGTAAGCACGTGGAAGCCATGTGAGGAAAGAGAGAAGAAGAATAGAAAGGAAACGTGGGACCTTATGTTGAATATTAAGGAAGGAGCGTGACTTCACGTGAATTATGCAAAAAGAAGTCAAATAAAAGAAGCTAGTGGAAAACACGTGGGACCGCAGGAGAGAAAAAGAGGCCGATTAACAAAACAAAACTGGGGAAGACCGACAGAGAGGAAGACAGAGAGAGAGACCGGGTAGAGAGAGGTCGGACCAAAGAGATCAGCAACCGGAGTGCCGGCGGCAGGGGTTCTCGCCGGAGGTCAAAGACGACGCGCGACAGCGCGCGTCTCAGGCATAGAACGCGGCGGTCGTGTGACAGCAGACCGCCGGTGTTCTTTTCCGGCGAGAAACCCATTTCGACGGTTTTCCGGCCAACTTTGAGTGCTTTCCGGCGATCTGAGAGTAGATCTGGCTTCACACTACAATTTCCGGCGTTTCTGTACCAGTTTCGCGGCGATTTACGGCGGTTTCCGGCAACGAACGGCGAACACCATCCGAGTCTTCTCTGTCAGATCTACGCGTTTCTGTGGCGATTCAGCTCAATATTTCCGCAGATCTGCAACCTAGGCGTCCCGATCTACATTTCTGGAAGTTTCTGTGAGGACCGGTGGCGGACGGCGGCGCGTGTTACCGGCGCGTGGCAGCGCGTGCGAGAGCGCGTGATGGCGCGTGTCAGCTTGTTTTCTTCCCGTTTTCCAGACAGCTTCATTTCCTCCCCCTTATGTGCAGATTTGTGCAATCCTTTTGTGATTTGAAGACATTTTTGGTGACAGCTTAATGTTTTTAATTTGCAGAATGTTTTGTTCACGTTTTTGCACTGATTTCTGTTATGTAAATATGTTGTTTTAATTTATTGTGTTAGAGCTACGATGGAACTTGGTTATAATGTATGAATGTGATTATTTAGGCTTTGTGAGATATTTTATGAATGTGAAGTTGCATATTACGGAGCTTAATGCTTTTAGGTGATTAGCTACCGCTTAATTGATATGATTTGCATGTTTGAGACCGAACGGAGATAACATGTAGTTGCTTCATGTAATTTGCAACCATAGATTAATATGGATAGACATATACCATATGATTTGTGTGGCTTTAGGTGCAAACTGGAATATTCACAAATCTTAATGCACTTAGTTTATTTAATTCATATGCAGACTCACAGTGAATTAATGAGCTAAGTAGGTTTGCTATACCTAGACATAGGATAGTGAATAAGTTAGGAAATTCCGCCATCACATGAGTAGAATTAATCTTGCAAGCATGGATGATCGACATTTGTATCTAGTAATTAGGTGAAATTGGACGCTCTAGCATCTTCGTTAATCAAGTTTAGATTAAATTTAGTTATTCAGTTCATGTTCTATCATTTCTATTGGCTAGATAAACTTTAGAGTCTATTCACAGTTGGTACTTAATTAGTTTAGTAATCACCAGTCCCTGTAGGACGATACTTTTATTCATCATTATATTACTTGTTCGACATGTACACTTGCATGTTAGAATTTCACCGAACAGTCACTTATCCTTATCTATGTAGAAATGATCTTTAAGATGGAACATCATAAGGATATAGGAACAATCTATCATATACGTTAGCTCTTGTAACCAATTTTCTTTAGTGGAGTATAGGAAGAGCCATTTATGAAAAAAAAAAGGACTTTGGTTTCTTTTGGGCATTCTTTTAAGAAAATTGACTAGCCATGACTTGTAAAAGATCATGTCGATTCTATGGACTCAAGCAAGATACCATAGCCTTAAACAAGGTTCCATTGGGAATGATATTGTGTGTAAACATGGGATATGAAAAAAAGATAGGTTAGATGCCAATCTATCCACTAAATTCGAGAATTTGACACATCATAATGTCTAAGAAGTACCATTTGGTAAACATGGACGCTATTGACAATAAACCTAAGTAGAGCATCATCAACAATGCTCCCCTTCATTTTAATAGGTAAGAGATCCAATAGCTTAGCTAGTATTAGTTTTGGATTTATCATCAGTAAGAAAATAATTCAAAGGCTTGTAATTGATTATCGACTTCAATTTTCCTTATGCTTGTTTTGCTCACTTGTTAACATAGAATGCCTCACATGCCCATTTTGACTTTGTTGACTTAATTAAAACATCAAGTTGGAGTTGTTGTAGCTCAACTTGAGCTAGTGCCAAATGTTCAGGATTCATGCTTTTATTGGATTGATATCTTAATTTTGCTTGAATGAAAGTGTTATAGAAACTCCTTATTTCAACATAGAGGATTTGAATGTTTCTTGAGAAAATCTGTATGGCCTTTAGCATAATTAGTTTCAACAATATTCATCCTGAGTTGTTGTAAACCATTAGAGATATGGAACAAGTTTGGAATGCCTATCCATGGAAGCAAATGACCTCTAATCTTCATTCCTTTTAAAGTACATTGAACATGTTTGAGATTAGGAGTAATATCTAACCCAACTAAATCATCCTTGCCTGGCAGATTAGCTCCATAGAATGTAGCTATGAATTGAAAACTAGTAATAAGTTTAAGAATGACCCATTTACTCTTGAGAGTAACCTTAAATAATTCACCATTTGCCATTTTAAACAGCTTGGAACATTTTTTCCAATAAGCAGGTGGCAATACATTTAGCTTCATAAAAATAACCACTAAGTTTGTATCAAAAAATGCTATCACTTTAATTGGCTTTTTATATTTTTCTAGAATAATCTAGACTTGTGTTGATGGAGAAATCTGGTCTTTAACCTTAAAAGCTGATAGATCTGGATAAAAGTGGATATCATACAATAATGACATTCTCCATCATTATAGGAGGAATTGTTAGACCCAGTGTTTGTTTTGAAACACTATTTTGCTACTTTAAGAATTATATTTGGGCTCTATTCATCTACTTTAGAAAAAATGGATTCAAGATCAACATCCTTATCCCATGGTGTAACTTGATGGAGAGAATTAATAAGTTCAACATGTTTATTCTTTTATGGACATTGGTTTGCAAAATGCCATTCCTTCTTGCAAACAAAGCATTTAGTGCCTCGATTTTTTCCTTTGAATTTTTTCTTCTTGAAGAATCAGAATCACCTTTTCTTTATTTTCCCATAGGATTGCTTAGGAAAATGTTGGAACTTAGCCTTGTGATGCTTCTTTCCAGAATGAAAATAACAGGTCTTGTCTAAGCCTTTGCACTTGATTTACATGTTTAGTTTGTGACAACTTGAATGAATAATTTTCCCCATGAATTAGAGATTTTGAATGAACTTGTACTTATTGCATAACTGACCTAGAGCAATCAAGGCTTCATAATAAAGTTGTCCAGGAATGGTTGCTAAAAATGGAACCTTGGCCAAGTTGAGATTCTATAGGACTTCTTTTCCCAATAGAATAAAGAGAGAATTAAGATAGACTTGTTATTTACATCGTCAAAGCCTTCTACCAAGTAGAATCTTTTTGAAGACATGTTGTAGTGCCATTTTAAGTTTTTTCTAGTGGAAGAACAACACTTGATCTTCATCAATTCTTTTTGGGCTTATTTAATAAAATTTCCCAAAAATCCTAAGAATTCAGTTTGAATGAGTCCAAAGAAATGATTGATGTCATTGGATGCTCTAATTTCATCTTGTTTGTGATTACAAAGATTAAACTACCATAACTATAGGCATCCATAAAACTTTGCTACAATTCTGTCCATTGCTTAAGCAAAACTGGTGCCCTCCTTTCTTAACTCAATAGCCATGTAGGAATAGATTTGGAGTAATCTATCTTTCCATTAGTGTGAATATCATTTAGGGATATAATAAGGATATAATAGGGATATTTCTTGCATATGTTTTTGATTGATTAGAAGGTATAGGTACTACCCTCTTTGTACTTTTGTTTTAGAGATTCAACATAAGTAATCATTGGTTCTTCAACTATGGAGGTAGATGAGGACATTTATGGATGAAAAGGGTGAAGGGAGGTTTAAAAGGCCAAGAAAGGAAATCACTCAAGACATTGTGTTTTCTTTTGATATGCCTCACCTTAAATTTATACTAGCTAAACTAGTTTGCCCATCACAATAGTTATGGTTGAGGGATTACCTTTTGCTTCAATTGTAACATTTTTAGGAATGTTGAGTAGTCCATTTAAATTAAGAATTGGTAACCAATAAGATGGAATTAAAACTTTTCAATCCCTTTTTTTACTACCAAAATTTCCTTGAAAGTGAAATGATAATGATGCTTAGATTCTTTGAACACATCATTTTTATATCCACAAATTTGTCTTTTGCCATATGTTTCTTTTAATAAGTTTGTGCCTTAATAAAGGTCACTGTCATCAATTTGTAGTACTATTTTGCCTTTATTTGAAAATTGGAGTGGTGGCAATTTATAAGCTAGCTCCTTTAACATTCTGACATAATTGAGATAATGGTGTAGCGTATTGGGCTACTTTTTTAATAAAGCCTACCATGTAGTTAATGATGCCTAAGAACTGTTGTACCTACTTTGATGTCATATCTACATCTAGGAATCCAATTAACTATGAAGCCATATAGGGTTGCAATTCATATCTATCTTTTGAGATCTTCATTCTAAGAAAGTCAACATTTGGCACACCAATTATCATCTTTCTTTCTAACAACATAGTCTCATATCTTTGCATTTATTGATAGAATGATTGAGCAAGTTTATATAAGATTCCTCATCCTTCGAAAATAGTAGGATATCATCAATTTAGACTAGGGCATGATGAGGGATTGGACAAAAGATCTTCACCATCATTTTTTGAAACAAAGATGGTGCCACCTTTAATCCAAATGGCATAACTATCCACTGGAAATGGGAGTTTGGAATAGAAAAAGCTGTCTTAGGCCTTTCTTAAAGTTTTATTCCAAGCTACCAAAATCTTGCTTTGAGGTCAAACTTGGAAAGGATTTGGGCCTTTGATAATTAAGCGAAGAGCATAGAACGATTTGGAAATGAGGATTTATCATCAGTAAGGAAATAATTCAAAGGCTTGTAATTGATTACCAACCTTAATTTTCATTTTGCTTGTTTTGCTCTCTTGTTAACATAGAATGTCTCACATTCCCATTCTAGCTTTGTTGGCTCAATTAAGCCATTAAGCTGGAGTTATTGTACCTAAGCTTGAGCTAGTGCTAAATGTTCAAGATTCATGCCTTTGTGAATCACCTTTGTTGGATTGATATATTCATTTCACTTGAATGGAAGTGTTATAAAAAACTCCTCATTTTGCCATAGAAGATTTAAATGTTTCTTGAGAAAATTTATATGGCCTTTAGCAAAATTAGTTTCAACAATCTTCATCCTGAGTTGCTATAAACCATCTAAGATATGGAACAAGTTTGGAACACTTGTCCATGGAAACAAATGACCTCCAATCTTCATTCCTTCTGAAGTCCATTGAACATGTTTGAGATTGGGAATAATATTAAACCCAACTAAAACATCCTTGCTTGGTAGATTAGTTCCGTAAAATGTAGCTATGAATTGAAAACCAATAATAAGTTTAAGAATGATTGGTTTACTCTTGAGAGTAACCTTAAATAATTGACCATTGGCTGCTCTAAACATCTTGGAACATTTTTTTCCAATAAATGGGTGGCAACACATTTGGCTTTATGAAAATAACCACTAAGTCTATATCAAAAAATGCTATCATTTTGACTACAATGAGAACCAAGCTTTGGCATAACAAGTTCTCTCCATTCTTTTACTCTCCCATGAAAATTTTGTCTTCCTTTATTCTATTCTCTCATTCCTAAAGTCTTTTCCACCCATACACCTTTGCTTTATGCACTCTAACCCTATACAATTAAGAAAGAGCTTCTCTTTTGTATACTAGTAATGGTATCAAAGCCCAAAAAGGCGATGATAGCTTAGCCACTTCTACTCTTTGAGTTTTACTCCACACCTCAAAGTGATTCTTATTCTATTACTTCCTGACTTAAGGGAGATGCATAACTCTTTAAAGGTTATCCTTTTCTCTCTATAGGGAAACTTCATGCAAGGATTGCTTGTTTTTGCAAGGAAACTATTAGATATAATGGCCAACCAAGAAAGGGAGGGGGGGGGGGTTGAATTGGTTGTTTAACTATCAATGTCTATTATTCAGCTTCTAACACACCCACACTTATCAACATAAACTACAAAATCAAACAATAATAGACAACAAGAACAAATAAAAGATTTACCATAGTGGTTCGGCACTCACACCTACATGCACCTTCTTTTTCCTTCAAATTAACTAGTTGAAGTCCACTTTACTCATTGATTAGGAAAAAATGTTCTCCTAATCCTTCTAATTCCTTCTCAAAGGAATCACAGAACTTTGAAGTTACAATCAAAGGTTATCTCAACCTTGTTACAAGAGCAATCCCCAAATAATGTATAGTTTGTGGGGGATATTGCTTGTAAGTGAGCTTGCTAAAGATATTAAGTACAAAATTCAAGCTTTAATCATGAAACCTCTAAATTTAAGAAAATTAAGGTTTTAGATTTACAACTAAGTTTATGTGCAAATAATAGTCATAGTTCAATCAGCATATAAACAAGAGTATATAAGAGTATATAATCATAAGAATATCACTATAGATGTTCACAAAATTGCAACACTTTGAGTATTCTTGTTATCTCAATGATCTCATCCAAAAACACCTCTTAAATTGTAAAATGGAAGCTTTTGTAAGAGATTCAAATAATAGAAGTTGATTTGAAGTTTCTACCAAACCTAACAAAGTCAAAGCTTTTTTCCCGTTGGAATAATAAAGTTGTTCCATCACTTAAGGACTTCATTGAAACCCTTAATCATCACATAGTCACCCGATTAGCCATTCTGACACAATGATTGCTTTTCTGCAAATCTTCTCGTTAAGAATAGATGTTTAGCTGTGGAAAGGAGCTATGTTGTTCAAATTAGGGGCTAGGGATTCTAATCAAAGAGAGATCTCGATTTAGGGCTTCTTAGTTGAATGGTGCATTTAGGTAGGCTTGCAGCTCTTATGCGTTGTGGGCTTAGATCAGCTTGCGTATTGCAAGCTTGGACCAGCCTACTTCTTACTGGCTTGGATCTACTTGCTTCTTGTGGGGTTTGATTAGCTTGCTTCTTGCAATCTTGGATTAGCTTTCACATATAAGCTTATCTTATAGACTTGGATCAACTTGCATTACATAATCTTATCATAAAAGCTTATCATATAAGTTGGACCACTTTTGCATAAATATTTCTTCCTACAATAACATTAAATTCTCATTAATAGAAAAATTATGCAACTAATATTTTCTTTCTTCCTTCTTTTCTTTTTATCTACTCAAGAAATATTCTTCTATAACATGAATAAGGTTGCAATATATAAAGATGTAGGAAACTAGCTACTTTATAATATCATTGATTGATATTCTAATTTGTATATATGTTACTTTCTTTAATTCTATTTTGCATATAAATACATGAAAAAAATTTATATCCATTTAACAACAGAATTTGTCATAGTAAAACATATCTTTTTCCATAATAAACAATATGTAAAGAGCACTTTCCTAGACCTTTGATAGGAAATGCTAACCCTAAGAGGATATGTGAGTTTGTTTAGGCTAAGAAAGTTGTTTCTTTATTGTAGGTATAAGAGGGTGAATCCTTCCTTGATGAGGGGCTTGAGAGTTAGTCTTAGCAATACATGACCTTAAAGAGCGAGATGATTTGCGTAAACTGTGACCTTGAAGGGAGGTAGGATAGTCTAACAAAACTTTACGTGTTTTTCTTTTGCCAGAGGTAATAGCACTTGAAGATTTCTTTGGTTGTGAAGGTGAGGCTCTAAGGTTTTATTTTCCTATGGACAAATCTCTTATTCGTTTATCTTCTAAAAAATCCTCCAAAAATTCTAAAGTTCTTACTCTTTCTCCTTCTTCTTCTTTCAGCAAAGCCCGAAAAGTTCTTACTTGTTCAACTTTGGGTTTAAAGGCATTTCCAAAATGTAGGAGCTTTTATTCCACCTCATTTAACTTTAAATCTAAAGATATACTTAAGGTAAAAAAATGTTGAAAATGACAATCTAACACTACGAAAATATAGTTCTTTAATAATATCTAAATATGTTTTTTTTTTCAACTCATGAGTTAGTTTTTTGTTGGCATAACCTCAAGATCAAAATTTCTTTTAAAAAATAAGTTTTTCTTGTTGGCTCATTGTATAAGTCCATGTAATGTGGGTTTATATCAATGATACATAAACTAATATTCCCTACCATGGCTAATCAATGTAATTCTTATGGTCCATTTTAATTGTGCACATATTATGCACATATTTTCCTTATTGCATATATGATACTAGCTAGTGTGGGCCTCCATCCATCTTATTAAGCCACTCCAAATCAACCAACCACAACAATACCACATCTACCCTACTTTATCACGTTAAGCACAAGGGCCAAGTCACCATAGACAACCCAGAAGAGTATCTCACGAAACCAAAGAATTAACCACCTACCCCTTGTTCGGTGAAATTCTAAATGCAAGTGAACTTATCAAACAAGTAATGTAATTATAAGAAAGATATCGTCCCACAAAGATTGGTGATTACTAAACTAACTAATTACTAATAGTGAATAACTTCTAAAATTTATCTAACAAATCCAAATGATAGATGATAGATTAATTAACTAAATTTAAGAAAACTAAATACACAAAATATGTTAGAGCATTTGATTTCACCATAACTACGATGTACTAATGTAGATTATGTATGCTGCAAGAGGGATAATATTTATGTGATGGCGGAACTTTCTAATTTATTCACTATCCTATGTCTAGGTATAGAAAATCTATTTAGTTCATTAATTCACTATATCTCTATACATAAATTGAAACAAACCAAATGCATTAAGATCTATGAACATTCCCAATTTACACTGAAAGTCACACAAACAATATGGTATATGTTTATCCATATTTAATTTATGGTTACATATTATAAGAAGCAGTTGCATATCATCTCCTGTTGGTCTCAAACATGCAAATCATATCATTTAAGTGGTAGCTAATCACTTAAAAGCATTAAACATAGTAATATGCAACTTCACATAAACAAATATCTTGCAAAACATAACAATCATAAAATTCATACCATTATAATTAGGTTACATTGTAGCTCTAACAGAAGTAAACTAAAACATAATGAAATAATAAGGAAGAAATATAATAGGAATTAAACAAGGCATCTTGAATCAAAGAATAAGAAGTTTGTCACACTTTTTCTCTTCTTTTAAAGAAAACTTTGAATTCCTGGCCTATTTTTTGAGTTGTGTTGAATTTCCTTCTCCCTTTCTTTTACCTCTTCTTTTCTCTTAAATAGGGTCTAGGGTTTAGACCTATCTCCTATCCTAGTAAAAGTGAGTTTTGGATACCCAAGATAATTGAATTTTGAACTCTTATATTAATTGAGCTTTGAACTCCTAAAACGATTAGCTTTCCAATTATTTAGAGAACCCATCAACAATGAAAAATCTAATAACAAGCATTTAAAGCCCAAGCCCATCTTAACTTTCTTGATCTTGATATGACCCTATTTTGCCATACAATAAGCATTGGGTTCTCCATGTTCATTATTTTCTCCATGCCTTCTTATGCTATATAAACAAGACAAATTTAGGTAAATAAAGATGAATTCAAATATTTTCTTACAAGCATTATATTATTTATTGCTTAAATTAGGTAAAATAACTCTACAAAAATAGAGTTATCATCCCTACTCATCAAGTCTTAGCAATCAAGCACTCCAAGAAAGAAAGAATTCAAAGTTCAAATCAATCCTCTCTTACTATCAACCAATATGGAAATTCACTCAAGACAAGGTATGAAAGGAATTCAAAAATCTCACTCAATCCAAAATATATTCATAATTGTACCTAACTCATTACTATTTTCTATTAGCCTCAATAACACTATAAAATGAGGCTCACTATACATACCCACATTATCAGGAATTACTTACAATATATTGCAATTCTTATTTTCATTTTACTAGTATTTTATTCTTTAACTCATCTTTTAGATTTTTATGAATAAGGCTATTTATATTGACACCTTTATTAATAGCCTAAGTTCCTTCTCTAACTCTTTATGTATACACAACCTTGTTGTAGGAAGAAATTGGAGTCATGGGTATCAATTACATTTTCTGTATTTGACTATGGAAAATGCCCTATAGGGCATTTTGCCACATCACTCCCTTTTTACTCTTTTCCCCTCACAAACATAAAAAGATGCCTTTTCACAAGAAGAGTCAAGGACGACACTCTAAATGAGTTTGCTTTCATGTGAGTTGAAGAGACAACTCTACATAGCACCCTACCGCCTTCTTCCTCCATCTAAGTATTAGTTTTTGGCTACCGTGTTGGGCCAGTATCTAAAGAGAATAGAATGGAAGACTTAGTTCCAACTTTTAGCTCAAGAAACAAAGAAAAATGGTATGGTTTTTAGACATGTTTTTAAAAATGATAAAACCCAATTTGATTTCTCCATGATTGGTGTTTTGATCCTTTAAAAAAAGTTATATTTTCTAACATTTCTATCATTGTTGACAACACTAAGAGACCCTAACCAATTCCACAAAATCTTCCAATATAATAGACAAATCAACATAACTCAAGCAAATAATCAGCAACCCATAATCAATAGAAAACCAAGTTGTTAATGACATCCCACAAAACCCAAATAATAGAGTAAAAATTAACCACAAATCAACCAATAGTTAATAACTAAAGTTTAACCATGATTTGTCTAACACAACTAACCAAAATCCACAATCGAACACCAAACCATGTGGGCTTTCACCTTCATCCAAAGGCTGTTGTGAAATCATGTTTCTTGAACACTAATAGAGCAAAACCTATAAAGCTTACTTGGATTCAACAGAAAGGGAAAGACTTATAGAAAATTGGGTCTCATTCTAGGGAGACCACACATCCACGAGGCATGCCAAGCATATCTTAAGTGTAAGAAATAGAGTGGGTCTCCAAACTAGATAATAAGTGAAGTGGAAAAATGCAAAGTAGTGGACGATGCCATTGTAGGTCCTTTATGTTAAGTTATGTAATTGTTTTACCTATATTGGGCTTGGCTCAATATCAGCCAAGCCCACTTGCCTTTCTATTAAGCTTGGTCTATTAGAAGCCAACCCCACATATTAGGATTACTATATATCCTTATAAACATTGCCCAAGATTCTTTGAGGAAGTGTGAATACAACTTCCATTTTTTTCCTTTTGCATGTGGAACGTTGAATCTTTAGCTCTAATTTCAATTCTTAAATGGTACCCGAGCCAAGTTTCATTTTCAAGTTGAGATTTTTGATATGTTCTTCTACACTCCTAGTTGTTTTTCTATCCTTTATACATTTTTAGACTGGTAAAGCCAAAATAACTTTAGTCTACTTGGTCCCCATGATTTTGATTTGAAAGAAAACTCCTTTTTGGTCCTTTTCTTTCATCTTTTTGTTCTTCCCAATTTTTGGAAATTGGTTTTCATTTTTGGGTTGTTTTTCTTGTTTTTGGTTTGCTTCTGTTATTAGATTTGTTTTAAAAGTCAATTTTTGCCTAGATTGTGTTTAAGACAATGCACTTTGGTTAATAGTTAGAGATATTTTTGGGTTTAGATTTACCTTTTTGCCCTTTAGTCCACTTTAGCTTATATGCACCATTTCATTTAATTATTAAGGTTAAATTACTATTTTGTCCTCAAAAGGTGCTTTTTTTAAATCCCCATATGCATCATTTCACTGAAGTCTAGGGTAACTTTACCTTCTTACCCTCAAATAGTGTATTTCCTAATCTACACACACCATTTCACTTAAGTTTGGGGCATAATTACCTTTTTACCCTCAAATGGTGCATTTCATAATCTACACGCACCATTTCACTTAAGTTTAGGGCAAATTACTTTTCTTTTTTTCCTTTCGATGGTGTCTGTTGTCTCTCTCCTTACATGGACCATTTCATTTAAATAAGGGCCTAAATTATTGTTTTACCCTCATTAAACTAGGTTCCATAATTTGAATCGTGCACCAATTTCAAATCATGTCTTTAAATCCTTACTGACATACCGAATCAAGTCGTAGAATGCTAGTAAAGACTTATTTCTTACTTTCATGGCCACTACCCCCTCTTTCACTATTCGGCAAGTTATTTGGTGACTCCGTTACCATGGATGAAAAATTTGGTTCCTCCAAAGCCTATAGTTTGTCAAAGGCCAAAGATATGCTTATGTTGGGTTTGGACAATGTTTCTACCGCCATTTTGGTTCCCTAATGGCTCACTGGTTCTATTGATTACCCACCATGGAGAAGAAAAATGTTGACTACTTTGGGTTCTCAAGATAAGCTTAGTTTGGCAAATGAAAAGCTTCCAAGGCCAATTGATAATGATGTAAAAGGAAGCCATTAGGATAAGTGTAATCTGGTAGTTCTGTCTTGGTTAATGTATTTTGTTTCCCTTGAAATTTGCAATGCTATTTCTCTTTGTACAACTACTCTAATGGCTTAAAAAATCTTGGAGACTAGATATTCCAAGGTTTCTAGGACACGTAGATATGATTTGGAACAACAAATTAGAGAAGTCAAGTAGTAGCCAAATAAATCAGTGGCCAAGTACTTCTCCCATCTTATTGATTTATAGATAGAACTCGATAAATGTTTACCCACTATTAAGTGTAAATGTGCCAACTGCTCATGTGATTTCCTAGCTTAGTTAGTAGCTAAATGTGAATCTAGTTGAGTTTTGAGGTTTTTACTTGGTCTTCAATCAATATATGCAACCATGAGAAGCAATGTTACTTCTCGCAACCCCATTCCCCCTTTTAATAAGGTCTTTTTGTTAGTAATTGATGAAGAACATCAGTGAAGTCTGAAAGTTGATAATGGGGGTAAGATGGATTTGAATGCCTTTGCTATGTAGTTTCCCATGTCAAATGGAGACGGGTTTGGAAATGCTCACCAGGATAGTTTCTCTCCTACTACGAGAAATCCTAAACCTCCATTTGGTGTTGGAATTGGCTCAAGAAGGTCCAAGCTATATTGTGAGCATTGTTGTCAAACAAGACATACTAAAGAGAGATGTTTCCAGCTGATTGGGTTTCCTAATAAACCCTAGAAGTAGAAGGAGAAGGTTAGTGGTAGTAGTTTAACACATGTAGTTAGTTCTGGTTCTACAGATTAGAACCTTACACCTTTAAGGAATGCGATAGTAGTGCAAATAGTCAATCCTACTAATCTAGCACTCATTCTTGAGTATTACCAATAAGTTGTTCAACTTCTTAGCCGTTTCATTCCCATAGAGCCAATGGGAGCCTATGTAAGTACCATTCTTACTTTAGGTAATATACCTTTATTTGATTGGCTTATTGATTTAGGAGTTAGTGATCACATTACGTGTGATCTTATATGCATGGAGAACATCACATTATATGCATTAGACCCCATTTCAATCAAACTACCTAATAATAGTATAGTGGTTATCAGCCATATTAGGATTGTTTGCATTTCACCCTCTATCACACTTTATGATGTCTTTTATGTGCCTTTTTTCAAATGCAAACTTTTGTTGATTGCCAAGTTTGCTTTTGATAGTTATTATATGGTCTTTTTTTACTCATATTTTTATGTCTTTCCGGTCCTTTTGACCTAGATGGTTTTGGGGCTAGGCAAGGTTAAGCATCGCCTATATCACTTAGTGTCTCCAACAAATGCCACGACATATGTTTATTCTAGTCTTTTGAAAACTTTTGAGTGTAATGCTCCTAAGAGAGCAAATATATGTAGGAACACTATGTTTAAGACAAATGTTTTAAATAATGAATAAATACTGTGATGTTGTTGTTTTAGTCATTCCTTTTATTACACGTCTCCTAATGTGTTTTGTCTAATTTGTCTTCTTGCAAAGCAAAATCGTCTTCCTTTTTCATCTCACACATCTCATACTAATTCTATTTTTGAATTAGTTCATGTTGATAAATGGGATCCTCATTGGAACCCAAACCACGATGGGTTTCAATATTTCTTACCCAATTTTAATGACTTCTCATGAAGAACTTGGGTGTATCTCATGAGATACAAGAGTCAAGCTACATTTTCTGTGCTCTTTCTTTGCTATGATAGAAACCTAATTTAACTTCGTATTCGTCAAATATATTTTGATAATGGATCTAAGTTCTTTAGTCATGAGTGTACATCATTCCTTTAGCTCCATGGCATCCATCATGAAAGTTCATGTGTTTATACACCACAACAAAATGGTGTTAGTAAGCATAAACATCGACATATTCTTAATGTAGTACAAGCTCTACATTTTCAGACTGACATCCTTAATCATTATTGAAGAGAGTGTATTCTTACTAACACTCACATCATAAATCACCTTCCTACACTTATTTTAGAGGATAAGACTCTTTTTGAATTTCTATTTGGTAAACCACTTACAATAGTTCTATGTAAGGACAAGTTTGCAGCACATGCCATTCCATATGTATTTATGGGATACCTTTTGCTCTGTGTACTTCTACATGTAAGTGTACATGTCGAACAAGTAATATAATGATAAGTATGAGTATTGTCCCACAGAGACTAATGTTTACCAAACTAACTAATTACTAATGGTGAATAGACTCTAGAGCTTATTTAGCAACTCAAAGCGGTAAAACATGAATTAACTAACTAAGTTTAACCTAAACTTGATTAACAACATATGCTAGAGTGTCCGATTTCACCTAATTACTAGGTACAAATGTTGATCATCCATGCTAGTAAGATTAATTTTACTCATGTGATAGCGAAATTTCCTAACTTATTCACTATCCTATGTCTAGGTATAGCGAACCTACTCAGCTTATTAACTCACTCTATTTCTACCTATAAATTAAATGAACTAAATGCATTATGATTTGTGAATATTTTAGTTTACACCTAAAGTTACATAAATCATATGGTATATGTCTATCTATATTAATCTATGGTTGCATATTATATGAAGCAATTACATGTTATCTCTTGTTGATCTCAAAAATGCAAATCATATTATTTAAGTGGTAGCTAATCACCTAAAAGTATTAAATTCTGTAATATGCAACTTTAAATTCATAAAATATCTCACAAACCATAAGTAATCATAACATTCCTACATCATAATCAAATTACATCGTAGCTCTAACACATTAAACTAAAACATGGTATTTACACACACTAAATCAGTGCACAAACGTGAACAAAACATTCTGTAAATTAAAAACATTAAAGTTGTCACCAAAAATGTCTTCATATCACAAAAGGATTGAAAAAATCTACACATTAGGGGGTGGAGAAGGTTCTGTCTGAAAAATGGGACAAAAAAGGGCCGAAATGTGCTTTCATGCACCAGTGACACATGCCGCTTCGCTGCCATCGTCTGCTGCCGGTCTTCATAAAAGCTTCCAGAAAGGTGGATCTAGGTTGTAGATCTGCAAAAAGATTAAGTAGAATCGCCATAGAAATGTGTAGATCTAGCGGAGAAGACTCGGATGAATAACGGGACTAAAAGTTTCTAAGTAATCCACACCACATTCTTGGTGATACCTCTTGGCAACTAAACGTGCCTTGAGCCTATCCAATGTGCCGGTTGGTCCTAGCTTGGGTTTGAACACCCATTTACACCCCACATCATTCATGGAGGAGGTATGAGGCACCAATGTCTAGGTTTGGTTTTGATGCAAGGCTAACAGTTCTTCCTCCATGGCACATTTCCAATCAAGATGTTGAAGAGCTTTAATAGCAGAAATGGGTGTTTGAGGTACATGAACTTGAGAGGAAAGTGCATAACAGGGATTAGGCTTGTGAATGCCAGCACGACTCTGGGTTACCATCGGATGAGAAGTGGGAGGGATGGCTTCTAAAGGTGTGAGTTGCGGCTAGACAAAGGAAGAAGAGGAAGGAATGAGGGAGGGCTTTTGGTCTTGCTCATTTAAGGGTAAAGGCTCCATAGGGTGATGGGACGCATGTAAGTTGGAAAGTGTGTCCAAATGTGGTTGACTAGACATGGTAGGCTCTTAACATATGTCAAGGGGGCATGAAGGAGTAGAGGTTGCTTCTACATGAGGTATTGTAGGTGTGGTAAGTAGACTTTCATATGAAACCAAGTCACTACTTAAGTGAGGGAAAAAAGTTTCATCCCTTGGTAGTGGTGAAAGCACTTTTAAAGGATGTGTAGAAAGGTCAGGTTAGGCATGCTTTACTTGCATGTCTTAAGGAGGTAAGGACACACCAAGCAAAGGAGATGGGACAAGTAGGGAAGTGGTGTTTGGAACATGTGAAATGGGTGAACCACATTCTTCCACGCCTTCTATGCTTAATGGAAAATGTGCTAAAATAGTTGTCTGTTGCATCAAAGGTTTAACTTTGTCTAATGGGAAAGTCCTAACAAAAGGAAAAACAGTTTCATTAAATAAAATGTGTCTCGAAATATAAACTCTTTCGGTAGCAATACGTAAACACTGATAGCCTATATGCTTGGTGCTATACCCAAGAAACACATAGGGTAAAGAGGGAGCTGACAATTTATCTGTATGAATTGTTCTTTATCATGGATAACACTCTGAACCAAAAGTTCTTAAATAAGAGTAATCAGGCTGCCTGTGATATAAAGCTTCATAGAGAGATCTTTAATCTAGAACTGGTGTAAAGAGTCTATTAATCAAGAAAGCTACTGTAGAAAAAGCTTTTACCCGATAACATCAAGGTAAATTTGCTTGTATTATTATTGATGTGGCCATCCTACACAAATCAAGCCCAAGCCCAAATACTCATTAGTGGTAATGTGGCCCAACCTATTTAAGCCCAATCCAAAGAAGCTTGAGAAAATTGACCAAGTGGTTGGGAAGTAAGTGGTTGGTAGTTGGCAAATGAGAATAAGTGGTTGGAAATTAAGAGGTTGTAGTTGGAAGATAGTAGTTGGGGAGATAGTAGTTGGGAAGATAGTAGTTGGCTATATTTATGATTATGGGTGTCTTAGTTTCCTATAAATAGCTAGTACCATTGTGTAGTAGAGGCATTGAGTTGTGAGATTTGAGTATAAGCTTTAAGCTTTCCTTTTAAGTTCTGTATCTCTTTGCTTGTGGCAAGAGTGGTAAGCTTCATTTGCTCTGTATCTCTTTGGAATCACTTCCAATAGAGTGGTGAGTGTCTTATCCTTGGATTCTAAGGTGGTGAGTTATCTGTATCCTTAGTTTACAAAGATAATTGTTATTGGTATCCTTGAATTCTAAGGTGGTGATTATCTAAGGTGGTGATTATCTATATCCTTAGTTTTCAAAGATAATTTTATCCTTTTATTTTCCTCCTCTCCATCCAGTATCAAGTTTGGTATCAGAGCCTAGGTTTAATGGCTGGTCGTCATCATCATGCTCGCCATCTTGAAGTCCCCAAGGTGAATGAAGCAGACCAGCATGAGATGGAAATGGACAAAATGAGGAGATAACTTGAAGAACTCCAAGAAAAGCTGGCACGTGTCCAAACAAGAGAACGATATAATTATCATTCTGGATCTGCCAAAAGTTGTCATTCCAGAGTTAGAGAGGATGAGAATCCTTTCTATCAATCTGCTCAAGAAGACTCTGATGATAGTACTCCGCCTCATCCTCGTCATCTTCGGCAATATTTTCAACAATATCCTGATGTCAAAGTTGAAATTCCAGAATTTGAAGGAAGAATGGAGCCAGACGAATTCTTAGATTGGATGCATACAATTGAACGAGCATTTGCCATCAAAGATTATTCTGAAGAACAAAAGGTAAAACTTATTGCCTTGAAACTAAGAAAATATGCATCTTTGTGGTGGAAAAATTTGCAGAGACAAAGAGTTCGAGAAGAAAGAAGAAAAATTCAAACTTGGGAGAAAATGAAGAGAGAGCTGAAACGAAGGTTCCTCCCAGACAACTACAAAATGGAGGTTTTTCTCAAGCTCCAAAATCTGAAGCAGATGAACTTATCTGTTGAAGATTACATTATGGAATTCGAGCACCTCATGTTGAAGTGTGATGTGATGGAACCTGAAGAACAGACGATTGCTCGATATTTGGCAGGTTTACGAGTAGAAATTGGGGATACAATTCGTTTGCAGCAATATTACTCATTCAATGATGTACGAAAGCTTGCTCGGACTGTGGAGCAACAAAGGGTAGCTCGTGGCAACAACTACAAACCAATGTCAAGAGATGGTGCTACCACACGAGGAAGTCCAACAACTACAAAGCCAACCCCGCCAATGAAACCTATGGAGTCCAGAAGTTCATTTAAGGGTGAAAGCTCTAAACAAGCTAAGCCTTTTATTACAAATTCTCGTAGATGTTTCAAGTGTCAAGGCCATGGACATATAGCCTCTGACTACCCCAACCGAAAGATTATTGCTCTTGTTGAAGAAGATGTCCTAGAAGAACTTGATGAAGCCAATGCAAAAAGTGAAGAAGAAATGGTATATGCGGATGAAGGAGAAGCCCTAATCATTCAAAGAACTTTGAACCTGAATCCAACTGAAGAAGAAGATTGGCGTCGGGAGAATATCTTCCACACTCGATGTACTTCTCATGGCAGGGTATGCAATATCATTATTGATGGAGGGAGCTACACAAATACTGTAGCTTCAACAATGGTGGAAAAGCTACAATTAAAGACAGAAGATCATCCATGCCCATACAAGTTACAATGGTTTAGCCAAGGAAATGAGGTAAAAGTTAATAAACGTTCTCTAATTTCCTTTTCAATTGGGAAAAACTATAAGGATAGTGCTTGGTGTGATGTGGTGCCAATGGATGCATGTCACCTACTTTTAGGAAGGCCTTGGCAATATAATCGAAAAGCCTTGCATGATGGGTATAAAACTACTTATTCATTTTACAAGGATGGAAATCATATTATGTTAGCTCCTCTTAAGCCAGGCAATACATCTGCACCATCAAGCAAAAAGAGCAATCTTGCACTTTTTGGAACTCAAATGAGGCATGCAATTCAAGGAGATGAAGAGGTTTATGCTCTTGTGCTCATGGAATCAAACCCTGAGCTTCATCTTGAGCCACATCCCTTATTGCAACCTCTCATCAAGGAGTTTGAAGATGTTGTTCCAGATGAAATTCCTCCCGGCCTTCCACTCACTAGGGATATTCAGCATTGCATTGATCTAGTGCCAAGAGCCTCTCTTCTTAATAAAGCTGCTTATCGCATGAATCCTGAGCAGCAGAAAGAGTTACAAAGACAAGTGGATGAGCTCTTGTCCAAAAAGATGATTCGAGAAAGCATGAGCCCTTGTACTGTCCCAACTTTGCTGGTACCAAAGAAGGATGAATCGTGGTGCATGTGTGTTGATAGTAGAGCAATCAACCGAATTACTATCAAATACAGGTTTCCAACTCCTCGATTGGATGATTTACTTGACCAACTGCATGGTGCTATCGTCTTCTCCAAAATTGACCTTAGAAGCGGCTATCATCAAATCAGGATGAGAATTGGAGATGAATGGAAGACTACATTCAAAACTCAAAACGGTCTCTATGAATAGATGGTAATGCCCTTTGGACTTTCTAATGCTCCAAGCACATTCATGCGTCTCATGACTCACATATTTAAACCATTTATGGTGAAATTTGTTGTAGTCTATTTTGATGACATACTAATCTTTAGCAAGTCTGAAGATCAACATCTAAATTATGTGAGGCAAGTCTTTCAGACCTTGCGGGCTCAGAAACTATATGTCAACTTAAAGAAATGTCAGTTCTTTACCAAAAGTATTGTATTCTTGGGATATGTTGTTTCTAATGCAGGGGTCAAGGTGGATCCTAGCAAGATTGAGGCCATTGTGAGTTGGCCAGTGCCTCGATCAATTCATGACATACGAAGCTTCCATGGCTTGTTGTCCTTCTATAAAAGATTTATCCAAAATTTTAGTACGATGGTTGCTCCAATCACAGAATGCTTAAAGGGTGATTCGTTCTAGTGGACAGAGGCAGCCCAAAAGAGCTTTGAGCTTATCAAAGAAAAAATGGTATCTACTCCCATCCTATCACTTCCTGATTTTGAGAAGCTTTTTGAATTGGAATGTGATGCCTCAAATGTGGGAATTGGTGCTGTTCTTAGCCAAGAAGGTAAACCCATTGCCTTTTTCAGTGAAAAGCTCAATGAAAGTTGTAGGAAGTATTCAACTTATGATAACGAATTTTATACAATTATTCGAGCTCTTGATCATTGGCGGCATTATCTACTGCCAAAAGAGTTTATTCTCTTTACTGATTATGAAGCCCTTAAGTATCTTTACAGCCAACAAAAGCTAAACAGTCGTCATGCTAAGTGGGTAGAGTCTCTACAATCCTATTCATTCTCTATCAAGCATAAGGCTGGGAAGCTTAATCGAGTTGTGTCCCTCAATGTTCATTGCGACTCGTTATTATTAAAGAGGCACATGGAGGAGGCCTTGCTGGACACTTTGGCAGAGACAAGACACTAGCCTTAGTGCAAGAGTGATTTTATTGGCCCAAGATGAAAAAGGATGTGCAACAACTATTGGTTAGTTGTTTGGTATGCCATAAGGCAAAGAGCCATGGGCAAAATACAGGATTATATACTCCTCTCCCTGTTCCCCACTTCCCTTGGGAAGATGTGAGTTTGGATTTCACTTTGGGGTTGCCCCGAACTCAGAGGAATAAAGATTCAATTTTGGTAGTGGTGGATAGATTTTCAAAGATGGCACACTTCATTCCTTGCAACAAAAGCAATGATGCATCTCACATTGCAGACCTGTATTTCAAAGAAATTGTAAGGCTTCATGGTATTCCAAAAACCATGGTGTCTGATTGGGATTCAAAGTTTTTAAGCCACTTCTGGAAAACAATATGGCAAAAGCTCGGAACGCAACTTCAGTTCAGCACAACATGCCACCCTCAAACTGATGGTCAAACTGAGGTTGTCAATAGAATTTTGGGAAATCCCTTAAGGAGCCTAGTAAAGAAGAACATTCGTGAATAGGATTTGCTATTACCACATGCTGAGTTTGCTTATAACCGATCTACAAGTCAAACTTCCGGTTGCAGCCCTTTTGAAGCAGTCAACGGAAAGAATCCAGCCACTCCTTTGGATTTGGTGCCATTACCATCAAAACACCAATTCAGTGGAGATGCAGAAGAACGATCAAGGTTTCTTAAAAGGCTACATGAGCAAATTCATGACAAAATTGAAAGGCAGAATCAGAAGTATCAGGCACAAGCTAATAAACATCGTCGGTTTGCTAAGTTTGAAGAAGGAGATTTGGTGTGGATTCACTTACGTAAAGGACGGTTTCCACTAGGAAGATATGCAAAACTTCAACCACGAGCTGAAGGACCATTTAAGATTTTGAAGAAGATTGGTGATAATGCTTACAAGGTGGAACTTCCAAGTGAATATGGAGTTTCAGATATTTTCAACATAGCATATTTATTCCCTTACCAGAGTGAAGACAATTTGGACTCGAGGCTGAGTCCTCTCCAACCAGAGGAGCATGATGTGGCCATCCTACACAAATCAAGCCCAAGCCCAAATACTCATTAGTGGTAATGTGGCCCAACCTATTTAAGCCCAATCCAAAGAAGCTTGAGAAGATTGACCAAGTGGTTGGAAAGTAAGTGGTTGGTAGTTGGCAGATGAGAATAAATGGTTGGAAATTAAGAGGTTGTAGTTGGAAGATAGTAGTTGGGGAGATAGTAGTTGGGGAGATAGTAGTTGGGAAGATAGTAGTTGGCTATATTTATGATTATGGGTGTCTTAGTTTCCTATAAATAGCTAGTACCATTGTGTAGTAGAGACATTGAGTTGTGAGATTTGAGTATAAGCTTTAAGCTTTCCTTTTAAGTTATATATCTCTTTGCTTGTGGCAAGAGTGGTGAGCTTCATTTGCTCTGTATCTCTTTGGAATCACTTCCAATAGAGTGGTAAGTGTCTTATCCTTGGATTCTAAGGTGGTGAGTTATCTGTATCCTTAGTTTACAAAGATAATTGTTATTGGTATCCTTGAATTCTAAGGTGGTGATTATCTGTATCCTTAGTTTTCAAAGACAATTTTATCCTTTTATTTTCCTCCTCTTCGTCTAGTATCAATTATGGCCTGACCAAGTTCAACCAAATGATGATGCTTCCTTTCCGCTAATCCATTTTGTTGAAGGTGTTTAGGTAAGAGAATTGATGGACTATCCCATAGGTAGTCATGTAATTGGACAAGGTGGTTGCAGTATAATCCCATTATCCGATTGGAAAATCTTTAATTTAGTTTCAAATTGTCTTTACACCATCTTGTGAAAGGTAATAAATATTTAGCATAAATCAGATTTTTGCCTCATTGGGAAAAACCACCCAAATCTTGTACAATCGTCTACAAATATTACATAATAAGAGAAATGTTGTAGTGATAGTATTTAGGAAGGACCCTAGACATTGCTATGCACTTTTTCCAATGGTGCAATAGCCCGATGTGAAGACAAGGAAAACGGAAGCCTAATACTTTTACTAGACATGCAACTTGAGCAAATTTGTTCTTCATTTCCTTTGACAGAGATTATCCCTCGTTGCTTCAAAAGTTTCAAAATGATGGCATGAAGGTGTCCTAAATGCCTATGCCAAATATTGCCAGCGACAGTTTGTTGGTGGTGAGAAAAATATGCTCGATTCTCTTAGGATGGCAGAACATACAAATTGCCCTTTCTAGCTCCCCTAAGGAAGGTTGCCCTATTCCTTAAATCCTTAACAACAAAACAGTTTTTAGTGATTTGTATCAAACAGAGCAAATCATTGATGAGCTTAGAAATTGAAAAAAGATTTTACTTAATGCCAAGAGCAACCAAGACAGAATTAAGTGGAACATGATGGCTACCAACAATTGTAGTTCCAACATGTGTAATAGGAAGACATTCACCATTTCCCACAATTATACAATCTGTTCCCTCAAACTTAGTAGAGAAGTGAAGTTTACTTGGGTTATTCACAATGTGAAAGGTTGCCCCAAAGTCTATGGTCCATTCCTCCGGACCTAAGTCTATAAGTTGTACTGCTACCAAAGCAGCTAGTATTTCTTCTTCTTAATAGCTATGGTCAAATCGATATCAACATTTAAGGGCAATGTGCCCATGCTTAGAGTAAATATGGCAATTGACAAGCGGACGATTAGTGGAGCTATTGCTAGAATTCTCACCTAAGTTAGTAGCTCTTTGACCATTCAAAGGATTAGTTCCCCATCAAACAAGTCCTAGGTTAGACCCCCTTATTTGCTACATAAAGGGGTTGAACCCATGCCCCTGAGAGTTAAACAAGGATCCAGAGCCTCGACCACATGAACCACCTCTACCTCTTCTTGAGCTACGCTAGGTAGTAAAGGCACAATTTTTATTTTGAGTGGTATTAGCAAAATGAGCTAGACATACCTCAAAGGCCTGGAATTAAGAAATAACATCACTATGGCATGGGATATGTGGTTTAAGAGTACTGATGTGGAAAGCTTCGTACTCCTGTCCAAGGCCTTCAAGGAGATGAAATGTTTTGGTAGTATCACTCATGGGTTTGCCAATAGAGACAAACTGGTTGGTTAAGTTCTTGAACTCATTAAAAAAAAAAGCTCATTGGTTTGCTTCTTTTGTGGTGGTGGTAAACTTGAGACAAGAGATTATATTCTTGAGTCTTAGTTTTCTGGGAAAATTGATTTGCCAAAGCCTCCCAGACCTCTGTTGAGGTCTCTAGATCAAAGAAATGACCAAGGGCCTCTTCTGAAAGAGTCCCAATAATCTAAGATTTGAGAAGTCCATCACTCTACAACCATGATTCATAATCCGGGTTGGGTGATTTTGTGAGTGTTTTCACAAGAGCAAGTGTATCTCCAGAGAGAAAGCCAAATAGCTATTGTGTTTGGGCAAGAGCATTCACCTGAGTAACCCAAGACAAATAATTTGTCTTTCCTAGCTTGATGGTGGCGAAATTTTGGACACTAACCTGGAGAGGGAAAGATAGGTTGGTTGTTTTCACGACATTCTATGTGAGGCTTTTTTTGCTTTATGTGATGGGCAGTTTCCTACTTTTTAATACCAAAATGAAAGTAGAACGTGGAGAGAAAAAAATGTAGAGAGAGAGTATTGGCAAGTGGAAGTTTCATGAAGGAGATGATACTTTCATTAAGGATAAAAGTAAATATTGTTGTTACATGCCCTTATATGGAGCTTACTTGAGCTTGCAGAAAACACACATAAAGTAAATAAAAGCAAGGTCTTAATGAGCAACATGATAGACCATTTAATGGGAACATAACAAAAGAGGATAACCATCATCACCCTAGACCACTAGGCAATTCTTTTATAGTGAGAACACGTGACATTGTCCCACCTTCCAAGGACTTCAACATGGGTTTCGTGTGAGCTGAAACACATCTCTTTAAGGGGCATGACTTTGGCTTATGCAATTGCCTTGTCAAAGATAGCTCAGAGGAAGGGCTTGATCCATCTTTGCCTTTGTCAGCATGGGTGCTTGCGTAGATGGAAAGAGCTGAATGATGGAATGCAGTTTTTCTATGTTCAATAGTAGCAGCATGGACAACCAACAAGTCTTTGTTATAAACAACTACCATGTTATTGTGCTGTGTTTCTGTTTTATCAAGCCAGAAAAGCTTTGTTGCTTTAGATTTTTCAAGCTCATGCTTAACTTATGTAAGAAAGGAAAAAATTGGAAAAGCCAACAAGTCTGTGGAAACAAGTCTATATGATGTGATATTTTTGTACAAAGATAAAACTTGAACTTATAAGCTTTTGTTCTATTCTAAGTAAGAAATATAAATAATTATAGGGAATTATGTCAAAATATTAAAAAAAATATCACCAACTAAAATGATAATATATTAACAAATCTTCATAGATGCAACGTGCAACACAGTGTTTCCGCCCACGTCCATCCAATTCAGCAACCTTTGATGCCGAAGTGTCGCATTTCTGAACAAAGGCGTGCTAAAGCCTTCCGACCAGGATCTAAAAGGCATCTAACTTGTCGTTTTTAAGTGCAACATACAAACCAGTTCGCTTCAACTCATCACTTCTTTGTGCCAAAAAATGGTCCTTATTGACGCCAAGAAGATCTACCACCAAATTAGTTTGGTTGTTACGCATGGCAAGAAGTAAGGGGGTGAAGCCACCTGGATTTTGCTTCTTTGCAAATGATGTCTTTAACGTCAAAATATCTAATGCAAATTCGGTCTTTCCTGCAGCAGCAGCTATATGTAGAGAGGTCTCGATAACCGGAATCTCATCGATTTTAGACAGAGCTTTTGGATCCCTTGCAATGGAAGAGTACAAGGCATCAATGTTTCCTTGCTCAGCAGCATTTCTCAAATCTTGGTTCATTTCGAGCGGAATGGGTTCAGGACAGAAGTTGCAGAATCTTTTGTACGGGGTGATTGGCACCAACTTTAGACGCAATTTATTTGCTTTGCGGTCCTGTTATTATATGAATGTCATTTTTAAATGATAATGCTGCAACGACTTGAAATGCGGACTTGGGAGGTCGTGGAGAGAAAAAGAAAAAGTCAACAAGTGAACGATTTAAGTTAATAATTTTGTTATAATAAACTATACAATATAATGACGATATATATATATATATATATATATAAGTTAAACCTAACTTTAGAATAGCAATCAACAGGCCACGTGATTCACAGCCTCGAAGCGCGTTAATCGCCAACCACGAAACCGAACTTTTTTATTTTACGGAAAAACCATACCCTAAACTTTACCACCGGGAGGGGGAGGGGACACACCCCAGTGTTTCACACGACCCAACAGCAGGCAACGGGCCGCGCTATTTCCAGTCTCGAGACGTGTGATTCCCCCGGCACCAACATTTTTTATTTTACCAAAAAACCATATCATTGGCAAGAGTAAAATTTGCGGGTCTAATTATTCCTTGGGCTTACAAAAGGGCCCATGCGCCATGTCGATCTGTTCGGAGTATACGCCGTCGTACAGCTCGTATGATGTTTATAATTGTAAAGTGATAAAGAAATTAGAACACTAACTGAATTGCTCCATCTAGAACTGCGTTAGGAAATTCTTGATTTTTGGAATTTGTACACCACTGGGTTATTTCATCTTCCGATTGATTTTTTTTTTTCTTCATATTTGGTATTGACATTTTAAGATCTTTATGTATGGCTTACATGATATGCAAGTTGGTACTAATGTATTTCATGAACTTTTATATCCTTTTGCTAAATAGTCAAATCAATCTTAGGCTTATTTCTGTTAAGATCTCCCATGTTATGAATGAAATAATTAGTTTTTTTTTTCTTTAGTACGCTGGTGTTTTTCTTTTTTGTAAGTTAATTTTGAATGTAAAAGTATAAAGGAAATTTCTTCCTGGAAGCTACTTTGGTGCTAGATTATTCACTGCCCTTCAAATACGCTTTGATAAGGAATTCGTTTAAATAAGCTTTGAACAGATTCCCACTCAAAGCTGAATATGAATATAACTTCAGCAACAATCCTTCAATCACACTGGAAGGTCGGTTGTTCAGACTTCAAGTCAGTCAGGGACAGTAAGGACGTTGATTAGGTTGGCTACCGCCCGTATGACAAGGTCTTTGGCCAGTACAGAGTATAGGTGGTTCCGTTTAGGAATGGAAAGATTAGACTCGTTGACAGGCATGTGAATTAGTTGGCAGCTTATGTCGTTTAGGAGGCCTTAGATTCTCTCATACCACCATTTATCTGGTTAAGAATATGAAAAGAAAAGACTTCAACAATTATACTTCGTCAAGTCAACATATACTAACATTTAAGGTTGCATCATCCATTCTTAAAATAAAAGCACGTGGTCATCATCAATGCTTGTAAGCTCTCTTTAATTTATTCACATTGTGTTAATAGTTGCCATTCATTTCTTTGTCACCATTTATGTCAACTCATTGCTATTGTTGTGTTGAGAGTTTTTAGTAGCATGTCATACTTTCTATCCACAAGTGTTTGTATGACAATGCTTGTGAGCTTTCTTCATTTTATCCACATTGTGCTAATGGTTTCTATTGGCTTATTGGTCACCTTTTATGCCATCTATAATGTATTTTATGGAAGAGTTAGATAATAGCTATGCCTTAGTTGATGATTGGCCAATAGATCTTACTAGTTATGTCAGTGAGAATATTGAGTTGCTTCATGAAGTATATTATTGAAATGTAGTCACATTAGTTTACTCCCCATTAAAGGTTAACTTAGGATCACCTTATATGTGATTCCTCTATTAAGTGCACTATTGAGGAATCATTGGATATAATGACACTAAGGTATACCCCATCATATTTTGTAATAATGATTTATGTAGAGATTTTCACTTAAGTCTTGGTAATTATGGAGTTATTGATAATCAAGTTTGATGAGATGGTTTATTGTTAGACTTAACTCCAATGTTGATAAAAGGAACGGTCTTGATATTAGTTTGTGAATCCAATTCATTGGGAGCCCATTTGATCCTTGGTAGCTCGATGGTCTTGTAACATGATATTTTTATTATCAGGGATTCACATGTAAAGGAAGGCCAACTTACTATAAGCCTTTTGATTAAATATAATGTGAGAGATATGTGGTGTTTATTAAATATGTCATCCTATTTTGGAGACTATTTTGGGATGACATTAGACTAGACCTTCTATGTACAATTGCTCTGAGGAAATTTGGTTTAGGCGTGAACATATGTGGTTGTTGTTTTGAGATGATGATTGTATTGTTAATATGTCTTCCATCTCAAATGATATTAGTTTCTACACCACATTTTATGGTTTACACAGATTGTGTTTGGTTTTCCATGATATTTACGACTTAGAGAATTATATGTGGAACATTAATGAATTGAATGTGGAATATTGTGGAGATATAATGGCCAAGATGAAAAGAAAGTTATGGTCCATAGTTCTAGCCTATTGAGGTTATATATTGATTTTAATGGCCAAATATGATGTTATTGTTCTGAAATTTTATTTTATAGAGTCACAATTAATTTTCTCACTATGGTGATTTATGATTAGTTTAGGAAAATGTTTGAATCCTATAAGATGTTCGGAGACTTTAGTGTTTGTTGGATCCTATAACAACCTAAGAGGGGGGGGTGAATTAGGTTTATCAAAAATCTTTTGGTCTTTTTCGTTTTCTTATGTTAAACAATAAATGCAGTAAGTAAAGTTATCACACAAGACAAAGACACAGATTTTTAGAAGGTGGTTCGGCCCAAGCCACCTCGGCACCTACTCCACCTCACTCTAGCAACAACTTGCTAAAGTCACTCTTCAATCAATTACACAATTGATTACAAGGGATAACCAATCTCTCAAACCCAGTTACAAGGGAGAACCAATCCCCCAATCTCAGTTACAAGGGAGAACCAATCCCTCAATCCCAATTACAAAGGATAACCAATCCTTTAATCCCAGTTACAAAGGATAACCAATCCTTTAATCCCAGTTACAAATTCTCCCCCCAAGAATTTAAACAAAGAGTAACAATTAAGTACAATTTCTGAATTCAGCTTCTGTAAGATATGAATTCAAGTTCAGAAGCTTCAAACAAGTGCTAGTGACTTAATACAGAATGGTATGGACAAAAGCCCCAAATTCAAATACACCCTAGCACTATTTACTCGTATGAAATCAGCTCAATTAAGATATGAATTGAAGAGCAAACTGATTTCCTAAGCTTCAGATAAGTGCAGATATTTGATCTAAAGTAGTATGGACAAAAGCCCCAATTTATCAAATCGTAGCACTATTTATCCGAACCAAATTAGCTCAAATATGATATCAATTGAAAATGAAACTGATTTCCTAGCAAGAATATCAAAGCAGTAATGAGCTTAGAATAGAATCACCGAATGATTTCTTCAATTTGATGAACTTGATGAGCTTGAGAGAAGATTGATGAAATTCCACTTCAAGAACACTTAACTTCTCTTATTTTTTGGTTGTGTCAAACACTTAACCTTCTATCTCTTATATAGCATCAAGATATCACTCAAAAGAGCCGTTGATCCAACAATACCGTTGATTTCCCACCTTCTTTTCTTCTTCCCCTTTTTTTCTTTCCATTGGTGAATAGTACTATTTGTGTGAACAGTATTATTTACGTGAACAGTACTATTTACGTGAACAGTATTCTTACCGTTGGAGGCAATTTTTGAATCATGCATGAACAATACTATGGTGAACAGTGTTCTTACCGTTGGAGGCTATTTTGCATATGCGTGAACAGTACTATACGTGAGCAGTACTTTCATACATAAAGTTCTAATATTGATTTTCTTATTTAAACCAATAAACAATCAAACAATGATTATACTGTTCTCACTGGATGATTAAAGCATCAAAAGGTAAAGATCTGGCTGCAAAAATTCTTAAAATATCTTTTCTAGCTTGTATTTATTGCATTTGGGCAGAAAGGAATAGAAGAAGATTTAAAAATACATTAGTTGACATTCCAATCTTGTTGGCTAAAGTAAGGAAAATTGTACGAGGAAGAGCTTCTCTGCTTCACAATATCAAACCCTCTCAAGGTAATGTATTTTTGAGTGAGATTTGGAGGCTTCCAACCTCTATTTTTGCTTACTCTTAGTTTACTTTTGGAAATTGATGTAATACTGGGGTATGCCCCTGTGCTTTTGTATATTAATTTCATTAATGCAACTTACATTAAAAACCAAAAAAAAAATAATTATATTGTTCTCATATTATAATCCTATTTTTCTCATCATCAAAATGTTAATATATTCTAATTTCATTACAATATATTCCAACAGTGTTGATTTTAAAAAATAGAGAAGAGAAAAGATCAATGTTATGGAATTTGATCAATGTGGAGAATATTATGATAGAATGACAATTCTAAATATTTTAAAGGCTCATGTGACTAAAGGAGAGATTTTAAGATAGTTGACAAATTTGCCATGTCTAGGAATTGTAAGCATCATGGTGTAGTTGATATGTGCTACTAGACTTTCATAAACATGATGAGATGTATGGACCATGTAATATGTTTTGGGATGTCTTATGAAGTGAAATTGAATGATCCATATTCAAGTAAAGCAGACTACATATCTGTTCAATGTCTTATGTCTTGCATAGATCATTAGAAAATGGTATTTTTTTGTAATCATTTAAGAGGTGCTAGAGTTTTGCAATTATAGATAACAAAGTATCTGGAACATCATGTGACAGAGAAATGTAATTGTTTTCCGACCGTTTGAAATAATAATAAAGTTGATATGACTATGTCATTTGTTTGACCCTTACACATATTGAGTTAGAGCCAAAGGAGCCATAATTTAGACATGTTAGAATATATGAACCATTTGATGAAACAACCTTGGCTAAGGTTCCATAGGTAGGTTCCTTAGGTTCTAGATCCATTTATAAAAGCTCTATTTAGGGGTTTGGTGGCTTTACTCAGAGGTTTTACCAAAGAAAGGTGACTAGCTTCTATTTATACTACTTGGTCTTTTGGGAGAACTTGATTGTAAAATTGTTATTAATCTAATTGCTTGTGTAAGTGATGTTTCTAGCATATGTAGAATCTATGCTTATATGCAACATACTAGGATTTGAAGCTTATTGTATTGCCTCAAGGTTGCAAAATTATTGTTTGTGAATGTATGTATAAAATCAAGAGTTTTCATAAGAAATTTTGAGAGGTCTTGTTTGGTTGGTAGTTGAAAAGCTCATTATATGGTCATTTGTTTTAACATGTTGTCATGTTAGTTGGCTGTCAAAATCGCCTTTCTGAATGAAACTCTATATATGGATATCTATATGGTGCAACCTAAGTGTTTTAAGGCGTTTGATGCAAACTTAATTGTATATACATTTATTGAACTTATTTATGGTTTTGAGTAAGCTCCCTAACTTTGGCAACTGAAGTTTTTTCGTTTTATAACTTTAGATAGCTTTGTTGTAATTGTGATAAATCATATTATATATGTTGATTTACAAAGATTAGTGGGAGCATACTGAATTTTTCTTGATTCTCTATGAGGATAATATTTAGCTTATAAGCAGTTTTAAATGTTTCTCCTTGAGGTGACTTATTAGTTGCTAAAGTAATTGATGTATAGAATTTGATAAGGTGCATCATCAATATTGCTTGAATGCTAATATTTGTTGTAGTGACTTTTGGCTTAGGCATTAAGATTCAATAGTATTATTATTGCTAGTTGTCGATTCTTTCTCATAAAGGCAAATAATGATCATATTCTGGAAAATGTTTAGTATTTAAGGTTATAAACCTAGAAATATTTTGATCCTTATGGGTAAAACCAAACTTGTTATAGTGCCTTGAAGTTGAGTTGAGACAATGATATTGTATGAAAATGTCATTAAATAGTGTACTTGAAAGCTACATTTATATGTATACTGCATAAGGTAGATGTTGCTTTTGGAGTAAAGTGTTTTGGCATATATTAGTCAAATCTTAGTTTCAACCATTGAGATGTTATTAGAATATGTTAGGATCCTTGAATTGATATAAGGTTTGATAGTTGACCTATATACATGTAATTATATTGGCTTGCAACCAATAAGACATAGTCTTATATTTGTGAACTACATGGATGTTGAGGATTTTGTATCTTTTGATAAAAGTAAGGACTGTGTTATGATATTATTGTTGTCAATATTGTAGCATGCAATACAACAACTACTTGATTGATTTGATTGATGAACCTTGTAAAGGAATTCACAAACTCATATAGTTATTGGACTTATAAGAAAATTGATAGAGTTTGTTTTGAGTGCTAGTCTTGCTTAGTTATGTTATGACATTAAAATTATTATATCATTTGTTGACAATAATGGTTGTATCACAAGGTCTCAGCACAAGTGAATTTTTAATTCTTAACTATTATTGAAAGGCTAAGATAGGTGACATTATATAAACTATTCATACAAATTTTAGGGTTTTTACCCTTATGTTTTCATAGTTGTTGTGGTTGTTTATCCCACTGTTAGGGTTTTTACCCTTATGTTCTTATAGCTATCGTGATTGTTTGTCCTATTGTTATGGTCTTTACCCTTTATTCTTGATTGACATGTCATTTGTATGAGCTTGACAACATTGGATGTTGTTGTTTAGTGGGAGGTCTTTTAATGTATCTACTTTGAAATAAAAGAGCATTTGTATTATTTGATAGTTTTGATTGTTAAAGAGAAAGTAAGTAATGGTGACAATTTTGTAGTGAAGCACATTGTAATAGGTGTCATGTTAGTTGAACCACATATTAAAAGGTTAAACTCTTTTGTGTTATAAAAGCATGTTGAGAGAATGGGCCCTAATTCGTTATTTGATTCATTTGCTTAGTGGGAACTTTTGCTCTTTGTTTGATGCTATTGCTTAGTGGAAGCTATTGCTTTTTATTAGATGCTTTTGTTCAATGGGAGTTTTCACTCATCTTACTGTTATGTACTATTACAACATCTATTTTGTTTACTATTATGTAAAATTTGGTTGATGTATATACATCCCAGTTACTTGTCTATTATCTGATTTTCACAAGCTTGTGAGATACATACATGCTTATTTAAGACAGGTTATAAAGTCTTAAGGGATGTGCAACCTTAAGCATTTGGCCGGGGCACATTATTACTGGTCATATTGTAATGTCTTATAAGATACAAATATATATATACTTTAGTACTTTATACAAGACATTTTATATTCTCTAAGGATGGTTTGTTGATGATGTCTTGTTACCTTGGGGGTGTCCTCTTGGGACGGTTTGTCGATAATGTTTGTCATTTGAAGTGATATTCCCCTATGACAGTTTTGTTGGTGACGTTGGTCATTAGTAGAATGGGACTGATAAGGAAGGTAACACCACATTTCCTTTTATGGTGTTACTCATCAATCACACTACCATATTTGATCTATGTTTGTAGAGTGGAGAGCTTTTGTGATTATGGTAGGAGCTATGTCTTTAAATGGCATAGTTACTGCTATTATCCATGGGTTTAAAGCTTTATATGAAGAGATCAATAATAAAGGATGTTTCTGGACTTTTTGGACCAATACAAAATTATTATTTTTTAAATTATTTTAAATATATAAAATTTACTAGTAGTATTATTTATTTTATGATCATTGTTATAGCTCAAGTGGGAGATTGTTAGCTCATTGTATGAGCCTATATAATGTGGGCTTATATCAATGATAAATAAACTAATATTCCCTATCGTGGCATGCAATGTGATTATGTTGGTTCATTTCAATTGTGCACATGTCATACACATGTTTCTCTTATTGCATATATGGTACTAGATAGTGTGGGCTTTTTGTCCATCTTATAGACTTTGATGAGAGAAGCTACTTGTATAAACATTTTACTGATTAGCTAAGTCCCCCTTCTAACTCTCCATTTGTATACACCATACCTTGTTATAGGAAGAAATTTGGAGACAACAATGTTGACTACTTTTATTGTGTTTGGCTATGGGAAAATGCCCTTCAGGGTATTTTTGTCATGTCGCCCACTATGCTCTTCTCTCCCGTAAAACACTAAGCACACTTACTCACAAAAGACACGGTGCTCATATAAAAATAACGGTTACTGTTCACATGGGTAGAGATAGAGAGCTTTTACATGGTTACTATTTTGTTGCCTTCTTCCTACTTTTCACACAGTAGTTTTGGATTATCTCATCAAGCCAGTATTGGAAGAGAATAGAGGGGAAGACTTAGTTGCAATTTGTAGCTTAAGAAACAGCGAATAATAATATTTTTTGGACCTATTTTGCATATTTTATGAAACTCATTTCATTTTCTCCATGATTAGTATTTTGATCTTGTAAAAGAGCCTCTTTTGAGGCCATATTTTCTAACAGTAGAAACTCTCTTGACCCCACAATGGTTGTAGATTCTCGTAGTTGGTGAAGTGTGTAAGCATCTTAGGTCTATTTATGATGATTAATCTTTGTAAACTTGTTCACTTTTGAAGTTGTATTAATGCTTTTGTTCTCAGTTTCCTATCTTCCAAGTATTCATATTTAGTTTGGATTGAAATTATGTGTAATTCCTTCAATATCAATTGCTTATTTTGATAAAATAATATTATTTAGTTAAGATTGAGATCTTTTACCATTCCTTCAATAGAAACCCTTCCTTTGAATTATTGACATGAATGAAGCCATGTAAGGTCTTGTTTTTCTGTTTCTTCTGTTTGCCACAATCTTGGTTAAGACTTGGGGACATTAAAGAGTTTTCAAGGACTTTTAGAGGTAGAAGAAAGTGATTGGCCCATCTTTTCTATAAAATCAAGATAAGCTTGTTGAAGTTCTCTAAAAACCACGAAAACGATCATTAAGAAACGTTGAGGACAAGACGCGTGGAAATGGGCCATGGCAGTGATACTATTCTTACTTAACTAAAAAGGTCAACGTCTTTGCACTTAATTACATATAGAATAAATTAAATGGGTTGGGCCTACTAATAGTAACAATCATGCCAGTGTTACAAACCAAGAAAGGATGGTTCATGAGCAAATTAAATAGTATGTTGTACTGTGTTAAAGTGTAATTAAAATATGAGTTGTTTTTGTTTTAAAAAAAATTAAACACACACCCACACATGTACCTAGTATAAAACTTGGGACCAAAAAATTTCAAATAGTGTTTATTCCTAACTAAGCTAAGTACTTTTTAACTAAAATATAAGTTGTTCATTGGACAAACATGAGTTTATTGAAAACCCAATGCTAACATGAGTACCAAAGTTGGTTACAACATTAATTAATACTGTATTGCATCATGTTAAAGTGTACTTAACATATGAGTTTCTCATTGTACAAACATGAGTTGTTGAAAATTTAATGCTAACACGAGAACCAAATTTGGAAGGTTGCAAATTATGGCTGGTTAATGTGCACACAATTATAGAAACCATCAGCTTGATTTAGGGAACTATAGGCCATTATAGGATTACACCCATATGCAGTCCTTTGTATTTCCATTTTCAACACATGCACGCTCTAGAACTTGATTTGTAGGTCTTTCAGTTTTCTTTTCCAAAGGATAATTTTATGCACTACCATTTGTATTTGCATTAAGTATGATTAATAAAATGTTTCAAGGTACCATCCTTGATTAGTTTTTAGTATTAATGTGTCACTTATATGACAAGAATAGCAAATTTGGTTGCTCACATTTTGTGGTAGGTTAATGTATTTAACACGTAGCAGTTTGTTGGGTGAAAACATAACAAACAAAAATTAACAAAAATGACGTGTGAAAAAACGATGTAGTTATAAATAGCTAGATCACACAATCCAAGTTGTAGGCTTGCTTATATAAGAGAAGCAAATTAAATACCTTATTATATTGCTTTTATGTGTAACTAAAGGTACTATTGAGTTGTTGACTAAACGAACACAAGTCGTTGAAAAGTTATGTTGATGTGACACAAGTTACCAATTTAGAAGTTCACATCTTCATCTAGGTTAATATGTTTTACATTTAGCAACTTACTGGGTGAAAATGCAACATCCAGAAGATTAATAACAACTAACATGCAACATCTAAAAATACAATACACAGAAAGAAAGATAATATGAAGGGAATGATATGGAGAAATTTTGCAAACATGGATGACCACTAACAAGAAATGAGAAGGTAAGGAAGTGTAATTGCATAATTAAGATACAATATATTAATACACAAGTAACAAACTTCGAAGCTCGCATCTTGTGGCTAGTAAATGTGTTTAACATGCACTAGTTTGTTGGTAAAAACACGACATCTGAAAATTAACAAAAATGATTTGTTAAGAAACAACGTAGTTATAAATATCTAGACCACACAATCAAGTTCTACCATTGCTTACATAAGATGATTAACTCGAATACCATATGATAATGAATTAGTGTGGAATTAAACATACTACTGAGTTGTCTATCGGGAAAAAACAAGAAGTTGAAATGCTATGTTCATATGAACTCACATGACACAGGAAACAAATTTAGAAGCTCGCATCTTATAGTTGGTTAGCATGTTTTACATGCTGCAATTTATTGGGAGAAAATGTAAAATAAAAAATGTTAATAAGAACAAATATGTGAAAAAAAAAAAATACACAGAAAGAAAGATAGTTCGAAGATGGGGAATGATATAGAGATATTTGGCAGACATAGATGACCGTTGACAAGAAATGAGAAGTTACAAGAGCATCAATACGTAATTAAGACCCATTATCGTGGTTGCTTAATACTAATGTGTCACTAATATGATACGCAAACTTGGAAGCTCGTATCCAGTGGCTTGTTAACGTGTTTAACATGCAACAATATTTCGGGGGAAAACAAATCTGAAAATTGACAAAAATGACATATGAAGAAACAATGTGATTATAAGCATTCATATCATACAATCAAGTTATACCCTTATATTAGATGAGTATATTAGATACAATATTATATTATATTTATACAAAATTTTTGTAGAATATATTTTATAAATATCTTGGGGTATCGAGAAATTGCATTTTGAACTAGCACCTCTTGTTATTTTGATGAATTGGTTCCACCAAGAAGCTAACGCTAAATATTATATTCGCAACTAGAAAGGGACAGTTTGGAATATGTCCTACTGAACGGCCAAATAGAATCCTATAAAATTATCTGATCACCAAATTGACTACTTAGTTGGAGCATCCCGACGCACCATCACAGAAACTCTCGTGTGAGGTTGAATTGGCATTTGGTACTCAAATTTTAATTCCGCTTGTCCAACCGGACAAGTTAGTTCAAATTATGTGGAGAAAATAATTCTTATAATAAAAATGAAACTTAAATGAAAGAAAGACTAACTAATTATTGGGTTAGCTTTTATGTTGTATATTTAAATTTTTTAACATGATTTTATATATAAGTTGATTTTGTTTCACCTCATGCAATTTTGAATCCAATGTGATTTGTTATGTAAAAGTATATGTAATATAAGAGTCTTTTTTTTAATAGATAAAATCCTTAAAATGAAGCTTAAATTCCAGCACCAATATCTGATTTGGGATTTTGGTTTTAATATTATAGTAGAAAGTTCAATTTTTATTTTTAAACCTACTTAGAAGAGGCAAAAGCACTTTTAACTTTATAAACCAGTGTTTTTGCAATTTGATTCATATATCTAATTCCAATTCGTTTCATTATTAAAGAAAATAAAAGTCAACAGAATCATTCTAGCAAATAGATACTTTAGTTGTAATCTAACTTATAAAATGATGTTAAAGATATTAGTTTTAATTTATTTTTGAGAAATGAAAATACTTTCACTCATAAAAAATAAAACAGATCAATATATTAATTATATAATATAACAACTTGAATATAGGTTTTGCAAAGTCTCATTTGTTTGAGATTGTTGCTTCGATTACCAAGCTTACTTTTTTCCTAACATAATATAAAAATACCGTTGAATATAAATTAATACAACTTAACTTTTATTCAATTTTAGTCTTTTTTGAGTATGTTTCGTAACCAAAGGAGTTTCTATTTCACTCTACCCAAATTTGAGCCAAACATCTATTCGATATGCCAGGAATATCAATGTAATACGAAACACTAATGTGGAACACATTCAGAAAGTAAAGTCCCACATAGTACTAACTATCTTTTCGCAGAAGCACTTCAGGCCATGCGTAGCATTTCAGCAAAGCCGTAGGGACGTGATTCTGCTAGTTCACAACTAGGCAGGGAAAGTTCGGAAAACCCTGGTGGTTGCTCATGGTTCATACGGCTATGGCTAGTTCGCCACGGTTTCTCCTAGTTGCCACAAAATACACCGTTTTGGGTATTTGGGTGCATTTATTAACTCATAATTAATCTTGGTTGTTAATTTTGCATTGATAGAGGTACTTTCCAGTACTAATGAGTGGTTGAATTCCTGTTTGGCTGTTAATTTGCACGCAGTTTGGCTTCTTTGTGCTGTTGCTGCCTCTTGGATGCCTGCATTTGATGAGAAAATGCAGCAAGAATCGGTGGAGTTTGATTCTTAATATCGCGTAGGCGATTCATATTCCCAATCTGTTTGTCAAATACTTGATCTACTTTCGTAGTCTATCCTTGACGGTTTTAAGTTTTTCAATAATATCGACTTACTATCTATACATGTTTGTGGGTTTCACTTGAATTACTCTGCTTTTATTGTTTGATTTTGCTATGTGAACTGCACATATGCATTGCTTATGTTCTTGTAGTATATGTTAAAAAGTACATATTGAAGAAGTTTATTAGATAATTTGGAACGCACTTCACATTGTTCATCTCCTTGAATAGATATATTATTGAAAAAATTAAACCGTCAAGGATAGACAACGATTCAAGGGGATAAACTTCTGTTCTTGTATACATCTACACATATGCATTGCTTATGTTCTTGTAGTACATGTTAAAAAGTACATATTAAATAAGTTTATCTGATACAGATGTATAGTTGGGCAATATAAGACATTGATACATTCATATGAAAAAGTGGAATTTTGGATGGTTTGTTTTTTTTACTCAAAAGCATGTTATAGAGCGTGTCTACGCGAAAGAGACGCATGCTTTGGACAGCTATAAAGCATATAAATATAGAACTAAACTGAGTTTTAATAGCTGTTTATGGGTTGGATTTGGTTAGCTTTCGATGGCATTTCGGACCGCCTAAAGGAATCAGATTCTAAGAACAAACACTTTACTATATTATGCACCAACCTTTAGTTAGCTAGGATTTAGCTAATTTAATTAGATTATATGATTAGTTTGTCATAATCACTTCTTGAGTCAACAGAATTGGATTTGAAGGAGACATCCTTCCTCTTTGTAGGAAACTTTTAGATGAATAGAAATTAAGAGTTCTCTCAAGATATAATCCTTTAAAGAGAACAACATAGTAATTTTTTTTTTCTTCTCATGTTCAATTAGGATGTGACCTTTTGGGTGCTATTATCAAATACTTAGTATTTAATACGTTTCCTTATTTGAATATAGTGTACCTATAGAGTACACTCTTAAAATAGTTTGGTTGAGTTTTGCAAGTTTTCAAGGTTGATCTTTTGATAAACTTACCGTTTCGATCATTTGCAATACTACAAGGAAAGAAAAAAAAAATGAAAACAAAAGGTGTATAAGATTCCATAAAATGCTTTAATTTTTAATATTTTGATTATGACTACAAATATAGAAATAGATACTAGAGAATTCTATCATCATTAATTGAAAAAGATACAAATTAATTTTATTGTTTGGGGAGTTTACCTAACTCATTATTTATTTTATTTTATTTTATTGCAAATAAAGAGTGTAAAAGAATCAATAAATTAATTGTAGTGATCTCATGGCCTACCTAAAGGTGTTGTGTGTTAGGTGTGCTTCCAGAACAAAGATGATTACTTTATCCATAAGGTCACATCCTAAACTAGTTAGTCCAAATTCGTCCAACTAGACATGCAAATATGTATATTACAGCCAAGATGAGACTCTACAAATGAATTACCTCTCCCAAGTAAATACATTACTTAAAAGTAGGCAATTTCAAGAATTATCTATCAAATCCAATTTTGTTAATTAATCTTACTTAGTTATTTAATTTTGAACTTTTAAAATCTCCTTAACTATGACATATTAGTTTAACTAAGCAAAGGGTGTGAGTAGGATTGATAATGCTCTAATTAAAGGAGAATAAAAAGCAAACTCGAAAAGACCCATTTTTTGCATTATAAAAGTATATCTTTTTTATCTAGTCAATATAGTTGAAATAGTAAGAAAGGTTTATGTGAAAGATTTTACAAAATAAATATGCTGAATTCAAATCCTCTTAATCACAATTCTAACTTATCTGAGCATATTTTGGAATAGATAGCTATTATTTAGTTTAAGCCATTAGGCAAAATTTGGTGGGAGTTTTACAAAATTGATAAGAGAGTTTTTATTCTCTATAAAAGGATTTGAATAATGTGAAACTTATGTCATATTTTTCTTAACACCCCTTTGTATTAATGTGGATTGTAGGGTTTATGCTAGGGTACATATCTCCTTACAAAACATCATGGATTGTAGTTTTATGACTGGGCATCACTTTCTAAACCTAGACTTTTAAACATGTTAAAAACCCTATTGCTGCTGAAACGATCTACTCAAGAGTAAAGTACTTTTTTTTGATAAAGAAGATTTCCTAGCTTGAATGCAATATATTTTTCCAGGAAAAACTGAACAGGCAAAAAAAGGCCGGGGGGCATGGGTGAATGATAATAGAAAAAGTGATGTGCAGAGCCAATTACTACCAACCTAGGCTGTGTGGTTATGAATGATGAGGACAAAGTATTTTATAAATCCAAAATGAGGCAATGTGTTGAAGATAATATATGTTTTATATTGCTTAAATTTATTTTCGTTTATTCTTTAAAAAAAAAGAAATAAATTTTATATCATAATGATTTTCTCAGTTCAACATTTATTAGGTTGCAGATATTGTCAAGCATTTTATTGAGCCAAACAATTTTTTTTTTTTTTTTGAAAAAATAGTTACAGTATATTGGCAAATTTTATTTATAACAATTTTCTCAATGTGCTTGGAATCCCTTTTGAAAAGAGAAACTCAAGAATGCTTCAAGACATTTGGAACTCGCAAGTCAAACACATTGATAGCCAAGAAGAAATTTGGCTCGTGCGATGGGAGTTTTCCACTGCCACAAAAGGGCCAACGCACGAGCTGAGCTTTAGGACCAGTGTCACTCTACCATACTTGAATACCGAAAGAAATCCGTTGACCCTAACTTAGCTCCATTCATCTCTCAAACAAAGGACGTCAAACTGATTTATGAGACTTTTAGGGGCCGGTGTGGAAGGTTGTCTGAAAAAGGTGATCAAACTGACTTACAAGGTCAATAAAGTTTCTTATAAATAGGGCGAGATAAATGCAAGGGGAGTAAAGAAAAATTCTTCGTGCAGTTATATATTTAAAGTTTGTAAACTAGTATATATAATGTTGTCTCTACTTCGGTGGCCGGAGAGAAGTGCAGAGGAGTACGGAGCTTTCTAGATTCATATGTCAGCGTTGCTTGTGTCTCGAATGACATCATCAACATTCTGGCCGCAAATTACCTACCAATTACGTCATTCCTTTAAACCCTAATGAGATATGATCTGATAACGAGGTTAGAATTTTCTACAACTCTAAATTGCAAATATCGAGGAGACCAGACTGAAATTTCCTGCATTAATTGTTCAATGGGATATGTATTTAAAGCCGCATATTACCCTCTTTCAATGGCGTCGGGGGAAGAAAAAATGTTTGTTTGAAGCCTAGGTTGCAGCGAGAGTGACAACTGTGGAGAACCAGGTCATCTGTTCCGGCTACCGTGGACTGGGTTTCTTTTATGTAGATTGTTCATCCTAATCAACCACGGTGGCTTTATAATGTAAAATAGGAAAGAAAGTTTCTTCCTGGAAGCTGCTTGATGCTACATTATTCATTACCGTTAGACGAGGAAGGCCCGTTCAAGTAAGCATTATGTGATTGCTTATTCATTCGATACCAAACACCACGTTTTTATCATGTAAAAGTGGAAACGAAATTTCTTCCTGGAAGCTGCTTTCATGCTAGATTATTCACTGCCTTTCAAATATGCTTTGGACCGGATTCCGTTTAGATAAGCTTTGAACGCATTCTCATTCAAAGCCGAATATGAATACAGCTTCAGAAACTTGCTTTTAATATAATACTCTCGTCTTTCACACATTTATGGCTGCTATACATTCTTAAAAATACAAGCAAGTGGATGGGATGGTAACGAATAATCTAGCATCAAGGCTACTTCTAGGAAGAAACTTGCTTTCTACTTTTTCATTATTAAAGCGTGGTAGTCGGAGAAAATACTACAATAGGGACGACAGAACTTGTGTTTTGGAAAGTCCAAGGTTTAGACATTAATTGATCTCTACCAAGAACATGCACAGCGTAGTTCTCTGTATTTATCTCTAGAATAAGCTTGAGAGCCTGCGATGCCCGTAGTGGCTGTGTAGCTGAGAGCAGTGATTACATAGCAAAAAGCTAACGAAATACCACCAGTGTAGTTATCATTGGGGTGCGATCCTAACAAAAACCAACGTTCTCTTGAGATATATTTTCAGCAGCTCTAGTGTTGCAAGCCGCGAAGGGGAGAAAGAATGAGACACAACGACAACAACCAGCAGCAGCAGCCCGTCGGTGTTCCTCCGCCGCAAGGTTGGCGACTTATTCTTTTCTGAATTTGGGGTTTTGTGTGATTTGCTGTAATTTGTAGGATATGACTCTGGATATTGTTTCTTGTTTTTTTTTTTTTTTTTTGTTTTTTGGGGATTCAGGCTATCTTAAGAAAGCTTCTCCAAAGCCTAAACGGCCGGGCAAGGCGGCTCCGCCGCGTCCGCGCAAGGCGCCTGTACGGTGTCCGAGCAAGGCGGCAGTTCCGCCGAGCAGCGGCTTCTTGAAAAGCTGGTACGTCCTCCGATCTTTCTCTCTCTTTCCTTTTTGGGAATCTTTCACGCAAATTGGGTCGGATTCTATATCAGTAAATTCGGTTTTGGGTATCGGGTGCATTTATTGTCTCGTAACTAGTCACCTTTGGTTGTTAATTTTGCATTCATGAGGCACTTTCTAGCACTAATGAGCGGTTAAACTTTCTTGATTTGACCCTAAATTTGCATGCAGTTTGGCTGCTTTGTGCTTTTGCTGCCTCTTGGATGCCTGCTTGTGATAAGAAAATTGCAGCAATAATCAGTGGGAATTGATTCTTAATATCGCGTAGAGGATTTGGATTCCCAATCAGTTTGTCAAATGATTGAGTACTTTCGATGTCTATCCTCGACTGTTTCTGTTTTCAATAATATTAACTTCCTGTTTTTACATGCGCATGGGTATCACTTAACTTCCTCCCGGTTGTGTAGTTTGATTTACACTCTATCAAAAGTATATTTTAAAGAAGTTCATTAGATAGTTTGTAATGCACTTCATATTGTTCTTAATGTAAATCACGAGCTTCATCACAGGGTAATATGACATGAATGTGTTTGGGGTATCATCTTTTGAATTTGAATTTTGCTAAATATATATTAAAGAATTTTCTTAGATAAGCAGATAGTTTGGAACATTCTTTACACCGTTATTAATATATTTTTCATTATTAATATCAATTGCAAGCTTTGTTACATTTTCTTTTAATTATTTTATGCACATACCCTAAGTTATACATTATTAGGAGACTAGTGATTTAATGATATTCTCTAAACCAAATCCTAATTGATAGTCCCACCGATTAAGGGTTCAAGTCCCTTCCCCCTCTTTAGGTGTATGTGTTAAAAAATAAATAAATAAATACACTAAGTATTAAAATTTAAGTTAAGAAATTTTAAATAACATCCACTTGTAAGTGAGCTAAGTACTTGTCGACCACAAGATAATATATTCTTTTCATGTTCCATGGGTGTCATTTTTTGAATTTAAATTTTGGTATGAAGGTGGTTTTAGGCGATATAAGATATTGATATACAAAAGTAAAATTATGCATGGTTTGTCTTTGATTCAAAAGCATGTTCTAGAATGTGACTACACAAAAGAGATGCATGCTTTGGACAACTAGAAAGCACTAGATGCATGCTTTGGACAACTAGAAAGCACTAAACCGAGTTTTAATAGTAAGGCCCAAGCCCATTACTTGGGATTAGGTTTTCCCTATATCTAGCTTTTCGGGTAGCCATTGTATATATTTTAGTCTACTTTGATAGGTTTATTGATGTGGACTTATATTTATAAACTCTAAATTAATTTAATAAAGTAAGAAATATAATTTTTTTAATAATTAAATATGAACTAGCTTGTATAAGCTATTGCTTACCTAATAAGATTATGATGGATCAAACCTATTAGGTGAACACAAAGAAAAAATTAGATCCTATTTTCTAGCTCTATAAATAGTACCATAAGAAAAAGGAAGAGCTACATCGAGTTGAACCCGTGATGCCTACCCCTCTAACCCTTGCCACCACCATTTAATTTGGACATATCAGCCTTTGCCGACACCAAATCAGGGTACACCAACCGAAGGTTGGCGGACAAAGTTGGAAGGGCCTTTGGCAATCCACAGGAGGTTCTTATCGTGTGGTGGCAGGTGTGGCTGCGCCAAGAGTTTTTTTTTTTTTTTTTTCGATAACTCACAAAAACCTGGATTTTCACTTTCGGTAACTTACAGAAATAACATATCATATAAAAACTTTTTCATAAAGAATCAAAAGGTCATCTTTTAAATTTATATGGGTCCTAAATCTAAATTATGTCAATTTGATACCAAATGTATGCAATAATTTGCCTCCAACGAGACAGAAAACCCAAGATTTATATGGTTAAAATCTAAGACACCAAATACAATACATGAAATATTATGAACAAGATAAGAATAAGAAATACATATTGTACTTTTAATCCATAGTGAAAATTTACAAGGCCAAATCCTATCTTTTGGTTAGGTCTTCCTTTTCCCTGACAACGGTGGGACAAGTTTTCTTTTCCAGTGGGGCCTCGGAGCTGGCTGTCTGCCGCTATTCTCGACATTCTAGGAAGCAGAACTGGTGTAGAAAAGCATTTTCGGTCGTAGGTCGATTGTGCGCCAATGGAATGATGGCCACTAGATGATTGGCCGTGGACCAATCTATTTGGAACAGAGGGTTGCCGGCCACTTTGAACTTGTACTAGCGGCGAACCGGCATGAATCAAATGAATCGGCTTGAACAGGCCAATACAAGGTCTGAATCGGATCTGAACCGATTGGACCAGCCAAAAATTTCTTGCGGCACGTGGAGGGAAGTGACAGTCCAATTTGACACCTTGGTAATTTTTGGGCATTTTAGAAAGCAAATATTGTTAATCTAATGTTTATGGGAGCAATTTTAATATAGTTTATTGTATTTTAAATGTGTCATGTAATATGTGGAATATGTATCATACTACAATAGCTATACATGTTTTATTATGTTTGATAGATTTTTCCTATGGCTATAAGGAATATACATAAGTGATTGTAGTAACTAATGTGTTCACATACTTAGATGTATTTTATATAAGTATGAATGATGAAGATAATGCAATGATGAAGATAAAGTATTTTATATATCCAAAATGAGACAATGTGTTGAAAATAATATATGTTTTATATTGCTTAAATTTATTTTGGTATCTTCTTTAAAAAAAAAATTTATAAGTTGCTTGACAAGGAAATAAAGTTTATATCATAATGATTTTCTCATTTCAACATTTATTAGGTTGCAGATTTTGTCAAGCATTTATTAAGCCAAACAATTATATTTTTTTTTAAAGAAATAGGATGATATATTTGCAAATTTTATTAATAACAATTTTATCAATGTGCTTGGAATCCCTCTTAGAAAGAGAAGCTTAAGAATGCTTCAAGACATTTGGAGCTGGCAAGTCAAAAACACATTGATAGCCAAGAAGAAATTTGGCTCGTGTGATGGGAGTTACGAGCTGAGCTTTAGGACCAATGTCACTCCACCATAGTTGGATAGCAAGAGAAATCCATTGACCCTAGCTTAGCTCCATTCATCTTTCAAACAAAGGACATCAAACTGATTTGGGAGACTTTTAGGCGCCGGCATGGAAGGTTGACTGAAACTGAGATATAATTTGAAGAGGAAACTCGATGATTTGAAGCAGTTAAACACCCTGTGGCTGAATTTTACAAAATGTTAGAATTGTGGAGTGGACTGAGATAGACACACCTGAGAGCTAAAAGCCAATGTCATTGAACAAGAACCAGAGGAAATGTAATTTCGAAAGTCGACGGGGCTCAAATGTCTACAAATCAAAGCTTGACTTAATTTTTTACATCAATTCTTTTCTCTTGAACAAATTAGGCAATTGTTTAGTTTTACAACCCCATTAAGTAGGATAATTTAACAAATTACCTCAATTTTACAGAGAAGGTGGGGCAATTACTTTCTTTTACCTCTAGAAAGTCCTAAAAACCCTTTGATGGCTTCAAGTCTCAACCAAAACAATGGTGAACAGAAGAAAGAAAGAGAAAATAAGACTTTAAAAGGCTAACATTTATGATGCTAATTAAAAGCAAAAGATATATACTCAAGGAATAGCAAGAGATCTTAATCTTATTTAAGTACTCTTATTTTATCATAATAAGTAACTGATATCAAAGGAATTACAGAGAATTTCAATCCAAATTGCCTCAAATACGTTGGATGAAAGGAAATAAAGAAAAAAACGCAAACATCACTTCAAAAGGGAAAAGGTTTACATAGATTAATCATCATAAATGGACTTCAGTTGTGTACAGACTAAACCAACTGCTGAGCTCTACAGCTGTTGTAGGGCTAAGAGAGTTTCTACTACCATCCTATGAAAAAGGCAGGCCAGGCACCTTCTTCTACTTCCACAAAGGACCAAAAGACGAATTGATGCTTCCAAATGACAACCAAACCCAAGACAAGGTTAAGCATAAGAAAGGAAGAGAAAGACAAAAGATACCAAAACCAAGAACTTGGAAACGGCGTTATGACTGATATAGAGATGCCGTAGGACAGAAAGAGGAGAACAACGGATACAATGAGCAAGCCGCCAGTGATGCCATGAGGAATGACTAAGATTATTAATAGTAGCGGTATATAAAACATTAAAGAATTAATAGCTAAGAGCAGATAGAAAAAGTTCCCGGCCATGGTTACCGTCCCGGCAACGTGTGGGGCTTGACTGACTTCATTACTATTGCCGGTCGGAGCTGTGCTATTCAACTGTTTATTATCTCCGGGAATGGAATTATCTTGCCAAAATCCTCCCGGCGGGCTGAGTGCTCCCTCGTAAGCGATTGCTACAAGCAGTACAGCAACCACCAACAGCAAATTGCGCATGTCGACTGAAACTTTCATTCTCTGACGGAAGAACCATATGAATAACTTCTCATTAGTTGTGACAGGAGACTTCAAGTAATCTGCAAAAGGATTCTGTTCACGAACAGCTGATCCCTTTAAGACTCCCGCACGGAGTAGCATTTCCCTGATTTCTTTGTTGGGCACTTGTGTATCTTCTACGATATCCAAGGCAGTAAATTTATATGAGTTCTTGATGTCCACTCTGACTTTACAATTCAATAAGCGGCGCACGACCTGCCACAAATATGCATAATTCATGGTAGGGCTCTGTTTATGTTAATTTCTATTTCCCTTCTTCAATAGGAAAAAGGAGGAGAAAGAACTTGCCTGGGTTTCATTTTTGGATGATGCAATGTGCAACAGAGTGTTCCCGTCCACATCCTTCCAGTCCAGCAACCTTTGCTGCCAGAGTGCCGCATTTTTAAACCAGGCCCGCCGAAGCCATCCGACCAGGACCTGAAAAGCATCTAACATGTCGTTTTTGAGTGCAATATGTAGAGCAGTCTCGCTTCGACTCGTCACTTCTTCAATTAACTTGGGGCGGACTCTCAGAAATGTAGTCAACAATTGGAGGTTTCCCGTTTGAGCTGCATAATGGAGAGGATTCATAGCCCCCCTTCCTTGTGCCAAGACAAGGTCCTTATGAACACCAAAAAGCTCGTCCACCAAATGGGTTTTGTTCTTATGCATGGCAAGAAGTAGGGGGGTTAAGCCATTTGGGTCTAGCTTTTTCGCAAATGACGGCTTTAACATCATAATCTCCAATGCAAATTCGGTCTTTCCTGCAGCAGCAGCTACATGTAGAGGGGTCTCAATAAACGGAATCTCATCGATTTTGTCCAGAACTTTTGGATCCCTTGCAATGGACGAGTACAAGGCATCAATGTGTCCTTGCTCAGCATCATTCCTCAAATCCTGGTCCATTTCGAGCTGTATGACAGTTGTTTCTCTCAAGAACGTCCCAAATTCCAGTTCAGAACAAGCTGACTACTGTCAACGACTGAAGTAGTGGAATGCGCAGGCCTCCATCTTAAAGACAATGATTTAACTTCCCCTCCCCCTGAAGGGATTGGTTCTCCGAAGTTGCGGAATCTCTTCCTTGGGATGAATTTTTCTACGGCGTGGCTGGGACCAAGTGTAGACAAAATTTACTCGCCTTACGGTCCTGCTTGCAAAACGTAAAAAAAAATGATTCAACTATCTCTACTAAAGGGTTAATTCTCCGAATCCTTCAAATATATTTAATGCATAAGAAAACATTGAGGACAAAAGTCTCATATTATAAAATAAAATAAAAGTTATTAGATAATGTTTAAATATAAATTTATTTCTTACAACTCATGAATTAACCTTATGATTGAATTTTAGTCTTATTTATAGTGTATCATAGCCCAAAATAATCTATTTTGCTCATTCAACTGTGGGTTCAAAAGTATTCTGTGTATTAGAGGTCTATTCTGTCCCAATTAACTTTGGACTTGAAAATATACTTGGTACAAAAGAATGTTGAAGAAGAAAATCTAATATTACAAAAATACAATTTTTCGTTAATATTTAAATATAATTTTTTTTTGAATTTATAAGCTAGTTTTTTTTATTAAAACAGCCTTAAGATCAAAGTTCTTTTTTTAAAAACAAGTTTTTCTATTTTGGAAAACTGGCTTTTACAAACCAAGCTCAAACGAATTTTTAATGCGTAGCACCCAATTTCAAGGTTTTGCAACTTGAAAATTATTTTAAAAAATGCAACGCAAACAAGCCCTTAACTTTTTAGCAGGAGTGATTTCATGGAAGCAAGTCTCTTCATGAACAGTTTCTTAATGTTTATAAAGTATTGTAATCCTTATATATTTAGTGTCATGGGCGTATGTCCTAACTCAAAAGACCGACTTTAATAAGAATAACTAGCTTGCTTATATTGCCAAGATCTCCAATCATCTTCCCGATGTGGGGAGGCACACACTACTCTATGCTTACCCATGATGCTTGGCATTGGCAGCCTGCCCCACTGCCTACCGAGGGGCACTTGGTGTTGGTCTAGGACATTCTCCCCTGCCTGAACCACGATGACCCTGTCCCCACGAACATTAGGTACATAGGGGAACGAGGTTAGGCTGAGTTTGCTTTAATACTATACTTGGGTTCCATTTCAAAAGACTGACTTTACTTAGAAATGTAATTAACTCCCTTATATGGCTTGAATCCTCCAGTTACCTTCCCAATGAGAGAAACGTTCAAGCCACCCCCCGCCTACCCTCTGCTTAACCATGGCCGCTTTGCGCTGGCATCCCACCCCGCTGCCTACCCACGTCGCTTGCGGATGGTCCGCGACATTAGCCTTATTTAATAGATGGGGAATGACACAACGGATAAAGAAAAGTCAAACAGGCCAGGTAGAATCACTAATACAAAACCCACAAAACAATGGAAAATAGAAACATCATTGTATAATGACCGTCTGGCGATTGTCAAGCCATGGTTGATAAGCTAAATGCTTAAGGTGATGCCATTCAGTCAACAAATCCATTTAAATCCTGATTGTTAGTGCAGCAGCTTACAAGTTTGGCACCTGGCTGGGCCTGAGACTTAGTGATGGGCTGTTAGTTAATAAACCCCAATCTGAACCCAACCCAAGATTTATGTATTTTCTCTTTATTATTTTTTTTCTATTTTTCTTTTTTAGTCGACACAACACTCACTTGTTTCACTCTCGGTTAGTCACATATTCTGCCCACTCACAATTTTTTTCAAGCACATCACGAATACCCACTTAAACCTTACAAAGAAGAATCCCTCTCAAGCCTTAAGTCGAACGTCTGCCGTGCACCCAATTTACCGACTGGGCAATCTGCAGAAACCCACCACAATAATTTTGAAAACCAACCACTGACAACGCTTATAGACCCTAATCGATTCCACAGAATCTTCCACTACCCGCACTCCTTATCACGATCTTCCCACATAATAGACAAATCAACGGAGCTTGAGCAAATGATCATCAGCACACAATCAATAGAAAACCAACTTGCTAAAGATATCCCACGAAACCCAAAACAACGGAGCAAAGATTAACCACAAATCAACCAACAGTGAATAGTAACTCAAATTCACCCACGATTTGTCCAACACAACCAACCAAAATCCACAATCAAACACCAAACCAGGTGGGGCTTTCGCCCTCCAGCCAAATGCTGCTGCGAAATCCTGTTTTTCGAACACAAGTAGAGCAAAAACTATAAAGCTTTCTCAGATTCAACGGAAACGGAAGGACTTACAGAAAATTGGTCTCATTCGAGGGAAACCAAACCTCCAGATCTCATTCCCAGAAAATTCCACACCTACTCGTTCCCGAAAGTTCCGAGTTAATAGTGTTTCATACAGACCCCAATACATTATTGGGTATAAATGCAACATCTAGAAAGTTAATAAGAATAGACGTGAAGAAAAGAATACACGGAAAGAAAGGAAGGAATAAAAGAATACACGGAAAGAAAGGAATGGTTCGCAGATATCTCGTAGACATGGATGATGCTCGACAAGAAATGTGAAAATAGGGTGTACGAGAGCGTAATTAAGACACGTTATTGTGTTTGCTTAATACTAACGTGTTTGTGTTACTCCCAGGAGATGCATAGCAAATTTGGAAACTCTCGTCTAGTGGCTAGTTAAGACTTGTAGTCAACTTGGATAGCAGGTTTTATGTTAGGGTATATATTCTCCTCAGAAAGTATCTTGAGGTTCGGTTTTGCACCCTCGTGCTCTTTCTAAACCTAGGCTTTTAAACCGTGTTAAGAAGATTCCCAAGGTTAAATGCAGTGCCTTTTTCAAGATAAAAAATCTGAACAGGCAAAGAAAACGTGGGGTACTCCCCCTGGCCCAGTGAGTACCAAATAAATAAATAAACGTGGGATTGTTGGAGTCACACCTAAAATCCTAGAAAATTCCACACCTTCTCATTCCAGAAGGTTCCCAGTAAATAGTGTTTCGTACCGAACCCCACCACACTATTGGGAAAAATCCAACATCAAAAAGTTAGTAAGAATAGACATGTAAACAAAAGAAGACGAGGAAAGAAAGGAATGGTACACAGATTTTTCGTCAACATGGATGATGACTGACGAGAAATGAGAAAAGGGAGTATACTTCATGAAAAAAAGGGGAGTATGAGTGCGTAATTAAGACGCACTATTCTGTTTGCTTAATACGAACGCCTTACTCCTAGGACATGAATGGCAAATTTGGAAATTCCCGTCTTGTGGCTAGTTAAGACATGTTGCCAACTTTGTATTGCAGGTTTTATGTTAGGGTATACATGTCCTCACAAAATATCTTGGGATTCAGGTTTGTACCTTGGTGTCACTTTCTAAACCTAGTCCTTTAAATCATGTTAAGAAAACCTATTGTTGCTAAAAAAATCTATGCAAAAGTAAAAAAAAAAAAATTTCCTTATAGAGAAGATTCCCTAGCTTAAATGCAGTGCCTTTTTCAAGATAAAAAAATTGAACAGGCAAAATAAGCGTGGGAGTGTTGGAGTTACATCCTAGCATCCTGGAACTTTATTTGCATGGCAAAGGAGATAACCGGTTTCAGGATGTAAAAAACTTGATGTGATTGTGGATGATGAAAACAACTTCTGGGTCCACGCTTTGCAAAAGAAATTGAAAGGTCTCTTACAAAATTACATCTTGGTTTTGAGAAATATAACCTTTAAGTGTTATTGTTCAAGACTTAATGAAAATGGTAATTTGTCAATGATAAAAAATTGTAGTCATTTGGAGGATTATTGGAACTTAATGTCGTTTCAGAATATTTTTTTGATAATATTAAAATATAAGTTCAAGTGAATCATTCTTTTCATGCAAATAAAGATTTTCATATAAAGTATTTTGTTTCAAATTGCTTAATTTTGTCTTGGCATCTTATTTCAAAAACAAGATAATTTTTCTCCTTTTACAAGCCAATTTGAAAGAGGAAATAAGCTTATTAATTTTTTTTGCTTCAACATTTTATTAGGTTGTAGAATTTATTAAGCATTTATTGGACCAACCAATAGAAGGCAAGTTCAACATAAACATCCTCGTACGGAATTTTTAACAAAAATTAAACATATTTGTTAGCTTGTATTGAAAATTGTTTGGCTTATCCTTAATATGAGTTTAAAATTTATGGATCTTAGTATTTATCAAAATTCTACATTATTTTCTTTCCTAGGTTGTATACTGAGAGTCATATGAGCACTTAAATCTAAATACTCCTCATTAGTAAGTATCAATGTATCTGTATTAAAAGGCATGTCATTCCAATGGTAAGGATTTCTTAAGTATTAAAGGCTATTAATGTAATAGACTCTTTATAAATCCTAACTTAGATTCAAACTTAAACTTTTATTTTCAATACAAATTAAACAATATCATTATTGTTTGCATCCACAATAAACGACTATCATTTAGGATAGTTTACGTAACTATCAAAAATTAAACCTCAAGTTTTAGCCAACCTAGATGATGAGTAAATTTACTATTGTATTTGTATTGTGTTAGAAAGTGTAATTAAAATATTAGCTGTTCATTGGACAAACATTAGTGGTTGAAAAGTGCTGACATGATAGCCTACATGACATGAGTACCAAATTTGAAAGCTCTCATTTTGTGGCTGGTTAATGTGTTTTACGTGTAGCATTTGTTGGGTAAAAACACGATATCCAAAAACTTAATAAAAATGACATGTGAAGAAACAATGAGGCATAAACATCCTAATCACTCCCAAGTTGTAGTATGCTTGATAGATGAGAATTAAATGCTGTATTATTGTGTTAGTGCATAATAAAGGCATAATATTGTAGCTGCTTAATGCTAATGTGTCACTTAAAGACAGATACCTGTCTTTGTTTGTTTACATTATATTGTTTTATTTATATGTGGAAAATGTTTACTCACACATTGACACATTATATGTTTAGATTATATTGTTTTCATCATCATCAAAAGTAGGAGAGATGGTTAGATTATAAGAATTAATATTTTTATAATGATTTAATTAATAAATCAATACTAATTAATTAGCATGTGAATATTTTCATGAGAGTTCTTCAAGCACCTAGTAATTGTATCATCTTGTGTCTAAAGGAACTAGTGCTGGCCGTGTGCGGTCATGCGCAAACATGTATACAAAAGTGAAGGGAAATGCGGCATGGGAAACAGAAAGAAGAAAAGAAAAGGCCCTAGGTGTCTAACCAAGGAGGAGAAAACGTGGCATTATATAGTCCAAGTGGCTTGCAAGATCTTTGGGCACTTAAACCAAGCCCGCACACTCCACGATGAAGAGAGAGAAGACATCACGTCAAAGGCAAGTCATTGCAAGGCCTAAGCAAAAATTCAAAAGAAGGGAAGAAGGGCTGCGTCATGTGTTTCAGAAAGCAAAAAGCAAAAAGCTTATTTAAACGATGCCATCGAGGAAAATTCGTAAGCTAATGTCCACGACTTTGCCCACAAGTTTGCCTCCAAAAAGTAGCACTCGAGTGCCTTCTCTCCCTGTCAATTTCCATCTATATAAACAAAGAGCTACAACGGCTATTGACAGAGGATTAAATCTTCAACGTTCGACGCTCTGATGTGTCTCAACGGTATAAAGAGGCAAGACGAAGAAGAGCTCGGTTTTATGAAAAATTTGAACGTCTGCTCTGATATGTGAGAAGTTCGCGCTTCCATTGTTCGCTAATTTGTATTACTGCACTGAGTTCAGATATATCTATCATTACTCTCATTCTATTTGATTGATCTAAACTTTAAAACCCTATAACTAAATTTCTGATTATTAAGGGTTTTTCATTGTAAACATCCTCATTAAGCCTATTTTCTATTTGTATGTGGGAATCCTGCAAAGGTTGTTCGAGCTACAGTGTAAAACTTAGAAATTACGTGCTGTAATCTTTGTTGGATTAAAGGAGACCCCTTGATAGGATTATCAAAGGAGGTGGGTTGGACCATTGGTGCAATCACTTTAAAAAAAACCTTGCCTGTGATTTATCTGTTGTAAAATATTTAATTGAGTTGTGTGATATTTGAAAACCACACAAATAGATTGACACTAATATATCTTGAATTGTTTGAACAAGTTGAACTGCATGGATTGACTTTGAACTGTACACACTGATTAATTATAAATTACTTGTTAAATAATTTGATTACTTAAGGCATCACTGATTGATATTTATATTACTACATTACTGCATTAATTGGTGTGTTTTTAACATATGCAATATAAATTTGTGTTTGAAAAGAAGAGTCTTGATTTTATACAAAAAGTGGTGTTAATTTAGAACTTAGAAGAAACCTAATTCACTCTTTCTATTAGGTTGCTTAGAAATCTTGTACTCCAATCCTCCAATTGTACTTGCAAAGTTTGCCATTATGATTAGTGTAGTACTCTTTAAATCTTTTATACCAAACAGCTCAGTTATAAAATGATCAATTTCACAACAACTTGTTACTTACAATGAACTATTTTGATAGTGTTTTAATAGAGTAATAGTCTCATTTCTGTCATTCAATATTAATTTTGCAAAATATTAACCCCTCTCTATTAATTCCAATATCACTTGCAAAAGCTCAAGTGGGCCCATATAACAATTAAAAGAGAACAAAAAGTACAATTTATATATATCTTACTAATACAAAAACGATTTACAAGGCCAAATGAAGACAACATTGTGCACACTAGTTTACAAACTTCTTATAACTGCACAAGTAATTTTTCTTTACTCACCTTGCATTTATCTCATCTAACGTCACTTTCCTTTTAGACACTTCCTTGTTACCTTAGACTTATACACTTAGATTCCCCCATATCACCTAATAAAAAAATGAAAAGAAAAGATTTCAGCGATGATCCTAAATCGAGTCAACATATACTAATATTTACAGCTGCATCATCCATTCTTGTTCTTAAAGATACAAGCAAGTGGATCACCGTAAAAGGACGTGAGTAAGATTTGTTTGTCCTCTTATGTCCGCAGATCAAAAAGGGGCGCACGGGACCTAAAATAATGAAAATAAATGACTTAGGACTATAAACAGAACCGTATGTTGTCTTGAGCTGGAAGAAATAAACAGAATACTGAGTCGCCCAAGAAAAAACAAACATAAAATTGTATAGCTGATAGCCTAGTTGTGGTGGTAGTATAGCGGAGAGCAGTGCTAGCATAGCGAAAACCTAACAAAACCTACCAATGTAGTTATCATCGGGATGCGGTCCGAAAAAAGGCCTACTTGCACTTGAGATATACTCACCAGAAACAAAAACCTACCAACGTAGTTGTCATTGGGATGCAATCCTAACAAAAACCTACCGACGTAATATGACTCATAGTGTGTTTTGAAGCCTTAGAAAAGGTTTTTTTTTTTTTTTTTTTTTTTCTTGGCCCGTTAACTTGGTGATGTAGCAGCATCGAGAGTCAACAAGTCTTTGTTATAAACAACTACCATGTTATTGTGCTGTGTTTCTGTTTTATCAAGCCAGAAAAGCTTTGTTGCTTTAGATTTTTCAAGCTCATGCTTAACTTATGTAAGAAAGGAAAAAATTGGAAAAGCCAACAAGTCTGTGGGAACGAATGTATACTATGTGATATTTTTGTACAATGATAAAACTTGAACTTATAAGCTTTTGTTCTATTCTAAATAAGAAATATAAATAATTTTAGGGAATTATGTCAAAATATTACAAAAAATATCACAAACTAAAATGATAATATATTAAGAAATCTTCATAGATGCAATGTGCAACACAGTGTTTCCGCCCACGTCCAACCAATTCAGCAACCTTTGATGCCGAAGTGCCGCATTTCTAAACAAAGGCGTGCTAAAGCCATCCGACCAGGATCTAAAAGGCATCTAACTTGTCGTTTTTGAGTGCAACATACAAACCAGTTTCGCTTCAATTCATCACTTCTTTGTGCCAAAACAAGGTCCTTATGAACAGCAGGAAGCTCTGCCACCAAATTAGTTCGGTCGTGACGCATGGCAAAAAGTAAGAGGGTGAAGCCATCTGGATTTTGCTTTTTCGCAAATGATGACTTTAACGTCAAAATCTTTAATGCAAATTCGGTCTTTCCTGCAGCGGCAGCTATATGTAGAGAGGTTTCAATAACCGGAATCTCATCGATTTTATCCATAGCTTTTGGATCCCTTGCAATGGATGAGTACAAGGCATCAATGTTTCCTTGCTCACCAGCATTTCTCAAATCATGGTTCATTTCGACCGGACTGGGTTCAGGACAGAAGTTGCAGAATCTTTTGTACGGGGTGATTGGCACCAACTTTAGACTCAATTTACTTGCTTTGCGGTCCTGTTATTATATGAATGTCATTTTTAAATGATAATGCTGCAACGACTTGAAATGAGGACTTGGGAGATCGTGGAGAGAAAAAGAAAAAGTCAACAAGTGAACGAATTAAGTTAATAATTTTGTTATAATAAACTATACAATATAATGACGATATATATATAAAAGTTAAACCTAACTTTAGGTTTAACTTTAGAACCGCATTCAACAGGCCACGTGATTCACAGCCTCGAAGCGCGTTAATCGCCAACCACGGAACCGAACTTTTTTATTTTACCAAAAAACTATACCCATTGTAAGACATTAATTTAACTGCTTCCCCAGCGTTTCACAAGACCCAACAGCAGTCAACGGGCCACGTGATTTACAGTCTCGAGACGCGTGATACCAAAAAACCATAATCATTGGTAAGAGTAAAATTTGCCGGTCTAATTATTCCTTGGGCTTACAAAAGGGCCCATGCGCCACGTCGATCTGTTAGGAGTATACGCGGTCGTACAGCTCGTATGATGTTTATAATTGTAAAGTGATAAAGAAATTAGATCACTAACTGAATTGCTCCATCTAGAACTGCGTTAGGAAATTCTTGATTTTTGGAATTTGTACACCACTGGGTTATTTCATCTTCCGATTGATTTTTTTTTTTCATATTTAGTATTGACATTTTAAGATCTTTATGTATGACTTACATGATATGCAAGTTAGTACTAATGTATTTCATGAACTTTTATATCCTTTTGCTAAATAGTCAAATCAATCTTAGGCTTATTTCTATTAAGATCTCCCATGTTATGAATGAAATAATTAGTTTTTTCTTTCTTTAGTATGCTGGTGTTTTTTTCTCTTTTGTAAGTTAATTTTGAATGTAAAAGTAGAAAGGAAATTTCTTCCTGGAAGCTACTTTGATGCTAGATTATTCACTGCCCTTCAAATAAGCTTTGATAAGGAATTCGTTTAAATAAGCTTTGAACAGATTCCCACTCAAAGCTGAATATGAATATAACTTCAGCAACAATCCTTCAATCACACTGGAAGGTCGGTTTTTCAGACTTCAAGTCAGTCAGGGACAGTAAGGACGTTGATTAGGTTGGCTACCGCCCGTATGACAAGGTCTTTGGCCGGTACAGAGTATAGGTGGTTCCGTTTAGGAATGGAAAGAGAAGACTCGTTGACGGGCATGTGAATTAGTTGGCAGCTTATGTCGTTTTGGAGGCCTTAGATTCTCTCATATCACCATTTATCTGGTTAAAAATATGAAAGAAAAGACTTCAGCAATTATCCTTCGTCAAGTCAACATATACTAACATTAAAGGCTGCATCATCCATTCTTAAAATAAAAGCACGTGGATCATCATCAATGCTTGTAAGCTCTCTTTAATTTATTCACATTGAGTTAATAGTTGCCACTCATTTCTTTGTCACCATTTATGTCAACTCATTGCTATTGTTGTGTTGAGAGTTTTTAGTAGCATGTCATACTCTCTATCCACAAGTGTTTGTATGACAATGTTTGTGAGCTTTCTTCATTTTATCCATATTGTGCTAATGGTTTCTATTGGCTTATTGGTCACCTTTTATGCCATCTATAATGTATTTTATGGAAGAGTTAGATAATAGCTATGCCTTAGTTAATGATTGGACAATAAATCTTACTAGTTATGTCAGTGAGAATATTAAGTTGCTTCATGAAGTATATTATTGAAATGTAGTTGCATTAGTTTACTCCCCATTAAAGGTCAACTTAGGATCACCTTATGTGTGATTTCTCTATTAAGTGCACTATTGAGGAATTATTGGATATGATGACACTAAGGTATACCCCATCATATCTTGTAATAATGATTTATGTAGAGATTTTCACTTAAGGCTTGGTAATTGTGGAGTTATTGATGATCATGTTTGATGGGATGGTTTATTGTTAGACTTAACTCCAATGTTGATAAAAGGAACGGTCTTGATATTAGTTTGTGAATCCAATTTATTGGAAGCCCATTTGATCCTTGGTAGCTAGATGGTCTTGTAACATGATTTTTTTATTATCAGGGATTCACATGTAAAGGAAGGCCAACTTACTATAAGCCTTTTGATTAAATATAATGTGAGAGTTATGTGGTGTTTATTAAATATGTTATCCTATTTTGGAGACAATTTTGGGATGACCTTAGACTAGACCTTCTATGTACAATTTCTCTGAGGAAATTTGGTTTAGGCATGAACATATGTGGTTGCTATTTTGAGATGATGAATTGTACTGTTAATATGTCTTCCATATCAAATGATATTAGTTTCTACACCACATTTTGTGGTTTACATAGATTGTGTTTGGTTTTCCATGATATTTATGACTCAGAGAATTATATGTGGAACAATGATGATAATCTAGAGAATTGCATGTGGAATATTGTGGAGATATAATGGCCAAGATGAAAATAAAGTTGTGGTCCATAGTTCTATCCTATTGAGGTTATATATTGATTTTAATGGCCAAACATGATGTTATTGTTCTGAAATTTTATTTTATAGAGTCACAATTAATTTTCTCACTATAGTGATTTATGATTAGTTTAGGAAAATGTTTGAATCCTATAAGATGTTTGGAGACTTTAGGGTTGATTTTGAGAAATAGAGAAGAGAAAAGATCAATGTTATGGAATTTGATCAATGTGGAGAATATTATGATAGAATGACAATTCTAAATATTTTAAAGGCTTATGTGACTAGAGTAGAGATTTTGAGATAGTTGACAAATTTGCCATGTCTAGGAATTGTAAGCATCATGGTGTAGTTGATATGTGCTACTAGACTTTCATAAACATGATGAGATGTAAGGACCATGTAATATGTTTTGGGATGTCTTATGGAAGTGAAATTGAATGATCCATATTCAGGTAAAGCAGACTATAGATTTGCTCAATGTCTTATGTCTTGCATAGATCATTAGAAAATGGTATTTGTTTGTAATCATTTAAGAGGTGCTAGAGTTTTGCAATTATAGATAACAAAGTATCTAGAACATCATGTTACAAAGAAATGTAATTGTTCTCCGGCTATTTGAAATAATAATAAAGTTTATATGACTATGCCATTTGTTTAACCCTTACACATATTGAGTTAGAGCCAAAGGAGCCATAATTTAGACATGTTAGAGTATATGAACCATTTGATGAAACAATCTTGGCTAAGGTTCCATAGGTTTTGGATCCATTTATAAAAGCTCTACTTAGGGGTTTGGTGGCTCAACTCAGAGGTTTTACCAAAGAAAGGTGACTGGCTTCTATTTATACTACTTGGTCTTTTGGGAGAACTTGATTGTAAAATTGTTATTAATCTAATTGCTTGTGTAAGTGATGTTTCTAGCATATGTAGGATCTATGCTTATATGTAACATACTGGGATTTGAAGCTTATTGTATTGCCTTAAGGTTGCAAAATTGTTGTTTGTGAATGTATGTATAAAACCAAGAGTTTTCATAAGAAATTTTGAGAGGTCTTGTTTGGTTGGTAGCTGAAAAGCTCATTATATGGTTACTTGTTTTAATATGTTATCATGTTAGTTAGCTGTCAAGATCGCCTTTCTGAATGAAACTCTATATATAGATATCTATATGGTGCAACCTAAGTGTTTTAAGGCATTTGATGCAAACTTAATTATATATACATTTATTGAACTTATTTATGGTTTTGTGTAAGCTCCCTAACTTTGGCAACTGAAGTTTTTTCGTTTTATAACTTTAGACAACTTTGTTGTAATTGTGATAAATCATATTATATATGTTGATTTACAAAGATTAGTGGGAGCATACTGAATTTTCTTGATTCTTTATGAGGATAATATTTAGCTTATAAGCAGTTTTAAATGTTGCTCCTTAAGGTAACTTATTAGTTGCTAAAGTAATTGATGTATAGAATTTGATGAGGTGCATCACTAGAGTAAAGATGTATGAGACATGTTTTGAAATGTTTTGTTAGTCACCAATATTGCTTGAATGCTAATATTTGTTGTAGTGACTTTTGGCTTAGGCATGAAGATTCAATAGTATTATTATTACCAGTGGTTGATTTTTTTCATAAAGGCATATAATGATCATATTCTGGAAAATGTTTGGTATTTGAGGTTATAAACCTAGAAATATTTTGATCCTTATGGGTAAAACCAAACTTGTTATAGTGCCTTGAAGTTAAGTTGAGAAAATGATATTGTATGAAAATGTCATTAAATAGTCTACTTGAAAGCTCCATTTATATGTATGTTGCACAAGGTAGACATTGCTTTTGGAGTAAAGTGTTTTGGCATACATTAGTCAAACCTTAGTTTCAACCATTGAGATGTTATCAGAATATTTTGGGATCCTTGAATTGATATAAGGTTTGATAGTTGACCTATATACATGTAATTATGTTAGCTTGCAACCAATAAGACATAGTCTTATATTTGTGAACTACATGGATGTTGAGGATTTTGTAACTTTTGATAAAAGTAAGGACTATGTTATGATATTATTGTTGTCAATATTGTAGCATGCAATACGATAGCTACTTGACTAATTTGATTAATGAACCTTGTAAAGGAATTCACAAACTCAATTATTGGACTCATAAGAAAATTGATAGAGTTTGGTTTGAGTGCTAGTCTTGCTTAGTTATGTTATGACATTAAAATTATTATATCATTTGTTGACAATAATGGTTGTATCACAAGGTCCAAGCGCAAGTGAATTTTTAATTCTTAACCATTATTGAAAGGCTAAGATAGGTGATATTATATAAACTATTCATACAAATTTTAGGGTTTTTACCTTTATGTTTTCATAGTTGTTGTGGTTGTTTATCCCACTGTTAGGGTTTTTACCCTTATGTTCTTCCAGCTATCGTGATTGTTTGTCCTATTGTTAGGGTCTTTACCTTTTATTCTTGATTGACATGTCATTTGTATGAGCTTGACAACAACATTAAATGTTATTGTTTAGTGGGAGGTCTTTTAATGTATCTACTTTGAAAGAAAAGAGCATTTGTATTATTTGACAGTTTTGATTGTTAAAGAGAAAGTAAGTAATGGTGACAGTTTTGTAGTGAAGCACATTGTAATAGGTGTCATGTTAGTTGAACCACATATTAAAAGGTTAAGCCCTTTTTTGTTACAAAAGCATGTTGAGAGAATGGGCCCTAATTCTTTATTTGATTCATTTGCTTAGTGGGAGCTTTTGCTCTTCATTTAATGCTATTGCTCAGTGGAAGCTATTGCTCTTTATTAGATGCTTTTATTCAGTAGGAGTTTTCACTCATCTTACTGTTATGTACTATTACAACATCTATTTTGTTTACTATTATGTAAAATTTGGTTGATGTATATACATCCCAATTACTTGTCTATTATCTGATTTTCACAAGCTTGTGAGATACATACATGTTTGTCTAAGACAGGTTATAAAGTTTTAAAGGATGTGCAACCTTAAGCATTTGGTCAGGACACATTATTATTGACCATATTGTAATGTCTTGTAAGATACAAATATATATATACTTGAGTACTTTATACAAGACATTTTATATTCTCTTAGGATGGTTTGTTGATGATGTCTTGTTAGCTTAGGGATGTCCTCTTGGGACAGTTTGTCAATGATGTTTGTCATTTGAAGTGATATTCCCTTATGATAGTTTTGTTGGTGACGCTAGTCATTAGGAGAATGGGACTGATAAGGAAGGTAACACCACATTTTTTTTTATGGTGTTACTCATCCATCACACTATCATATTTGATCTATGTTTGTAGATTGGAGAGCTATTGTGACTATGGTAGGAGCTACGTCTTTAAATGGCATAGTTACTGCTATTATCTATGGGTTTAAAGCTTTATATGAAGAGATCAACAATAAAGGATGTTTCTGGACTTTTTGGACCAATACAAAATTATTATTTTTTAAATTATTTTAAAAAATATAAAATCTACTAGTAGTATTATTTATTTTTATGATCATTGTTATAGCTCAAGTGGGAGATTGTTAGCTCATTGTATGAGCCTATATAATGTGGGCTTATATCAATGATACATAATTTAATATTCCCTATCGTGGCATGCAATGTGATTATGTTGGTTCGTTTCAATTGTACACATGTCATACACATATTCCTCTTATTACATATATGGTACTAGCTAGTGTGGGCCTTTTGTCCATCTTATAGACTTTGATGAGAGAAGCTATTTGTATAAACATTTTATTAATTGGTTAAGTCCCCCTTCTAAGTCTCCATTTGTATACACCATATCTTGTTATAGGAAGAAATTTGGAGACAACAATGTTGACTACTTTTATTGTGTTTGGCTATGGGAAAATGCCCTTCAAGGTATTTTTGTCATGTTGCCCACTATACTTTTCTCTCCTGTAAAACACTAAGCACACTTACTTAAAAAAGACACGGTGTTCATATAAAAATAATTGTTACTGTTCTCATGGGTAGAGATAGAGAGCTTTTACATGGTTACTGTTTTGTTGCCTTTTTCCTAGTTTTCACACAGCAGTTTTGGACTATTTCATCAAGCCAGTATTAGGAGAGAATAGAGGGGAAGACTTAGTTGCAATTTGTAGCTCAAGAAACAGTGAATAATAATATGTTTTTGGACCTATTTTGCATATTTTATGAAAACCATTTCATTTTCTCCATGATTAGTATTTTGATATCGTAAAAGAGCCTCTTTTGAGGCCATATTTTCTAACAATAGAAATTCTCTTGACCCCACAATGGTTGTAGATTCTCGTAGTTGGTGAAGTGTGTAAGCATCTAAAGTCTATTTATGATGATTAATCTTTGTAAACTTGTTCACTTTTGAAGTTGTATTAGTGCTTTTGTTCTTAGTTTCCTATCTTCCAAGTATTCATATTTAGTTTGGATTGAAATTATGTGTAATTCCTTCAATATCAATTGCTTATTTTGATAAAATAATATTATTTAGTTAAGATTGAGATCTTTTACCATTCCTTCAATAGAACGCTTCCTTTGAATTATCGACAAGAATGAAGCCATGTAAGGTCTTGTTTTTCTCTTTCTTTCTTCTGTTTGCCACAATCTTGGTTAAGACTTGGGGACATTAAAGAGTTTTCAAGGAGTTTTAGAGGTAGAAGAAAGTGATTGGCCCATCTTTTCTATAAAATCAAGATAAGCTTGTTAAAGTTCTCTAAAAGCCCACGAAATCAAACGATCATGAAGAAACATTGAGGACAAGACGCGTGGAAATGGGCCATGGCAGTGATACTATTCTTACTTGACTAAAAAAGTCAACATCTTTGCACTTAATTACATAAAAAATAAATTAAATGGGTTGGGCCTACTAATAGTAACAATCAGCCCAGTGTTACAAACCAAGAAAGGATGGTTCATGAGTAAATTAAATAGTATGTTGTACTGTGTTAAAGTGTAATTAAAATATGAGTTGTTTTTGTTTTAAAAAAAAATAAACACACACCCACACATGTACCTGGTATAAAATTTGGGACCAAAAAATTTTAAATAATGTTTATTCCCAACTAAGCTAAGTACTTTTTAACTCAAATATAAGTTGTTCATTGGACAAACATGAGTTTATTGAAAACCAAATGCTAACATGAGTACCAAAGTTGGTTACAACATTAATTAATACTGTATTGCATCATGTTAAAAGTGTACTTAACATATGAGTTTCTCATTGTACAAACATGAGTTGTTGAAAATTTAATGCTAACACGAGAACCAGATTTGGAAGGTTGCAAATTATGGCTAGTTAATGTGCACATAATTATAGAAACCATCAGCTTGATTTAGGGAACTATAGGCCACTATAGGATTACACCTATATGCAGTCCTTTGTATTTCCATTTTCAACACATGCACGCTCTAGAACTTGATTTGTAGGTCTTTCAGTTTTCTTTTCCAAAGGATAATTTTATGCACTACCATTTGTATTTGCATTAAGTATGATTAATAAAATGTTTCAAGGTACCATCCTTGATTAGCTTCTAATAATAATGTGTCACTTATATGACAAGAATAGCAAATTTGGTAGCTCACATTTTGTGGTAGGTTAATGTATTTAACACGTAGCAGTTTGTTGGGTGAAAACATAACAAACAAAACTTAACAAAAATGACGTGTGAAAAAACGATGTAGTTATAAATATCTAGATTACACAATCCAAGTTGTAGGCTTGCTTATATAAGAGAAGCAAATTAAATACCTTATTATATTGCTTTTACGTGTAACTAAAGGTACTATTGAGTTGTTGACTGAACAAACACAAGTCGTTGAAAAGTTACGTTGATGTGACACAAGTTACCAATTTAGAAGTTCACATCTTCATCTAGGTTAATATGTTTTACATTTAGCAACTTACTGGGTGAAAATGCAACATCCAGAAGATTAATAACAACTAACATGCAACATCTAAAAATAGAATACACAGAAAGAAAGATAACATGAAGGGAATGATATAGAGAAATTTTGCAAACATGGATGACCACTGATAAGAAATGAGAAGGTAAGGGAGTGTAATTGCATAATTAAGATACAATATATTAATACACAAGTAACAAACTTCGAAGCTCGCGTCGTGTGGCTAGTAAATGTGTTTAACATGCACTAGTTTGTTGGTAAAAACACAACATCTGAAAATTAACAAAAATGATTTGTGAAGAAACAATGTAGTTATAAATATCTAGACCACACAATCAAGTTTTACCACTGCTTATATAAGATGATTAACTTAAATACCATATTATAGTGAATTAGTGTGGAATTAAACATACTACTGAGTTATCTATCGGAAAAAAACAAGAAGTTGAAATGCCATGTTCATATGAACTCACATGACACAGGCAACAAATTTAGAAGCTCTCATCTTATAATTGGTTAGCATGTTTTACTTGCTGCAATTTATTGGGAGAAAATGTAAAATAAAAAATGTTAATAAGAACAAAAATGTGGAAAAAAAAAGAATACATAGAAAGAAAGATAGTTCGAAGGTGGGGAATGATATAGAGATATTTGGCAGACATAGATGACCGTTGACAAGAAATGAGGAGTTACAAGAGCATCATTACATAATTAAGACCCGTTATTGTCGTTGCTTAATACTAATGTGTCACTAATATGACACGAGTCGCAAACTTGGAAGCTCGTATCCAGTGGCTTGTTAACGTGTTTAACATGCAACAATTTTTCGGGGGAAAACAAATCTGAAAATTAACAAAAATGACATATGAAGAAACAATGTGATTATAAGCATTCGTATCATACAATCAAGTTATACCTTAGCTTATATTAGATGAGTATATTAAATACAATATTATATTATATTTATACAAAATTTTTGTAGAAGATATTCTATAAATATCTTGGGGTATCCAGAAATTGGCATTTTGAACTAGCACCTCTTGTTATTTTGATGAATTGGTTCCACCAAGAAGCTAATGCTAAATATTATATTCGCAACTAGAAAGGGACAGTTTGGAATATGTCCTACTGAACGGCCAAATAGAATCCTATAAAGTTATCTGATCACCAAATTGACTACTTAGTTGGAGCATCCCGACGCACCATCACAGAAACTCTCGTGTGAGGCTGTATTGGCGTTTTTTAGTTCAAATTATGTGGAGAATAATAATTCTTATAATAAAAATGAAACTTAAATGAAAGAAAGACTAACTAATTATTGAGTTAGCTTTTATGTTTTATATTTAAATTTTTAACATGATTTTATATATAAGTTGAATTTGTTTCACCTCATGCAATTTTGAATCCAATGTGATTTGATATGTAAAAGTATATGTAATATAAGAGTCTTTTTTTAATAGATAAAATCCTTAAAATAAAGCTTAAATTCTAGCACCAATATCTGATTTGGGATTTTGGTTTTAATATTATACTAGAAAGTTCAATTTTTATTTTTAAACCTACTTAGAAGAGGCAACAGCGCTTTTAACTTTATAAACCAGTGTTTTTGCAATTTGATTCATATATCTAATTCCAATTCGTTTCATTATTAGAGAAAATACAAGTCACCAGAATCATTCTAGCAAATAGATACTTTAGTTGTAATCTAACTTATAAAATGATGTTAAAGATATTAGTTTTAATTTATTTTTGAGAAATGAAAATACTTTCACTAATAAAAAATAAAACAGATCAATATATTAATTATATAATATAACAACTTGAATTTACCTTTGCAAAGTCTCATTTGTTTTGAGATTGTTGCTTCGATTGCCAAGCTTACTTTTTTCCTAACATAATATAAAAATACCGTTGAATATAAATTAATACAATAGACAACGATTCGAGGGGATAAACTTCTGTTCTTGTAGTACATGTTAAAAAGTACATATTAAATTAGTTTATCTGATACGGATGTATAGTTGGGCAATATAAGACATTGATACATTCATATGAAAAAGTGGAATTTTGGATGGTTTGTTTTTTTTACTCAAAAGCATGGTATAGAACGTGACTACGCGAAAGAGACACATGCTTTGGACAGCTATAAAGCATATAAATATAGAACTAAACTGAGTTTTAATAGCTGTTTATGGGTTGGATTTGGTTAGCTTTTGATGGCATTTCGGACCGCCTAAAGGAATCGGATTCTAAGAACAAACACTTTACTATATTATGCACCAACCTTTAGTTAGCTAGGATTTAGCTAATTTAATTCGATTATATGATTAGTCTGTCATAATAATTTCTTGAGTCAATAGAATTGGATTTGAAGGAGACATCCTTCCTCTTGTAGGAAACTTTTAGATGAATAGAAATTGAAAGTTCTCTCAAGATATAATCCTTTAAAGAGAACAACATAGTAATTTTTTTTTCTTCTCATGTTCAATTAGGATGTGACCTTTTGGGTGCTATTATCAAATACTTAGTATTTATTACGTTTCCTTATTTGAATATTGTGTACCCATAGAGTACACTCTTAAAATAGTTTGGTTGAGTTTGGCATGTTTTCAAGGTTGATCTTTTGATAAACTTACCGTTTCGATCATTTGCAATACTACAAGGAAAAAAAAAAAGAAAAAAAGGTGTATAAGATTCCATAAAATGCTTTAATTTTAATATTCTCATTATGACTACAAATATAGAAATAGATGCTAGAGAATTCTATCATCATTAATTGAAAAAGATACAAATTAATTTTATTGTTTGGGGAGTTTACCTAACTCATTATTTATTTTATTTTACTTTTTTGCAAATAAAAAGGGTAAAAGAATCAATAAATTAATTGTAGTGATCTCATGGCCTACCTAAAGGTGTTGTGTGTTAGGTGTGCTTCTAGAACAAAGATGATTACTTCATCCATAAGGTCACATCCTAAACCAATTAGTCCAAATTCGTCCAACTAGACATGCAAATATGTATATTACAGCCAAGATGAGACTCTACAAATGAATTACCTCTCCCAAGTAAATACATTACTTAAAAGTAGACAATTTCAAGAATTATCTATCAGATCCAATTTTGTTAATTAATCTTACTTAGTTATTCAATTTTGAACTTTTAAAATCTCCTTAACTATGACATATTAGTTTACTAAGCAAAGGGTGTGAGTAAGATTGATAATGCTCTAATTAAAGGAGAATAAAAAGCAAACTCCAAAAGACCCATTTTTTGCATTATAAAAGTATATCTTTTTTATCTAGTCAATATAGTTGAAATAGTAAGAAAGGTTTATGTGAAAGATTTTACAAAATAAATATGCTGAATTCAAATCCTCTTAATTACAATTGTAACTTATCTGAGCATATTTTGGAATAGATAGCTATTATTTAGTTTAAGCCATTAGGCAAAATTTGGTGGGAGTTTTATATTATAAGAAAAAAAAAACCTTTCTTGTAATGTTTATTCCAATCAAAAAAATTGATAAGAGAGTTTTTATTCTTTATAAAAGGATTTGAATAATGTGAAACTTATGTCATATTTTTCTTAACACCCCTTTGTAATTAATGTGGATTGTAGGGTTTATGCTAGGGTATATATCTCCTTACAAAACATCATGGATTGTAGTTTTATGACTAGGTGTCACTTTCTAAACCTAGGCTTTTAAAGATGCTAAAAACCCTATTGCTGCTGAAAAGATCTACTCAAGAGTAAAGTACTTTTTTCTGATAAAGAAGATTTCCAAGCTTGAATGCAATATCTTTTTCCAGGAAAAACTGAACAGGCCAAAAAAGCCGGGGGGGCGTGGGTGAATGATAATAGAAAAAGTGATGTGCAGAGGCAATTACTACCAACCTAGGCTGTGCGGTTATGAATGATGAGGATAAACTATTTTGTACATCCAAAATGAGACAATGTGTTGAAGATAATATATGTTCTATATTGCTTAAATTTATTTTGGTATATTCTTTAAAAAAACAAAAAGGAAATAAATTTTATATCATAATGATTTTCTCAGTTCAAAATCTATTAGGTTGCAGATTTTGTCAAGCATTTTATTGAGCCAAACAATTTTTTTTTTTTTTTGAAGAAATAGTTACAGTATATTGGCAAATTTTATTTATAACAATTTTGTCAATGTGCTTGGAATCCCTTTTGGAAAGAGAAACTCAAGAATGCTTCAAGACATTTGGAACTCGCAAGTCAAAAACACATTGATAGCCAAGAAGAAATTTGGCTCGTGTGATGGGAGTTTTCCACGGCCAAAAAGGGCCAACGCACGAGCTGAGCTTTAGGACCAATGTCACTCTACCATAATTGAATACCGAAAGAAATCCGTTGACCCTAACTTAGCTCCATTCATCTCTCAAACAAAGGACGTCAAACTGATTTATGAGACTTTTAGGGGCCGGTATGGAAGGTTGACTGAAAAAGGTGATGAAACTGACTTATAAGGTCAATGAGGTTTCTTATAAATAGGGCGAGATAAATGCAAGGGGAGTAAAGAAAAATTCTTTGTGCAGTCATATATTTAAAGTTTGTAAACTAGTATATATAATGTTGTCTCTACTTCGGTGGCTGGAGAGAAGTGCAGAGGAGTACGGAGCTTTCTAGATTCACATGTCAGCGTTGCTTGTGTCTCGAATGACATCATCAACATTCTGGCCGCAAATTACCTACCAATTATGTCATGCCTTTAAACCCTAATGAGATATGATTTGATAACGAGGTTAGAATTTTCTACAACTCTAAATTGCAAATATCGAGGAGACAAGACTGAAATTTCCTGCATTAATTGTTCAATGGGATATGTCTTTAAAGCCGCATATTACCCTCTTTCAATGGCGTCGGTGGAAGAAAAAGTGTTTGTTTGAAGCCTAGGTTGCAGCGAGAGTGACAACTGTGGAGAACCAGGTCATCTGTTCCGGCTAACGTGGGCTGGGTTTCTTTTATGTTGATTGTTCATCCTATCAACCACCGTGGCTTTATAATGTAAAATAGGAAAGAAAGTTTCTTCCTGGAAGCTGCTTGATGCTACATTATTCTTTACCGTTAGACGAGGAAGGGCCGTTCAAGTAAGCATTATGTAGTTCCTTATTCATTCGATACCAAACACCATGTTTTTATCATGTAAAAGTGGAAACGAAATTTCTTCCTGGAAGCTGCTTTCATGCTAGATTATTCACTGCCGTTCAAATATGCTTTGGACCGGATTCCGTTTAGATAAGCTTTGAACGCATTCCCATTCAAAGCCGAATATGAATACAGCTTCAGAAACGATGCCTCGACCCCACTGGAAGGCCTGTTGTTCAGACTTGTCAAGGACAGCGGGGACGTCGATTTTAGCTACAGCCTACAAGAGAAGGTCTTTGGTCGGTACAAAGTATTGGTGGTTCCCTTTATACGTGGATCACTTGGTAGATTCTGTAGTTTAGTATAATGTCTTAGATACCGCAATGCCACTATTTACCTAATAAAAACTGGAAAATAAAATAAAATAAACTTCCACACACATTCTCACACATTGAGAATCACTGGATTCCAAGATTAGATTCAAATTGGATTTTAATATCAAGTTAAAGACCCAAAAGTTCAATCTATAAACTAGCTCAAGAATTAGAAGGTCTTATTTTAATTTATACTTCATTTCAAAAATTTTAATTTTTAATATGATACTCTCGTCTTTCACACATTTACGGCTGCTATACATTCTTAAAAATACAAGCAAGTGGATGGGACGGTAACGAATAATCTAGCATCAAGGCTACTTCTAGGAAGAAACTTGCTTTCTACTTTTTCATTATTAAAACGTGGTAGTCGGAGAAAATACTACAATAGGGACGACAGAACTTGTGTTTTGGAAAGTCCAAGGTTTAGACATTAATTGATCTCTACCAAGAACATGCACAGCGTAGTTCTCTGTATTTTCCTCTAGAATAAGCTTGAGATCTTGCGATGCCCGTAGTGGCTGTGTAGCGGAGAGCAGTGATTACATAGCAAAAAGCTAACGAAATACCATCAGTGTAGTTATCATTGGGGTGCGATCCTAACAAAAACCTACGTTCTCTTGAGATATATTTTCAGCAGCTCTAGTGTTGCAAGCCGCGAAGGGGAGAAAGAATGAGTCACAACGACAACAACCAGCAGCAGCAGCCCGTCGGTGTTCCTCCGCCGCAAGGTTGGCGACTTATTCTTTTCTGAATTTGGGGTTTTGTGTGATTTGCTGTAATTTGTAGGATATGACTCTGGATATTGTTTCTTGTTTTTTTTTTTTTGTTTTGTTTTTTGGGTTTCAGGCGATCTTAAGAAAGCTTCCCCAAAGCCTAAACGGCCGGGCAAGGCGGCTCCGCCGCGTCCGCGCAAGGCGCCTGTGCGGTGTCCGAGCAAGAGGGCAGCTCTGCAGCCTTTTCCGCCGGGTCTGCGTAACTCGGATCCGTCGCGTTCGCGCAGCAGCGGCTTCTTGGAAAGATGGTACGTCCGACGATCTTTCTCTCTCTTTCCTTTTCTTTCTTTGGGAATCTTTCACGCAAATTGGGTCGGATTCTATATCAGTAAATTCGGTTTTGGGTATCGGGTGCATTTATTGACTCGTAACTAGTTCCCTTTGGTTGTTAATTTTGCGTTCATGAGGTACTTTCTAGCACTAATGAGCGGTTAAACTTTCTTGATTTGACCCTAAATTTGCATGCAGTTTGGCTGCTTTGTGCTGTTGCTGCCTCTTGGATGCCTGCTTGTGATAAGAAAATTGCAGCAAGAATCAGTGGGGATTGATTCTTAATATCGCGTAGAGGATTTGGATTCCCAATCAGTTTGTCAAATGATTGTGTACTTTCGACGTCTATCCTCAACTGTTTCTGTCTTTCAATAATATTAACTTCCTGTCTTTACATGTTCGTGGGTATCACTTCACTTCCTCCCGGTTGTGTTGTTTGATTTACACTCTATCAAAAAGTATATTTTAAAGAAGATAATTTGTAATGCACTTCACATTGTTCTAAATGTAAATTGCGAGCTTCATCACAGGGTAATATGACATGAATGTGTTTGGGGTATCATCTTTTGAATTTGAATTTTGCTAAATATATATTAAAGAATTTTCTTAGATAAGTAGATAGTTTGGGACATTCTTACACGTTCTTAATATGTTTTTCATTATTAATATGGATTGCAAGCTTTGTTACATTTTCTTTTAATTTTTTTATGCACCTACCCTAAGTTATACATTATTAAGAGACCACTAGCTTAGTGGTATTCTCTAAACCAAACCCTAATCGACAGTCCTACCGGTTATGGGTTCAAGTCTCTTCTCCCTCCCTAAGTGCATGTATTAAAAAATAAATAAATAAATACACTAAGTATTAAACTTTAAGTTAAGAAATTTTAGATAATATCTACTTGTAAGTGAGCTAACTACTTGTCAACCACAAGATAATATATTCTTTTCACATTCTATGGGTGTCATTTTTTGAATTTAAATTTTGGTATGAAGGTGGTTTTAGGCGATATAAGATATTGATATATAAAAGTAAAATTCTGAATGGTTTGTCTTTGGTTCAAAAGCACGTTCTAGAACGTGACTACACAAAAGAGATGCATGCTTTGGACAACTAAAAAGCACTAAACCGAGTTTTAATAGTAAGGCCCAAGCCCATTACTTGGGATTAGGTTTGCCCTATATCTAGCTTTTCGGGTAGCCATTGTATATATTTTACTCTACTTTGATAGGTTTATTGATGTGGACTTATATTAATAAACTAAATTAATTTAATAAAGTAAGAAATATAATTTTCTTAATAATTAAATATGGACTAGTTTGTATAACCTATTGCTTACCTAGTAAGATTACGATGGATCAGACCTATTAGGTGAACACAAAGAAAAAATTAGATCCTATTTTCTAGCTCTATAAATAGTACCATAAGAAAAAAGGAAGAGCTAAATCGAGTTGAACCCGTGCTGCCTACCCTACTAACCCTTGCCACCACCATTTAATTTGGACATATCAGCCTTTGCCGACACCAAATCAGGGTACACCAACCGAAGGTTGGCGGACAAAGTTGGAAGGGCCTTTGGCAATCCACAGGAGGCTCTTATCGTGTGGTGGCAGGTGTGGCTGCGCCAAGAGTTTTTTTTTTTTTTTTTTTTTTCGATAACCCACAAAAACCTGGATTTTCACTTTCGGTAACTTACAGAAATAACATATCATACAAAAACTTTTTCATAAAGAATCAAAAGGTCATCTTTTAAAAATTTATATGGGTCCTAAATCTAAATTATGTCAATTTGATACCAAATGTATGCAATAATTTGCTTCCAACGAGACAGAAAACCCAAGATTTACATGGTTAAAATCTAAGACACCAAATACAATACATGAAATATTATGAACAAGATAAGAATAAGAAATACATTTGTACTTTTAATCCATAGTGAAAATTTACAAGGCCAAATCCTATCTTTTGGTTAGGTCTTCCTTTTCCCTGACAACGGTGGTACAAGTTTTTTCTTTTCCACTGGAGCCTCGGAGCTGGCTGTCTGCCGCCGTTCTCGACATTCTAGGAAGCAGAACTGGTGTAGAAATGCATTTTTGGTCGTAGGTCGATCGCGCGCCAATGGAATGATGGCCACTAGATGATTGGCCGTGGACCAATCTATTTGGAACAGAGGGTTGCCGGCCACTTTGAACTTGTACTAGCGGCGAACCGGCATGAATCAAATGAATCGGCCTGAACAGGCCAATACAAGGTCTGAATCGGATCTGAACCGATTGGTGACCAGCCAAAAATTTCTTGCGGCACGTGGAGGGAAGTGACATGTCCAATTTGACACCTTGGTAATTTTTGGGCATTTTAGAAAGCAAATATTGTTAATCTAATGTTTATGGGAGCAATTTTAATATAGTTTATTGATAGCCGAGAAGAAATTTGGAGCAATTTTAATATAGTTTAAGAATGCTTCAAGACATTTGGAGCTGGCAAGTCAAAAACACATTGATAGCCGAGAAGAAATTTGGCTCGTGTGATGGGAGTTTTCCACGGCCAAAAAGGGCCAACGCAGGGCTGAGCTTTAGGACCAATGTCACTCTACCATAATTGGATAGCGAGGGAAATCCGTTGCCCCTAGTTTAGCTCCATTCATCTTTCAAACAGAGGACGTCAAACTGATTTGGGAGACTTTTAGGCGCCCGTATGGAAGGTTGACTGAAACTGAGATATAATTTGAAGAGGAAACTCCATGATTTGAAGCAGTTAAACACCCTGTGGCTGAATTTTACAAAATTTTAGATTTGTGGAGTGACTGAGATAGACACACCTGAGAGCTAAAAGCCAATGTCATTGAACAAGAACCAGAGGAAATGAAATTTCGAAAGTCGACGGGGCTCAAATGTCTACAAATCAAAGCTTGACTTAATTTTTTACATCAATTCTTTTCTCTTGAACAAATTAGGCAATTGTTTAGTTTTACAACCCCATTAAGTAGGATAATTTAACAAATTACCTCAATTTTACAGAGAAGGTGGGGCAATTACTTTCTTTTACCTCTAGAAAGTCCTAAAAACTCTTTGATGCCTTCAAATCTCAACCAAAACAATGGCAAAAAAAGAAAGAAAGAGAAAATAAGACTTTAAAAGGCTTACATTTATGATGCTAATTAAAAGCAAAAGATATGTACTCAAGGAATAGCAAGAGATCTCAATCTTATCTAAATACTCTTATTTTATCATAATAAGTAACTGATATCAAAGGAATTACAGAGAATTTCAATCTAAATTGTCTTCAAATACTTTGGATGAAAGGAAATAAAGAACAAAACACAAACATAACTTCAAAATGGATAAGGTTCACATAGATTACTCATCATAAATAGACTTCAGTTGTGTACAGACTTAACCAACTGCTGAGCTCTACAGCTGGTGTAGGGCTAAGAGAGTTTCTACTACCATCCTATGAAAAAGGCAGGCCAGGCACCTTCTTCTACTTCCACAAAGGACCAAAAGACGAACTGATGCTTCCAAATGACAACCAAACCCAAGACAAGGTTTAGCACAAGAAAGGAAGAGAAAGACAAAAGATACCAAAACCAAGAACTTGGAAACGGCGTTATGACCGATATAGAGATGCCGTAGGACAGAAAGAGGAGAACAACGGATACAATGAGCAAGCCGCCAGTGATGCCATGAGGAATGACTAAGATTATTAATAGTAGCGGTATATAAAACATTAAAGAATTAATAGCTAAGAGCAGATAGAAAAAGTGCCCGACCATGGTTACTGTCCCGGCAACGTGTGGAGCTTGACTGACTTCATTAGTATTGCCGGTCGGAGCTGGGCTATTCAACTGATTATTGTCTCCGGGAATGTAATTATCTTGCCAAAATCCTCCAGGCGGGCTGAGTGCTCCCTGGTAAGCGATTGCTACAAGCAGTACAGCAACCACCAACAGCAAATTGCGCATGTCGACTGAAACTTTCATTCTCTGACGGAAGAACCATATGAATAACTTCTCATTAGTTGTGACAGGAGACTTCAAGTAATCTGCAAAAGGATTCTGTTCACGAACAGCTGATCCCTTTAAGGCTCCCGCACGGAGTAGCATTTCCCTGATTTCTTGGTTGGTCACTTGTGTATCTTCTACGATATCCAAGGCAGTAAATTTATATGAGTTCTTGATGTCCACTCTGACTTTAGAATCCAATAAGCAGCGCACGACCTGCCACAAATATGCATAATTCATGGTAGGGCTCTTTTTATGTTAATTTGTATTTCCCTTCTTCAGTAGGAAAAAGGAGGAGAAAGAACTTGCCTGGGTTTCATTTTTGGATGATGCAATATGCAACAGAGTGTTCCCGTCCACATCCATCCAGTCCAGCAACCTTTGCTGCCAGAGTGCCGCATTTTTAAACCAGGCCCGCCGAAGCCATCCGACCAGGACCTGAAAAGCATCTAACATGTCGTTTTTTAGTGCAATATGTAGAGCAGTCTCGCTTCGACTCGTCACTTCTTCAATTAACTTGGGACGGACTCTCAGAAATGTAGTCAACAAATGGAGGTTTTCCGTTTGAGCTGCATAATGGAGAGGATTCATAGCCCCCCTTCCTTGTGCCAAGACAAGGTCCTTATGAACACCAAAAAGCTCGTCCACCAAATGGGTTTTGTTCTTATGCATGGCAAGAAGTAGGGGGGTTAAGCCATTTGGATCTAGCTTTTTCGCAAATGACGGCTTTAACATCATAATCTCCAAAGCAAATTCGGTCTTTCCTGCAGCAGCAGCTACATGTAGAGGGGTCTCAATAAACGGAATCTCATCTATTTTGTCCAGAACTTTTGGATCCCTTGCAATGGACGAGTACAAGGCATCAATGTTTCCTTGCTCAGCAGCATTCCTCAAATCCTGGTCCATTTCGAGCTGTATAATAGTTGTTTCTCTCAAGAACGCCCCCAATTCCAGTTCAGAACAAGCTGACTATTGTCATCGACTTAAGTCATGGAATGTGCAGGCCTCCATATTAAAGATGATGATTTAACTTCCCCTCCCCCTGAAGAATTGGTTCTCCGAAGTTGCGGAATCTCTTCCTTGGGATGAATTTTTCTACGGCGTGGCTGGGACCAAGTGTAGACAAAATTTACTCGCCTTACGGTCCTGTTTGCAAAACGTAAAAAAGCAATGATTCAACTATCTCTACTAAAGGGTTGATTCTCCGAATCCTTCAAATATATTTAATGCATAAGAAAACATTGAGGAAAAAACTCTCATATTATAAAAACAAAGTTTTTTGATAACGTTTAAATATAAATTTATCTCTTCCAACTCATGAATTAACCTTATGATTGAATTTTAGGCTTATTTATATTGTATCATAGCCCAAAATAATCTATTTTGCTCATTCAATTATGGGTTCAAAAGTATTCTGTGTTAGAGGTCTATTCCATTCCCATTTAACTTTGGACTTGAAAATATACTTAGTACAAAGGAATGTTGAAGAAGAAAATCTAATATTACAAAAATACAATTTTTTGCTTATATTTAAATATAAATTTTTTTTCAACTTATAAGCTAGTTTTTTATTATAACAGCCTGAAGATCAAAGTTCCTTTTTTAAAAACAAGTTTTTCTATTTTGGAAAACTGGCTTTTACAAACCAAGCTCAAACGAACTTTTAATGCGTAGTGCCCGATTTCAAGGTTTTGCAAGTTGAAAATTATTTTTATAAATGCAACACAAACAAGCCCTGAGCTTTTTAGCACGAGTGATTTCATGGAAGCAAGTTCCTTAATTTTCATAAAGTATTGTAATCCTTATATTTAGTTTCATGGGCGTAGGTCCTACCTCAAAAAACCAACTTTAATAAGAAGAATAACTAGCTTGCTTATATTGCCAAGATCTCCAATCATCTTCCCGATGTGGGGAGGCACACACTACTCTATGCTTACCCATGATGCTTGGCATTGGCAGCCTGCCCCACTGCCTACCGAGGGGTACTTGGTGTTGGTCTAGGACATTCTCCCCTGCCTGAACCACGATGACCCTGTCCCCATGAACATTAGGTACATAGGGGAACCAGGTTAGGCTGAGTTTGCTTTAATACTAAACTTGGGTTCCATTTCAAAAGACTGACTTTAATTAGAAAAGTAATTAAGTCCCTTATATGGCTTGAATCCTCCAGTTACCTTCCCAATGAGTGAAAGGTTCAAGCCACCCCCGCCTACCCTCTGTTTAACCATGGCGGCTTTGCGCTGGCATCCCGCCCAGGTCGCTTGCGGATGGTCCGCGACATTAGCCTTATTTAATAGATGGGTAATGACACAACGGATAAAGAAAAGTCAATCAGCCCATGTGGAATCACTAATACAAAACCCACAAAACAATGGAAAATAGAAACATCATTGTATAATGACCGTCTGGCGATTGTCAAGCCATGGTTGATAAGCTGAATGCTTAAGGTGATGCCATTCAGTCAACAAATCCATTTAAATCCTGATTGTTAGTGCAGCAGCCTACAAGTTTGGTCCCTGGCTGGGCACTTAGTGATGGGCTGTTAGTTAATACACCCCAATCTGAACCCAACCCAAGATTTATGTATTTTCTCTTTATTATTTTTTTCTATTTTTCTTTTTTAATTGACACAACACTCACTTGTTTCACTCTCGGTTAGTCACATCTGCCCACTCACAATTTTTTTCAAGCACATCACAAATACCCACTTAAACCTTACAAAGAAGAATCCCTCTCAAGCCTTAAGTCGAACGTCTGCCGTGCACCCAATTTACCGACTCGGCAATCTGCAAAACCCCACCACAATAATTTTGAAAACCAACCACTGACAACGCTTATAGACCCTAATCGATTCCACAGAATCTTCCGTTATCCGCACTCCCTATCACGATCTTCCCACATAATAGACAAATCAACGGAGCTTGAGCAAATGATCATCAGCACACAATCAATAGAAAACCAACTTGCTAAAGATATCCCACGAAACCCAAAACAACGGAGCAAAGATTAACCACAAATCAACCAACAGTGAATAGAAACTCAAAGTCACCCACGATTTGTCTAACACAACCAACCAAAATCCACAATCAAACACCAAACCAGGTGGGGCTTTCGCCCTCCAGCCAAATGCTGCTGCGAAATCCTGTTTTTCGAACACAAGTAGAGCAAAAACTATAAAGCTTTCTCAGGTTCAACGGAAACGGAAGGACTTACAGAAAATTGGTCTCATTCGAGGGAAACCAAACCTCCAGATCTCATTCCCAGAAAATTCCACACCTACTCGTTTTCGAAAGTTCCGAGTTAATAGTGTTTCATACAGACCCCAATACATTATTGGGTATAAATGCAACATCTAGAAAGTTAATAAGAATAGACGTGAAGAAAAGAATACACGGAAAGAAAGGAAGGAATAAAAGAATAAACGGAAAGAAAGGAATGGTTCGCAGATATCACGTAGACATGGATGATGCTCGACAAGAAATGATAAGATATGGTGTACGAGAGCGTAATTAAGACACGTTATTATGTTTGCTTAATACTAAAGTGTTTGTGTTACTCCTAGGAGATGAGTAGCAAATTTGGAAACTCTCGTCTAGTGGCTAGTTAAGACTTGTAGTCAACTTGGATTGCAGGTTTTATGTTAGGGTATATATTCTCCTCACAAAGTATCTTGAGGTTCGGTTTTGCACCCTCGTGCTCTTTCTAAACCTAGGCTTTTAAACCGTGTTAAGAAGATTCCCAAGGTTAAATGCAGTGCCTTTTTCAAGATAAAAAATCTGAACAGGCCAAAGGAAATAAGCGGCGGATTGAGAATGATAGAAAACTTGATGTGCACAGTGCACAGGGCTTTGCAAAAAAAGTGGAAAACCTCTTATCAAAATTGCATCTTGGGTTTGAACGATATAACCTTAAGTGGTTTTGTTCAAGACTTAATGAAATGCTAATTTGGGAATGACGAAAAGTTGTAGTCATTTGGAGGATCATTGGAAATTGGGGTCTTTTAAAAATAATTAAAGCCCAAGTTCAAATATATCATTCCTTTCTTATGAATAAAGATTTTCACGTAAGGTATTTTGTTTCACATTGCTTAATTTTACCTTGATATCTTAATTTTAAAAAACAAAATACTTTTCCAACTTTTACAAGTCGATTTGAAAGAGGAAATAAGCTTTTTAATTTTTTTTTTCATTTCAACATTTTATTAGGTTGCAAATTTATTAAGCATTTATTGGATCATATACGTCTTTGTATGGATAGTCCAACAAAAATGAAACATATTTGTTTACCTACATGGAAAATTGTTTGGCTCATCCATAGGATGACTTTAAAATTTATGGATCTTACTGTTTATCAAAATTCTACATTATCTTATTTCCCAAGTTATACAGTAGAAGTCATATGAGAATTTAAATATAGGTACTTCTTGTTAGCTATTTCAAGGTTTGGCATTCCAACTATAATGATTTCTTAAAGTACTAAAGGTTGTTAATGCAATAGACTCATAGTAAATCCTAACTTAAAATCAAACTTAAACTCCTATCTTCAACACAAATTAAACAATTATCATAGACGTTGGGATCCACAATAATAAGTATGATTTTGGATGATTTATGTAACCATCAAAAATCAAACCTCAAGTTGTGGCCAACTTCATTGATATGAGTAAATTAAATATTGTGTTGTGTTGTGTTAAAGTGTAATTAAAATATTAGTTGTTAATTGGACAAACATGAATTGTAGACAAGCGCTGACATGATACTCTACATGACATGATTACCAAATTTGGAAGCTCTCATTTTGTGGCCAGTTAATGTGTTTCACATGTAACATTTGTTGGATAAAGACACATTATCCAAAAAATTAATAAAAATGACATGCAAAGAAACAATGAGGATATAAACATCCCAATCACTCAATCCAACTTGTAGTATGCTTGATTAGATGAGAACTAAATGTAGTATTATATTTTGTTAGTGCATAATAAAGACATAACATTGTGGCTGCTTTATACTAATGTGTCACTCATCTAGCACGAGTAGCAAATTTGGTAGCTCACATATTGCGGTTGGTTAACATGTATTAGTTTGATGGGTAAAAAGAAAACATCCAAAAATTACAAAAATGATATGTGAAGAAATGATGTTGTTATAAACATAGAGATTGTCAACTTCCTTTTGTCTCAATGGTTAGCCAAGGGCCCCCCGAATTGCCATGCTCTCATATTAAGGGTTCAACACATTTCCTAACACCTCCCCTTTTCCTGGGGGTGTTTTATATATATATATATATAAATATATATAAATATTAAGATTGAACAATCCAAGTTGTACCCTTGCTTATACAAGATGAGTAATTTAAATACCATATTCTATTGCATTTATGTGTAACTAAATCTAATGTTGAAAACATAAAATTTTCTCAAAAAGAAGGAATGTTTGACTAAGATAAAGATACTTTGCAGACATGGATTACCATCGACAAAAAATGAGAAGGCAAAGGAGTATGAGTGCATAATTAGGACCTAATATTATGGTTGCTTAATACCAATATGTTACTCACATGACGCGAGCAGCAAATTTAGTAGCTTCCATCTTGCGGCTAGTTAATGGGTTTAAAATGCAACAGTTTATTGGGTCAAAATAGAATATCTGAAAATTAACAAAAAGGATGTATGAAGAAACAATGCGGTTATAAATATCCAAATCACACAACAAAGTTATTCCTTTGTTTATGTTAGATAAGTACATTAAATACCATATCATATTGAATTAGTGTGTAATTAAACATACTACTTAGGTGTTCATTGAACAAACACAAGTTGTTGAGTAGTTATATTGACGTAACGTGAAATGAGTAACAAATTTAGAAGCCCACATCTTGTTGTAGGTTAACATGTTTTACATGCAGTAGTTTATTGATGAAAATGCAACATCCAAAAGCTCAATATAAATTGACATGAGAAATGAGAAAGTAAGAGAGTATGAGTGCGTACTTAAAACACAATATTGTGTTTGCTTAGTATTAACGTGTCATTCATACGATACAAGAAACAAATTTGGAATCTCGCATCTTTGCAGCTAGTAACCGTGTTTAACAGGCAGCAATTTGTTGAGTGATAACACAATATCCGAAAAAAAAAAATTATGTTTGAAGAAATAGTGAGGTTATAAATATCCAAATTACACCATCCAAGTTATACTCTTGCTTATGTAAGATTGGTACATTAAATGTCATAATTATATTAAATTAGTGTGTAATAAACATGCTACTAAGTTATTGATTGTACAGACACAAGTTGTTGCAAGATATGTTGATGTAACACTCACGTGACACAAGTTACAAATTTAGAAGCTCGCATCTTACCGTAGGCTAACATACTCTGCATGCAAAAGTTTATTGGGTGAGTGCTTTGTGTTCTGCTCTTTGTATTTTCTTTTTTGGGGAAAAAGAAAAATTCATGTCCAAAATAATAATTTTAATAAAGAGAATTCTTTAATAGGATTTGTAATGTGAGACTTATATCATATTGTTCTTAATACATCCCTATAAGTTTCATTCTAAGGTGTATATTCCTGCACAAATCATCTTAGACTGCAATTTCATGCCCAGGGAATCACTTTCTAACCCTATGCTTTTATACAATGTTAAAAAACCTATTGCTGCTAAGAAGAAATAGAATAAAGTTATTTCTCCTTATAAAGAACAACGACTAAGATTTGTCATCGTTGACAACTTAGCAATTTCATTAGGTCTTGAACAAAACCACTCAGGGGTTGTTTTCATCATTCATAACCGCGCAGCCTAGATTGGCAGTAAGTGCCCGTGCAATTCATGTTTTCTATCATTTTGAAACCACTTTTTTCCTTTTGCATGCAGATAAAGTTCGAGGATTTAAGGGTGCAACTCCCACGCTTCTTTTGCCAGTTCGGTTTTTCCTAAAAAGACATTGCATTTATGTTTGAGTTACACCCCCAAAACCCTCCAACTTTACGTGCATGCAAAAGGAAAAAAAGTGCTCTAGGGGTGATATAAAACGTGATGTGCACAGGCACATAATGCCAATCTAGGCTGTGTGGTCATGAATATGACGAAACCAACTTCTGGGTCCACGCTACGCAAAAGAAGTAGAATAATCTCTTACTAAAATTGCATCTTGGGTTTGAAAAATACAACCTTTAGTGGTTTTGTTCAAGACCTAATGAAGTTGCTAAGTTGTCAACGATGACAAATCTTAGCCATTTGAAGGATCACTAGAACTTGAGGTCCTTTTTAACGTGAAATGATGTGTATTTTATATTATTTAAATTTTATTATGATAGTTTTTTTAAAATGAGAAACATGTCTTTTTATTATAAGCTAATTTTAGGAAGAAAAATGAAAATTTTGATATAGTGGTGAAGCCTAAGTTTAAGTTCATTATTTTTTACTTGTGAATAAGATTTTCATATAAAGTATTTTCATACATTCAGAATGAGAACACATGTTAAAGATAATGCATATTTCACACTGCTTAATTTTATTCTTGTATGTTCTTTATAAGATAAGGATTTTTTCATGTTTTACATGCAGATTTTAAATTAATAAGCTTTCTACATGATTTTTTTTTTTTTTGTCCATTTTCAACATTCATTAGGTTACAGATTTTTATTAAGCATCTATTAAGCCAAACCATTAAAGGCAATTTCAACATATACATCTTTGTATGGAAATTCCAACAAAAACTAAGCATACTTGTTTACTTGTATGGAAAATCGTTCGGCTAATCCTTTGCATGACATTAAAATTATGGATCTCAATGTTTTATCAAAATTCTGCGTTATCTTCTTTACCAAGTTGTATTCTAAGAATCATATTAGCATTTAAATCTAGATTTCTACTCATTAACGAGTATCAATGTATGTGTATTAAAAGGTATGACATTATAATGATTTCTAGAAGTACTAAAGGCTTTTAGTGTAATAGAGTAGGTGCGGCCTGAAATCTATGAGTACCAAATTTGGTTATAGCATTAAGTAAAATAATATTGTATTGTATTGCACTAAAGTGTAACTAAAGTATGAGTAGTTCGTTGGACAAACATGACCTATTGAAAACTTAAAGCTAGCATGAGTACCAAATTTGGAAGCTCACATTTTATGCCTAGTTGATATGTTTTACATGTAGTGTTAACATTAAGTAACTAATATTTTATTTTACTGTGCTAAAAGTGTAACTACAATATAAGTTGTTGATTGGATAAACATGACTTGTTGAAAACTTAATGCTAGCATGAGTACCAAATTTGGTAGATCCCATTTTATGCCTGGTTAATATGTTTTACATGTAGTGTTTGTTGGATGAAAACACAATATTCACATAATTAATAAGAATGACATGGGAAGAAACAAGGAGGATATAAACATCTTAACCACTCAATCCAAATTTGGTAGTATGCTTTGATTAGATGAGTAAATTAAATGTTATATTATATTGTGTTAGTGTATAATTAGGACAAAATATTGTGGTTTTTAATACTAATGTGTCCCTCATATGACACCAATAGCAAATTTGGTAGCTCACATCTTGTTGTTGCTTAAAGCTTTTAAAATGTAGCAATTTGTTGGGTGAAAACAAAAACCAAAAATTAACAAAAATTACATGTGAAGAAATGATGTACTTATAATTATCAAGATCACACAAATAACAGCTAAAATGTAAAGAAATAAAATACACAAAAAGATAGTATGAAGAGGATGATATAGAGAAATTTTGCAAACATGAATGACCATTGACAAAAAAAAAAAAAAAAAAAGAGAATGTAAAGTAGTATGAGTGCATAACTAAGATACAATATTATAATTGCTTAATGTTAATGGGTCACTCATATGACAAGAGTAACAAATTTGGACCCTTGCATCTCGTGGCCAGTTAATGTGTTTAACTTGCATCAATTTGTAGGTATGCACATAACATCCAAAATTTAACAAAAATGACATCTAAAGAAACAATGTGGTTACAAATATTCAGATCACATAATCAAGTTGTACCCTTATTTATATAAGATGATTACATCAAATAACATATTATATTGAATTAGTATGTAATTAAACAAAACTATTGAGTTCCTTACCAAACAAAACTAAGTTGTTGAAAAGTTATGTTGATGTGACACTCACATGACACAAGTAACAATTTCGAAGCTTGCATCTTATAATTGGTTAATGTATTTTACATGCACCAATTTGTAAGATGAAAATGCAATATCTAAAAGGTTAATAAGAACAAATATCTAAAAAACTAAAACAGAATATACAAAAAGAAAGATAGTAAAAGGGAATGCTACGGAAATATTTTGCAAACGTTGATGATAGTTGATGAGAAATGAGAAGGTGAAGGAGCATGAGTACATAACTAAGACTCATTATTATGGTTGTTTAACACGTATGTGTCACTCATATGACACGGGTAGCAAATTGGGAAGCTCGCATCTAGTAGCTACTTTATATGTTTAAGATTCAGCAATTTGTTGCGTGTAAACATGACATCCAAAAATTAACAAGAATGATATGTGAAAAAACAATGTGGTTGTAAATATCTAGATCACACAATCAAGTTATACCCTTGCTTATACTAAATGAGTACATCTAAATACCATATTATATTAAATTAGCATGTAATTAAATATACTACTAAGATATTCATTAAATAAACACAAGTCATTGAAAAGTTATGTTGACGTAACACTGCTTGACACAAGTGACACATTTAGAAGCTTTGCATCTCATAGCAGGTTAACGTGTTTTACATACAATAGTTTACTTGGTAGAAACACAACATTCAAAAACTCTGTATAAATTGACATGTAAAGAACCAAAGTATACAAAAAGAAAAATAGTTCGAAGGGAATGATATAGAGAACTTTTGCAGACATGGATGATCATCAAGGAGAAATAAAAAGATAAGGAAGTTTTTTTTTTTCTTTTAAATCTTTTTTTTTTCAAAATATTACATTGTACGTACCATTGAGTTAGTTAACTAAGTGATTAAAAATATTTATTTTAAAGATGGTAAAGACTTTATACCTAAAAAGGAAATATGAATCCCTTATTTGTTTATTTATTTATTTATTTATTTATTTATAGCTTGTGTTAATCCAAGAGAGTCCACATAGATGCATTTTGTCAATTATCATTGTTATTTTGTCAAAAAAAAAAAAAAAAAAAAAGCCTCAACGTTCACCATATTGACGCCAACGACAAAATATGGAGAGTATAAAATAAAATTTTAAAAGACTGCTTCCTTCGCAAAATTAGATTGTGTGGAAGAGAGAGAGGGAGGGAGAGAGGAGAGAGACAGCCATGCCCTAATTTCCTCTCTCATTTGTAACGGAATTTCAAGTCTAAAATCCGAAAACGATCTCGTATAATTAAAAGGAGGAAGGAAGAAGAAGAAATCGACATTCCCTTCAGTGCCTAATCCTGCTCGTTTGGTAATTTTTCGTGTTCGGCGTCGTTTGTTTTGTGAATTTTCTCATGATTTTCATGGTTGGTTTCATTGTATCTTTTTGAATTGTGAGTTTATAGTGTGTTAGGGTTTGCTTTTCGTTCGTTATTGATTGCTGCATGTTAGTGGATTGCTTGTTTGAAGTTGCTTTTGGGGGGGTTTAGGCGTTCGTGGAGCGTACCAATTTTGCGGTTTGTAATGCTGTTAAGTTTTAATTCAGGTTTAATATTTGCCGCCAATAATTGTTTGTGGACGAAGTATGTTTTTGTTTTTGTTTTTTTTTTTTTTTTTTTAACTTTGAAATCGAGGTTCTTAATGTGTTCTTTATTGTTGCTAGTTACAAAACAATCGTCGAAATCTTTGTCCAGATTTTGGAGAAAGTGCGATTTTACCGAGGAGAAAATTTTGAGTTTTGATCATATATGTTATTGGTTTATGAAGTTTCTGGCTGTTGAGTGCAAGCGCTAATATTAAGCACCATTTTGCAGGTCAAATTCTTTCGGAGCATATCTTTGTGATACTCTTGATGGGTGCTCCTAAGCAGAAATGGACTCAAGAAGAGGAAGCAGCACTTAAAGCTGGAGTCATCAAGCACGGAGCTGGCAAATGGCGCACGATACTTAAAGACCCAGAATTTAGTGGTGTTCTGTATCTGCGTTCAAACGTTGATCTCAAGGTACAGTTCTTTTGACATAGTTTACTGGCTAGAGTTTATTCTTAGACGGATTCTGAAGACACAAGCCACACCTTTTAGCAGTTTCCATCATAAACGCTGGAACAAAAGCTTTATTAATAACTGTATATAGTTCTTCATAAAGTGGATGAATAATTTTCTTTTCATGCTGGGCAGGACAAGTGGAGAAATATGAGTGTAATGGCAAATGGATGGGGCTCCCGAGAGAAGGCTAGGTTGGCTGTTAAAAGGGCGCCACAGGTTCCGAAACAGGATGAGAACTCCATGGCTCTCATTTCTGTTGCTCCAAGTGACGAAGATATTCTGGATACTAAGCCTTTAGCAGTTGCTAATGATATGGCTCAGGTTTCTGCGTCAAAGAGATCTATTGTAAGGTCAGACATTTTGGTCAATTGATGTTTCAGTATTTTGTTTCCATTATTTCGCATGTAAAAGTAGATTCACACGCACTGTGCCACTGTCTCATGCAATTTTCTTCTCTTAAGCAGTTCTATTTTCAGTCTCGGGCCAATAATTTCTCTTTTCAATATTCCTATGTATTCATGTATTATAGCAAATATATTCCCACGGCTTGAATCAACTATTTTACTAACCCAATCATAGAAATAGAGGTGGTTTGAAATCTTCCACAATAAAATTCCGACCTGAAGATCATTGAACTGTCATTTGCATGTACAGAACAACTCAGGTATGTACAGCATCTTATGTTACTATGTTTTTGGATGTAAGAGCGGAAATTCTTTTGATGCTTCTTATGTAATTGAGGGAGACTTATAGCTGTAGCCATAGGGAATAATAATGAATCTGTTTAATGTTGGTCACGCCTGAAAAGGGCTTGCCACATGAGAATGAGTCATCCATTTATGGAAACCAATTAAACACCTCCTAGACCTATTGGTTTTTTGTTTCTGATCATGTCATGGATTAACAATATAAACTAACGGAATTTACTTTTTTGTCATGTCTCAGCCCCAAACTCCATCTCTTTATCTAGATTTTTCAGTATGCCATTTGTTTGGTTCTGTGATATTTTTGTTGGTTTGATGTTTGACTTAGAAGCATTAGACATTTTTGTTCAGATTTTTGTTTTTATTTGTATACTTCATTATCTTTTTATTTCAGTTTTGTAAGTTGGACAATCTTGTGATTTCATTTTATAGGTTGGACAACCTTATCTATGAGGCTATAACCAGCGTGAAGGAGCCTGGTGGTTCTAATAAGACAACCATTGCTACGTACATAGAGGTAGCCTATCGATTTTTCCTTTTCCTGCAAAAGAAGATAAAGCTTGGAATTTGAGTGTACTTTTCTTAAGTAGATTTTCCATGAGATATTCTAGTGTCATAACTCTTCGATCTTTCATTGATCTAAGTGGATCCGTTAACATTAGCATGATAGTCCATGTGAGAGGATGATGTGGTCACCTTTTCCTCTGTGGTTCCAAAATCTCTAATTTTGATAGTTTGAGGCTGAAAAATAACAATCAATTTTGTGACAACCCATTGTACCTCTAAGATTTGTTATTGGACAGATAATGATTTGGGCATCCAATTTTAGTTGTTGTATGACTCCATTTCACATCAGTTATGTCATGAAACAGATCCACTCTCATCTTACATCCGAATGCCACGCCCTTGTCTTATTCTGCTACCCCAAAACCACAATTTGGAATTTAGTATTCCCCATTCAGTCTTTTTTCTTTTTTCTTCACCACCACACCAAAACCCTCACCCCCACATCCCACCAAACAACCCCCCCCCCTTCCCCCAAAACACAATACAACTGATGTGAGGCATTTTCTAGCTTATTTCATGGTAAAGCTTCACAACTGATGTTCGATCTCACTTATACACCCCAAATCATACTTCCAACAGGTTGGCTCAACTGACTTCAAATTCTGTGACATATTAATTCTTTGAGATTCATTTATGACACTGGATGTCGTCGTTAGCAGCACCATTGGACATGTGACATTGCATTTACTCATTATTGAACTTGAAACTTTTTTATCCTACATGTCACTTTTGCTGTCAGTGAAACTGGTTGAGCTGTAATTGTTATTTTATAGGAACAATATTGGGCGCCTCCAGACTTTAAGAGATTATTATCAGCAAAGTTGAAGTATTTGACAGCAAACGGGAAACTGATTAAGGTAAACATACATAGCAGTTCAGTTTTTTGATTCTCTTAAAGCAATGCTTGTCTTCTCCTTACTTTATTTCTGTGTATGCCAAAAGATGTTCGATTTTGCTATTACTAAATGGTATTTTTTTTTTCCTTTGGGCTGATGCAAAATAAAGGAATTGACAAGATGATGGGCTTTTCTTCACTAATTTTGCCTGACATTGGTTTGGTTCTTTTCCGAACCAGTGTAAAATTGTCAATTCACACTTGTATATCATGGTTGATGTGATTTATGAAGTGTTCATTTGTTGCACTATACAGCATGATCAATAAATTGATTTATCTAGTCAAATCGCAGCATTATTTTCTTTGGATGATTGGCTGACATGTCTGTTATGCATCATAAGAAGTTATTGTTGACAAATGACGGACTTAAGGCATTACTTGGTTGGATTGTTTTAAGTGTTCATCTATTCCCATTGCTTCATCTTACACGAATTGATCCTGATTGGGCTTGAGGATCAAGGTTCTACGTGATGTTTCATAAAGGGAAGAAAATAAAAAGAAAAAAGAGAAGAAAAGACTTTAGATGCACTTTGCATTTCTTCATCTCACGTTTCTAATCTATTGATGTATTTACCATGTGTCTCTTCTTTTCCCTGATTCTGCTGTCATGGATACATGAGTGGTAGCTCGTTGTTCATGTCTTAATTTCCTTTGTTTTTTCTTTTCTTTTCTTGGGTTGATCCGAGCTCAGTGCAACTTAATTTGAGTCTTTTGCTTAGGTCCAGCTCAGACGAATCTGCATATGTTAGGCTCTGCTTGGTTGGCTTACTTGATCCCCTGCATATGAATGTATTCAGATAATTGGTCACAGATGTACCATTTTCAGTTGTATTTTTATGTTTTAATGTTTTTGTAACTTATATTAAAAAACTTTGCGTTCGTGTTGCCAAGATTCTACTGTTTAGTAATGGAGAAGAAAATGTTTTGAAGTTTAGATGGATGCATAAGAGCTTGTAGATTCTTGTCTGACTTAGTTTGCTTAGTTTCTTGTGGTGATAAGTTATTACTTGAAGAACAACTAATGCAAATGTGGTTTGCTTATGGTGATATATTCTTGAGTGATACTTTCTTAAAGTGACATTAATTGAAACCAAAATTTATGGGGTCTTTACAAGTTCTTAAACTGCAAGACCATTAAAAATGCCATAGATTAGCCTTTCCTTGATTAGGAAGATAAACCATCGTATGACCATGTAAAACTTGGCCCTATACCTGGAAAGAGCCACAGTATTGAAAGTTGAAATGATTTAGGGATTATGATTCTCATGCAAATTTTTTAACTTTTCAGGTTAAGCGCAAGTACAGGATTGCACCTAGTCCAGCATTTTCTGACAGAAGAAGAACCTCTTCCATGTTACTTTCAGAGGGAAGGCAGAGGGTTCTTCCGAAATTTGAGAAGGATGATGCCCATATGTTAACAAAATCCATGATTGATTTAGAGTTGGAAAAGATGAGGACTATGACTCCACAAGAGGCTGCTGCAGCTGCTGCTCAAGCAGTTGCGGAGGCAGAAGCTGCGATAGCAGAAGCTGAAGAGGCAGCCAGAGAGGCAGAGGAAGCAGAAGCTGATGCAGAAGTGGCACAAGCTTTTGCAGCAGCGGCAGTGAAAACTTTAAAAGGAATAAGCAACCCGAAAATGGTAAAATTCCTCTGTTACTCTTTTTCTCTTTCACAACTTTTGTCTTCCTTACTAAAAAAAGGAAAAAAAATATAGATATAGTTTTTTTGAGTTGAGATTCTTAAGAAGCTCGGATAGGGATCCTATGGCCATAAGCAAGAAAAATGTAGATAAAAATTTGATGGGTTTAAATAAGTTCTCCCCATTTACAGATGTGCAAAAGAAGAGTGAAGTTTTGTGCTTAATTTTCACAATTCTTCAGAATTGCCTTGTATCAGTGTGTGGTCTTTAAGTATTTAAGTCCAGGAAAGATTTCTCGTTATGAATCGGGAATTGTACCAATGTGCAATGCTTTGCTGTGACCACTTCCTGGGGTAACTTGGCATGAAAAATTATTTGACATGCTGTTAGAAAGCCCTTTTTTTTTTATCAAAGGTTGACCCAAGGGTAAGGGGGTGTCCCTCCATACATACAGAATTCGTAAGCAAGACAAGACTTTTGTAACACTGTTCTTAACACATCTTTTAGTCTTTGGTTATGATTTTTTCTCTTTTCTTTCTTTTCACGGTTTTAACATCACCCAGGAAGGGTCTTGACTATATTTGCGCCTTGAAATTATGTGCAGACGTGCCGAGCTTGATCTAACATAAGAAATTCACAGAATGACCAATAAAGATCAATGAAACAGAGCTCTTACTGGCAAGGAGGGAAAAAAAAATGCAGACCATTTGTGTGCCAGAGCCAGATATATGTTCATCTTTCCTGACAGGGTCTATGCATGTAAATATGGTGAGCCCTTCTTTGGCAGGTGTATGCTGGATATACCTTCCCTGCAAATCTTGTCCATCTGGCAGAGTCCCTGAACAGCCCTTTTTATCAAAGGGTTTGGAGTTTGCAGATTTGCCCTTCTGTTCTCTGAACATTGTGGTTTATGGCCATTGTTGATCGCTTTTTATGAATTCAGAAAACCTGCACCAAAGTAAAGAAATTTTACTGTACAAAGAAATAGAAAGAGGCGGGCTTTCTTGGGATTGAGATTACTGTTTGTAACTTGCCATCTTCTTCCGAACCTCTGAAATATGAGTAGATGCACTAATTAGAGTGTTTATTGGTTATCTATTTGGTGTTTGTTCTGTAATCCATTCAATCATTATCATTACTATTTTTTTGTTTTCTGATTTGATTTACTCTTCAATGCATGCACTTTTTCCATTATGTTCAAGCATTATATCTATTAATTTTTAACATGTTCATTAACATAAAAAAACAGTTCTTATGGAAACTTAATTTACAACTGAAAGGATATTTTACTTGGAACTTATAAAGTTTAATATTATCTTAAATTAGGTTGTAAATGTGGGAAATTCTTGTACATGTAAAAGAAATCATTATTATCAATAATGGATAATTAAGTATTGAGTTTTAAACTAATTCATGTAAAAAATAAATAAATAAATAAATTCTTCACATATTATCTATATAAATGTTTGGCTTTATGAGGATGTTCATTCATGTTCTACATGAACAAAATACACTTGAGAGGAATTAAAAAAGAAAAAAGGAGAGAAAAATGAATGGAATTTCTTTTTCCTTCTTTTTTTAAGAAAAGAAAAGAAAAAGAAAAATAGAGCTTTGGAATTAAGTGTCACGATGGAAAAAATTTTTCCAATTCTATTTTTGGTTAAAACAAAATATGTTTGTGGGAATGCCTTGGCCCCTTGGTATGTTAAAGTGATTTAGAACCTTAGTCTTAGGTTCAAATCCCCATTCAATAAAGTTGCTTTCAGAAAATCAGTAAAAATTTTATGATATTCAAATCAAGCACATGAATTATTATTACTATATGTTTTATTAATGTGAGATCTTACCTTGTCCGCAATTGTATAGGCATATCCACTCTTTGCAACATGCAACTCTAATTTGATTTCTGCTAGCATTTAAATTACTCTAAACCACCAACCTAAATGCACCTATCCTTTGAATTTGTTGTTGCTAATTGGAAACCATCAATTCATCATCTCACCCTCTTCTATGTTATCAAGGTTACCGCGAGTCAAAAGATGGAATTCAATAGAAGATGAGGTCAATTCATACGAGATAGTAAGGGAAAAAGGAATCAAATAAGTGACCATCGATAAATTCATTTGCAAAGCCCACTGAGGGAAAGTTATACTCAAGCAGTTGATGCTAACTCGGCTAGTTATGGAGAAGGTCGAACTCAGTTGATGGAACTCAGTGAGTGGACGGACGAGTCACTCTTAGCCACATGCAGTAGAAAGAGTGAGAGGCAGGTGGCACAAGTGGCTTTACTGGAAATTGCTACATATTGGAGCAAGAGTCCGATAGCATATAATGCAAGCCAGCACCAATTACCTCCAAACTACCGAGTAGCAAAGACATCTCATTATATTTCTGAACAGGATGATTGGGGTATAGGGAATTTGGTGTGGAAATTGAACTCATTTTTCCAAACAAGAGTCTCATTTCTGGTATGGTGTAACCCTGATCCCCGTAGCTCCATGAATGATTGAATGCATTTATGTACCATCAATTATAGCACAGCACAGAAGGAGAATTTTGGGCCTTGTTGGACTCCCATGTAGCCTCTTTCAAGGGGCCATGGCTTTTGTTAAGAGATTTGAATGAAGGCATTTTAACAAGGAATGGGCTGGGTGATTCGGCCTTTTATGGAAACCTTTTACGAGTGCCCATATAGTCGGGGAGGCCCGGGATACTCCAGTGTTGGGATCACATGCTTTGAAGTAGTGCCAGGAAGTGAAGGCCGTTAAACAGGTGTAAAGAATATTGAATAAGCATCATTTTGGGATTATCCAACACAATATTAGAGAGGTGCAGCAGCTTCCTGCTACTTTTGAGTACAGAACTTTAGGCCTTCGAGAACAGCTCAGGAGAGAAGAGGTGCTGTGGAAGCAGAAATCTCGGGAGGAGTGGTTAAATCTAAGTAAATCACCAAAACACATATCAAAAGAAGAAAGAAACCACCCATTAATAAGGTCAAAGAATTAAGCATACATATTTGGTGTAGGATATTTACAATACTCAATAAAATTTCTACTAACTTATTACTAAACTAACTAGTTAAATGATTAATTATTATTATTATTGTTATTATTATTATTATTTTATTTTATTATTGGGGTAGAAATTTAGGGAAATGGGTAGACTTGAACTAGTGCAAAAAAATTTCGTGATATTAATTTGGTGCGTTTTCGAACCAGTCTAAAATTTTCAGTTCACGTGTGCGTAACATAGTAGATGTGATTTATGTTCATTTGTTGCACGCTACAGCATCATCATTAAATTGGTTTATTTAGTCAAACGGCAGAATTATTTTCTCTGGATGATTGGCTGACATGTCTAGTATGCATTATAAGAAGTTATCGTTGACAAATGACAGACTTCAGGCGTTACTTGGCTGGATTTGTTTTAAGTTTTCATCTATTCCTGTTGCTTCATCTTTCACGAATTGCTCCTGATTGGGCTTGAGGATCAAGGTTCTGGCTGATGTGAAAAGAGAAAAAGAAAAAAGAGAAGACTTTAGATACATTTTGCAGTTCTCCATCTCAAATTTCTAATTCGTTAATGTATATTTACCATGTGTCTCTTCTTTTTCCTAATTCTGTTGTCACGTATTCTTTTTCTTTTTCCCTTTTCTTTTCTTTCTTTTCTTTGGCTGACCCAAGCTCAGTGACGCTTAATTTGAGTCTTTTGCTTAAGTCCACTTCAGAGGAATCTGCTTGTTTGGCTAACTTGATCCCCTCCACATGAAAGTATACAGATCATCGGTGACGGATGTGCCATTTCCAGTTGCATTGTTACGTTTTTTAATGTTTTTGTAGCTTATATTAATAAACTGTGCTCTAGGCTGCCAAGATTCAACTGTTTAGTAATGGAGAAGAAAATGTTTTGAAGTTTACTTGAAGAACAACTAATGCAAATGTGATTTGCTTATGGTGATATATTCTTGAGTGATACTTTCTTAAAGTGACATTAATTGAAACCAAAATTTATGGGGTCTTTACAAGTTCTTAAACTGCAAGAACATTAAAAATGCCATAGATTAGCCTTTCCTTGATTAGGAAGATAAACCATCGTATGACCATGTAAAACTTGGCCCAATACCTGGATAGAGCCACAGTATTGAAAGTTGAAATGATTTAGGGATTATGATTCTCATGCAAATTTTTTAACTTTACAGGTTAAGCGCAAGTACAGGATTGCACCTAGTCCAGCATTTTCTGACAGAAGAAGAACCTCTTCCATGTTACTTTCAGAGGGAAGGCAGAGGGTTCTTCCGAAATTTGAGAAGGATGATGCCCATATGTTAACAAAATCCATGATTAGTTTAGAGTTGGAAAAGATGAGGACTATGACTCCACAAGAGGCTGCTGCAGCTGCTGCTCAAGCAGTTGCCGAGGCAGAAGCTGCGATAGCAGAAGCTGAAGAGGCAGCCAGAGAGGCAGAGGAAGCAGAAGCTGATGCAGAAGTGGTACAAGCTTTTGCAGCAGCGGCAGTGAAAACTTTAAAAGGAATAAGCAACCCGAAAATGGTAAAATTCCTCTGTTACTCTTTTTCTCTTTCACAACTTTTGTCTTCCTTACTAAAAAAAGGAAAAAAAATATAGATATAGTTTTTTTGAGTTGAGATTCTTAAGAAGCTCAGATAGGGCTCCTGCGGCCATAAGCGAGAAAACTATAGATAAAAATTTGATGCGTTGAAATAAATTTTCCCTATTTACAGATGTTCAAAAGAAGCGTGAATTTTTGTCCTTAATTTTCACAATTCTTCAGAATTGCCTTGTATCAGTGTATGGTCTTCAAGGATTTAAGTCCAGGAAAAATTTCTCGTTATGAATTGGGAATAGTACCAATGTGCAATGCTGTGCTGTGACCACTTGGGGTAACTTGCCATATTTAGTCTTATACACACCATAGCATATATTATGCTACTAATTGCACTTGAACAAGAAGCCCGAGACATTTCATCTACTTCCTTTTCTAGTTGTGGTGACAATTAGTTGGAAATGAGCAACAAGAGTGGTTTATTTGTTTTTGTTTTTTGGTTTAGTAAAACTCATGTTGAACTGATGCAACATTTTTTCAGTATAATTTCTTGAGAGGACTAAACATATCAAAATGGATTGTTATTTTTCCAAAAGAAAAAATTTAGGAAGGCATAATCAAGAAAATGAGTATTAGTACAAAGGAGTAGCATGGAAATATCTTCATAAAACCATTGTGCCATAAACAAAATTTGTATTTATTATGTAAGCTTAGTATTCTTGATATTTATAGGCCACTACAGGGAAGTGTTTAAAATACAAATATTAATGAGAAAATCTATTTTAGATTGTATACCAATTGATATTCTTATGCATCACTAAGTAGAAATGTGTAGATGCTGTAAAAGTCTTGTTGTCAAGTGATGGCTTAGTAATTAGGTCGTTAATAGCAGCTATAAGAGTGTTTGATGTTAAATTATTTTCTATGAGAAAACAAAGCCCGATGGTTGGAAAAAGGGTTTGTAAGTTTTGTATCCATCATCTTGCAAAAACTTAGCCATGGTTTCTCAATATATGTATTTATAGTTGTACATCAACAATATAAAATGCAAGCTAGTAATACAAAAATTTCTTTAGCCTTAATTTTGGTCTTCCCTAAGCTAGCCATTTTGGTCTTATGACACTTTTATCCATCAAATCATTTTTATGACTCTTTTGCAGTAATAGTTTCAAACATAGAACTTCAAGGTAAGTTGAACTTTTAAAACATGCATATGTGTCTTTATAAAATACCACATAAATCTTGAGATATTATTTATAATACCCTAATCCTTTTGAAGTCATAAAGATTGAATTGACATGTCTTTAGGTTAATTTCACGTACCAATTCTAAAAATCAAAGTTTTCCTACTTAATTCAAAATTGAAATGTCTATTTGTAAGCTAAATCTTTATGACAAAGAAAAAGTTATTGACTATAGCACTTGAGATTTTCTATCAAAATAGGGACCAAAAACATGTAGGTCACCTTTTAGACATAGATATGATTGGAATAAAAGAATCGCATGTTATTAAGAAGATGCTCAATAGGTTATTTAGGAACTATACCCCCCATTAACTTAAAATGACAAAAATTAATCCTATCATTTAATTAAGATTCACAAAGATGAATAGAGGAGAAGAAAACTAAATATAGATATGTAACATGTAAATCAAAAGCTGATGTTTACCATGCATAAATAACAAGCATTTTGGACTTCATATATACAAGACAAAACCAATAATAACAATTGACTTGAATTTAAAACCAAGTTGATTTACTTGATTCATCTGATTGAATTGATGAATGAGTTTGATTCAAATTCCATATAGAATCTGTTAGGAAAGGTTTGGGAGGTATTTGTAGGTGTTTAATATCTCCTTCAAGCATTTGAACAACTTCTTTCATTGAAGGGCGGTCACTAGGCTTCATTTGAATACACCATAAGGCAACTATGATCATTTTCTTAAATATTTTCTTATCCTCTTTTGTAGCATCTACCATTTCTATATCTTTTTCATCATATAATTGGTCATAAACCCAAGTAGGAAAGTAAATTTGGCTTGAATGTTTAACAGATTCATTTAGGTTCTTTCTTTTACCAGCCATTTCCATCAACAACATTCCAAAACTATAAACATCAGCTTTGTATGAGATACCTCCAATGTTTTTGTAAAATAACTCAGGAGCCATATATCCTAATGTCCCTCTTATAGCAGTCAAAGAAATAATACTCTCATTTGTTGCATACAATTTTGCTAGGCCAAAGTCAGAAACCTTGGGGTTAAGATTTTCATCAAGAAGAATATTGTGTGGCTTGATATCAAAATGTAAAATCTGCATCTCACACCCTTGATGTAGATATTCAATTCCATGAGCCACTCCTAATGCTATATCAAAAATCTTGTCATAGCTTAAAAGGGTATTTACTTCGGGTGAAAATAAGTATGTGTTTAGGGAACCATTGGGCATGAACTCATATACAAGAGCTTGCTTTAATCCTTCAACACAAAAACCAATTAGTTGCACCACATTAACATGGTGAATCCTTCCAATAGTTGCAACTTCACTTATAAAGTCTTGCCCATTAGCTTTGGACTCATCTAATACCTTTATAGCAACAACGCGACCACTTCGAAGTGTTCCTTTAAATACAGTACCAAAACCTCCTTCACCTAACTTCTCCTTAAAACCTTTAGTTATCTTCTTAATATCTGAGTAAGAGTATCTTATTGGCATGAGGTTATTGTCGCCATGTAAAAATTCTTCAATGACATCATATGCAGACAAATGCCTTCTATACCATTTATATATGAGGAATGCGACCACAAATGGAGCCCCAAGTACAGATTTTGCCACTTGGATGTATAGCCATACTGAAGATCACCATCAACATAGTGTAAGAGAATATATATTGTTGCATTGCCAACACTTTTTTTTTTTTTCTTTTTAATGTAGTTACAGCACAACATATTTCCTTTTAGATATCCTAGTGATTTAACACTTGTTTTTTTTTTTTTTTGTATAAATTTCATTGTTATTCTTATATTAGTAGTGTGCTTAATTTGTGTTTTAGCATCTAAAGAATAATATGCCAAAAAGAGAAGGGGGCGGGGGGGGGGGGGGGGGGGGGGGGTGTGTAGAAGGAGATATTGTAACTTCTTACCATAAACCATGGCTAGTAACAACCGCACTCCCATTAGAATGATTAGGGTATCTATAAAGAAAAGAGTTGATCAGAATAAATTGCATAAATAACGCTCACCAGGCCCATACTCAAGAGCTAATTAAAACAGCAATATAAACCTCTAGACTTTGTATTTTTGGGCTTTAAATTAGGTTGAGCTTAGTTTGACAAAATTGAGCTAAGTTGTAGCAGCGAGTGACTTATTACTAAGAATTGTAAGCACAAACTTGAGCTAAGAGATAGAATACAGTTGATGGGAAGATAATTTCTAAAGAAATTTATACTTTTGACTTTCTCTAGAACCTAAAATTTTGTGATCAACAACCTTATGATGATTGATATAACTCCATATCATTATGTCATTCTAACTATCATGTGTATAACTTTTGAGAATGAAAACTTACCTTTTGTATTTAGTTCATGGAAGTTATCTGCCATGTCATGTACCAGGTGATTTATTCCTGATCAAAGAAAAACAAACATGAATGTCTAGAAACTAAAAATACATACTCAACATTTCTTTTCAAATGTAAAATCTTTTAATGTAACATCAGTAATTTTTCATCTTGCTTTTATGTTGTAACCATTTTCACGGCTCACATTACAAGGAATGATTTGTTCGTTGAGAAAAGGATTAAAAAGTTGATCCACAATCAAAAGAGTGGTGATGGTTCTTACCCGCATTCCACACCTGTACCTTCCATGTAATGTCTGCAATATCAAAAAGTAATTCCATAACTTACTTGGAACGGGTGAATTAGTAATTTCGAAAGACTATGGCCAAATGAATTTGCATAAAATGCTTTTCCGTATGATAGATTATGTTGAGTTCGAGTTTATGCCTTCTGAAAGGGGTTTAGATAGTCTCTGAGTTAGTTCATAAAGTAATTAATGCGCCGGTTTGCATTGAATGACCTTTAGTATCTCTGAAAGAGTAAAGCACGAAAGGGAAACTCTTTCATCGAGGATGATTTATTAAGAAATTTGGTCTTTTTAGCTTTTGTGAATTTTCACCATTGTTTATGAGGTACTAACAAAGCCTAATAAGTTTGAGATTAACCAATATCCAAGTGTGCGATTATTCCCCCATTTTAGTGTCATCATCAAGCACAACTCATCCAATTCAATCTCACTGCGACATTCTATCATATATCCTTCAAACAACCATTTTTTAACGAAAAAAAAACTTACCTTTCAGCATCTGGTAGAGTCTATCAATGGATCCTGATTTGACAAAGAGAAGATCAACATGAGAGTTTGAAAAGTCAAGTCTTTATTTTGCAGTCAAGTCATTATACTGCTAAAAAAAACAAATATTATATATGCTAGTACGTTATATTACACAGTTATGGTATTTAGTATGCACCAAGAAACTTCATCTGAGAAAAGTTTATGCTGAAGCTAAAAGTTTAAGAATCCATAAGATATGGATTGTCTTGTTCTAAATCAGGCATAAGAGGACAAAGAAATGAGAAAAGGAACAAAATCTTCAATTTGTAAGGTATCTAGTTAGAAACTGAAAAGTTTTTGTTTTCTTTTTTCTTTGAAACTGAAAGTTTTTGCCGAGTTATTTATTTATTGATTTATTTTTGCCATTTACTTACCATAGTCTACAAGTAAGCACAAATCATAATAATTCTGGACATCAACGACGCACTTTCCATCAACTGTGAAGTTGTAACAAAGTACTTGGCTCCATGAGAGCTTGAAACCTTGCGCCACTTGATCGTAGAAGTCCGTACACGTATTTCCGAGATGTCCTCGCCACGGTCTTCTTGATACTTGCTCGACTTGGCACGATTCCTCCAGATCCTCCAAAGTCGGCTTCCGAAGAAGATACCAATACCTCTTGGAATTGGGCGAAGAAGAGTTGGTGAAATTATCTCCATTACGGAAGCAAGAAGAGATATCCCAATAATCTCTAGATATCAGAGGCTTTTCGCAATTCACCAAAACCCCTAGAAACTCAAAGTTTTCGTACCCATTGGAGAACGAGAAAGAAGCATGAGGACAATGGATTGTTATGTTGTCTATATACCGTAAGGTGTATGGATCCCTCGAAGTGAAATTAGATTGGACCAGAGAATACGGAGAGACGAAGGAGCCATTCCTCTCCTGAATACTTGACTCCACCACTCGGATTGTGAAGTAAGAGTAATCGATTTCCTGTACGTAGTACTTTCTAGAATGTAAGTATAACACTGAATGGTTGTTCTCACATGCTAGATTATACCTTTGATCGCCGCAGTCCTTTGGATCGCTGTCTAGCCGAAACGGATAGCTTATGTTACGGATGTTCCCGCAGGAAGAAGCAGCACAGTGATGACGAGTATCGTGGGCACTGGAAGCTTGATGGACTAGGGCAAGAACAGCAATCAGGACCTTGAGTCCAGCAGGGAAGAGTAGTCCTCTCGCCATTGAGAGAGAAACAATGATGAGAGAGGGTAAAGCTACCGCAGTCCACGGCTATAATTGGAAACCTCGACGACAAGAAAAAGAGAGAGCACTCAAGTAGTGACCGAAAAGAAAGGCGTCCTTAAAAGAAATGCGGCCATTGACTCGAAGTTTTGTAGAAGACTCGCTAGCGCAGACCCAACTCTGCAATTAAGTTACTGGAAAATTAGTACATACCAAACATAAAACCACTTAAAACGTTAGAAAAACCATAATCAATCGCCTAAATAAATATAAAGTAATTTACCGTGGCTTATGATCAAACCACATAATCATGTTAAAGTATTGTCTATTAGTTTTTTACAATTGTTTTGAATTTGTACACTACTTAGGAACAACACATTATCAATATTTAAACTTGTTTCTAAAGCTATTTTTCAAAAGTAGAGAAAAATCATATGAAATATTTTCAATTTTTTTATTTTGCTAGAGCAAAAATTATTCATTACAAGATTGATGATGTTTGAAAGTAGTTTATCTACCGGATATAACGACAAAAATTATTTGATGGCAATATGGGACAATGAGAAAATTCTTTGAAATTTAATTACTTTTGAAAAGTGAAAGCAGTGGTCACCATTGTTGCACATATTTGCTTTCGAAAAGTGAAAGATTCCCTCCAAATTTAATTGCTTTTGAAAAGTGAAAGTAGTGATCACCATTGTTGCACATATTTGCTTTTGAAAAGTGAAAGGTTCCCTCCAAATTTAATTGCTTTTGAAAAGTGAAAGTAATGGTCACTATTGCCACACGAGTCCATAACAAAAATCTATTTACTTTTGAAAGATGAGAGTCACCATCACTACACAGGAACAGAATATTCTCTTAAAATTTACTTGTTGCTGAAAAGTGAGAATAGTCGCTGTCACCAAACAAAGTTCGCGAAAAGTTCCCTGAAATTTACTTGCTCTTGAAAACCACACGAGTCCATTGGAAGTTCTCTTGAAATTTACTTGCTCTTGTAACGTGAGAGTAGTCACCATCACCACATAGGTCCATGGGAAATTTAGTTGAAAAGCTTGGGTTTGATCTTAGTCTCATCTGGGTTTCTGTTGTTCTTAAAAAAAAGATTTTAGCTTTGCGTCTTCCTCGGCTGTGCCAGAGAGAGACAGAGAGAGAGAGCGTGGGATTGGAAATGCATCGCTAAGAAGAGGAGGGATCGCGATCACAAATCTTTCCGACAACGACGTAGCGACAAGGCCCAGATCTCGTTCCCATCCAATTACCCCTTTGCCCCTCCTTTCACTGCAGGAATACCAAAATACCCTCACACAATCATTTAATTATGCTTGGCGTAATCAATCAACCAATTCGAATGAAAATAAGGAGAAGGATAAACATTAAAATTTTATACCTATTCTTTTTTTCTTTTTTTCTTTTTTTTTGGGAATCCCGTATCGATAAGAATCGCTTTTGTATATCTCTTGACATGAACGTTGATAATAACCCCCAAGTCTTTTTCCAAATCAAAAGCTTGTAGAGTCAGGTAGGCACTCAACCAAAGTCTCATTGGCTAAAAATTGAATGGATTGAGGACGCCTGCAAAGACATCTTCTACAGTAACTTCAGCTGGTATTCCTGTTGGGCATGTTTCGAGGGAAATTCCCTCCAAATTTTGTAGATCTTGTAAAGCAAAAGTAGTCATAATGACCACACTGGTCCACGGGAAATTCCCTTGAAATTTACTTGCTCTTGAAAAGTGGGAGGTTTTCGTTGATAAAAGCTTAGATGACAGTTGAGATTCTCGAAATTCCCTTGAAATTTACTTGCTCTTGAAAAGTGGGAGGTTTTCGTTGATAAAAGCTTAGATGACAGTTGAGATGGTGAGAAACCTTCCCAAGAAACCTTCCCAAGAAACCTTCCCAAGAAACCTTCCCACACCAGAACAGAGATGGACGTTTGCTTAGAAATGGTGATCTTACACCTCTTCTTCTTTGTGGCTTTCATGATAGGCCTTGGGGAAGGTCAAAATGATTGCCATGATTCATGCTGTGGAGCCTATGGTCCAGCCGTACGATTTCCCTTCCAACTTAACACCCGGCCAAACAACTCTGGGTACCCTGGTTTTCTTCTATCTTGTACGGAAACAAACGATACGGTCCTCCAGCTGCCAATTTCGGTAAAGCTCTTTGTAAAAGATATTAACTACGCTTCTCAGGTAATCCATTTATATGATCCAGATCGGTGTTTGCCAAGGCGGCTTCGAGGGCTTGATTTATCTTCCTCCCCTTTTCTATTCAATATAGATAAAGATGAAAATTTATATAATTATTCCGTTCTCAAATGTCCCCCAAGAGAGATCGAGGGTAACTATATGATCCCTTGTCTTAGCGGTCTTGGGTATCAATTTTATGCCGTCAAATCTCTCTATGACGTCTATGAGGACATTTTGTCTTGTACAAAGATGTATTCTCTTCGATCAATTCCGGAGAAAATAGTGAGCGGTGTTGATTTCAGATCGGTTCCAGATTCTAGAGTGAGCGGTGTTGATCACCAAATTCTTGAATTGAAGTGGTCCAGACCACACTGCGGAACCTGTGAATCAAAAGGCATGAAATGCAAATGGAAGAACAGCACTAGATTAGAAACAGAATGCTTCTCGGCAGACGCTAAAGGTATTGTCTTCTATCCAAATCTTCATGGTCTTCAAGCCAACATTTATTGCTTTTGTCAAGCTTAACATGTAAATGCCCCTCTGCAATTGCGGATTTTCCGGGCCCGCTGATTCACTCATTTGAGAAAAGAAAGGATGAAAAACATGGGACTTAGCATTTTCGGTTTCTCTTTTTGCTAAACAATTTCATTTCATTGGCTCGAATGATAAAGTTTCATTGACAGCATGAATTTTTTGATCAACCTCTAGGCAGTGTTTGATTAAGATGAATGAGTGATTAACGGATGTTTCCGTAGTCATCTAATTTAAAAACCAAAACAAGACAGTTACGATGATGTTGGCTAGATATAACTCCATTAGTTTCGATCAGTAAGGGACATCATTCGAGAAAATTAACCCGCTATGTGCGGGTAAAGGATTTTATTAGGCGATGTAGCTCCTTCCCTAAAGGACTTACAGAAACGTTTGGAGACCTAGCAGAGGTTAAATACTTACAATGGTGCCATAAAAATGGTAAGCTGAGGAAACATCGCTACATAGCACATTTAGACCTCTTCGAAGCCTTGAACTTGGACTTAAGCCCTTGATCAATATCATCTCTTCTTTATTACAATTTCTCTATTTTCATAATAAAGAACTGCCATTGTGTTTAGAACTTAGCTATTACTAACAAATTCTAAAATATTCTTTTTTTCTATCATTTTTAACAGATGCATTGCCAAAGTTGATGACTATAGGTGAGTTATCTTTGGCCATTTGGAATATTCATTTGTCCGGTGATAGAAGTTATTGACTCATAAATATTTAACATGCAGGTATAATATTCAGTGCATTTCTATTACTTCTAGCTACCTTTGCTCTCTATTCTATTTATAGCCGTCGCAAAATAGAAAGAGAAAATCAAGCAAGAATTGAAAAGTTTTTAGAGGATTATAGAAATTTTAAGCCCACAAGATATTCATATGCTGACATCAAGAGGATTACAAATCAATTTATTGAAAAGTTAGGCCAAGGAGCCTATGGAACAGTGTTTAAAGGAAAGCTTTCAAATGAAATCCATGTTTCTGTAAAGATTCTAAATACTTCCAAGGGAAATGGAGAAGAATTCTTAAATGAGGTAGCAACAATGGGTAAGATCCATCATATTAATGTAGTTCGCTTGGTTGGTTTTTGTGCTGATGGATTTAGACGAGCTTTAGTCTATGAATTTTTACCAAATGGTTCCCTATTTAATTTCATATCTTCAGCAAACATTAAGGACAATCTCCTTGGTTGGGACAAGTTGCAAGATATTACAGTAGGTGTAGCAAAAGGAATTGAATATCTTCACCAAGGATGTGATCAACGAATCCTTCATTTTGATATCAAACCTCATAACATTTTGCTAGACAAGAATTTCAATCCAAAAATATTTGATTTTGGTCTTTCCAAATTGTGTTCCAAAGATCAAAGTATTGTATCTATGACCACAGTTAAGGGAACCATTGGTTACATTGCACCCGAAGTGTTTTCTAGAAACTTTGGAAGTGTGTCTTATAAAGCAGATGTGTATAGCTTTGGAATGTTGTTGCTTGAAATAGTTGGTGGAAGAAAAAATATTGATGATAGCTCAGAGAACACTGACCAAGTTTATTTTCCTGAATGGATATATAATTTCTTAGAACAAAAAGAAGACCTACGAATCTTTATTAATGATGATGGAGATGCTAAAATTGCAAAGAAACTTGCAATTGTAGGGCTTTGGTGCATCCAATGGTACCAGATAGCTCGTCCTTCTATGAAAATTGTGATTCAAATGTTAGAAGGAGAAGAAGATAAGTTAACCATGCCTCCTAATCCATTTTCCTCTACAAGCCTTTCAAAAGTTAACGTTAGAGCTCTAAATCATGAGTTGGAGATCATCCCAGAATCAGATTAAGTGCCTGAAAACTTAGGGCTACAACTCAACTGCACAAGTTAATTATCTTGTACTTAAAGGAATTTACTAATCTTATAATTGATGTAGGACTTCTCTCTTTCCATGTTTTAGCCTATGAGCAACTTGTTTTTAGTTGACTTTTTATTTCCTTTCTTTTATTTCCTTTTTAGTTGTCTCTTTTAGTTTTTAATGGTCAAAGAATAAGGTTGTAATATCATATTCCTATTATTATATTTTCTCTTCCTTTCCATCTCATCAAACAAACATTTCAACAATTAGCCTCTAAGGAGACTTTCTTTACTCACCCACTAAATTTTCTCATGGTCTTCTCTTTTAAACTTACACTAAAAGGAGTACTAATCAAATTCTATTATGAAAACATATTATAACAAAAAGGTAATAACCATTAGTTTCTACCTAGAATATTATAATCAATACCTTTTAGCTTAATTATTTCATCAATTCTAACAAGTAAAAAGGTAGGGGAAAAACTGGGACTTGTTTTGTCTCAAGCTATATGCACTAGTTTCAATTAAGTTAGCATGTGTTGACATAAAACATGGGTTGCTTGCCTCAAAGATTTTTCTTTTGATGTTCATGATACTTTTGAAAGTTAAAATCTTTGGTAATTATTCAAATTTTGATGTTCTTTACATACACATACACACACACATATATATAAAAAGGAAGAGAAACACACTCCATATTAGACTTAATGGACCATAAATTTATTGTTGTTAAGAACTATAGTTCATGTTTCTGAAATGACTTCTTATATTTGGAAGCTAAAAAAATCAAAGATAGAAAATTTGAATAAAGTATTAAAGGTTTCTTTTTTAAATAAGTCAATAGATATTCATAATTTCCCTTCTTGTATTCTTTATCTAGTTCTTTTTCTTGGTAATAAGGCATAAAAGGTAAAAGGGTCCAATTAACTTGTTCTTAGAACATTTAGATTTGGGTTGCAAGGAAATAATCTTATGGCACTTTAAATATGTGGATTCCACAAGAATCTTGCAAAAATACTAGTCACTTCTTCGAGGCCCGAAGCCTAGAGTGAAAATGCTTTAACTTTTTTTAAGCACGTCACCATCCTATTGCTAAGCATTTTATGTCTAGAAATCCTCATTTTTCTGCTAGCTATAGTGGAAAACATGTTAGTCAAATATGCTATTGACTCCACCATTAGGCATTTGACAATGGTGCTAGAATTGTGGTAATCAAAATGTTATCCTTTCTAAATTCTATACAGCTAGATATTGATTTCACTCATACTTTTATTTTTTGAAAATGTTCAAGACACCATGAAAGAAGTTCCTTATTGCAAACATCTTCTTCACATATGGTAATTACCTTAGCTTTGCTCTTGCTCTAAGCTTTTTCACATACAATAAAAACCATCTTATCATTTAGTGCCTAGTTTGTCATAGTGCTAACACTCTTTTAGATGGTTGAAAGAGCTTGTACATTTTCATTTTCCTCCTACCTCAAACAGGCTTCCTTTTGAGTTTGGTTTATGATAAGAAGTCAATGCTTGATCAAGTTTTTGATCTAAAGGGTGGACTAAGAACTTTTCTTGAAAAAAAAGGTAGGAGAGCTTAACTACTTTATGCATGTATTAATGATGTGGGACAATCTATACCATCAACATGGTTTCTTATCATGAGAAGGATGTCAAGAAAGGAATTTAGGATGTATATCAAGTTAAAGGAGAAACCTAGGCTTTGAAGTATATAAACATGGATGGTATACTATAAGGAGTATGACTATTATGGTGAGGGGGCTTTTTAAGATGTGACAAATAAGTATCACATTGTTAAAGAAGATATCAAATATCCTACTATAAAGAGATAGATTCTACCACTTACTACATCAGAATTTTAAATTGAATATGAGCTTAGCTTTATTAAATATAACATTAACATTAACATTGATCACGCAAAATGAAAATCAAAAGATATTGATTGTATGCTACTGATTCGGGTTTTGTGCGAGCATGTATTCTTAATGATATTGTAGCCAATGTGCTCCTTCTAATTAAGCAAGTGAAAAGAAGCAACCTATAAACACCTGTCAGCCTCTACCTCTAGATTTTCGTGTAAGCCTCCAACTGGCACACCATTGGTTGCACATCAAAATGTGCGTTCTAAATTTTTTATTCCCCTAATGTATATCTTTTTTTTTTATGTTAAGTTCTAGGCATGTAACAATTTAAGTCTCTCCCAAATGGCATCTAAGGCAGGTTGATCCATTAAAGCGAAAATTTGAAACTACAAAAAATCTTTTAAAATCTCAAAACATGCTTATGAATAAATCAAAAGTCAATGACCACAATACCAATAGTGTTCCCTAGATTGAATGCACATTTTGATGTCCCTAAGTGTTTGTTGTACATTAAAATGAAATAGATGTTATAAGAGTAATCTTTCGTACAAATATGGTATGCATGCAAGAAACTAGTCTTGTTAGTAAGCTTAGACATTCTTATGCTTACCTTCTTTAAGAATTTGCAAAGATGGGTTTTCATATTTCTTTGAAGGTTTTAGGTAAGTTCTCCAAAATCATTTCTTCATTTACCCTTCTGGTGGCAACCCAATTGTTCAATTTAAAGTAACCATTCCACACTGCTTGATGTGTAAAGATGGATTCCCCAAGTTATCCTAGTGCTAATCAAGTGAAGTGGGTTACTTCAACAGATCAATACTTCAATTACTAGTGAATTTCATCAGAATAAAAGTGAATTTCTAAAGCCTTGGTGTTTAGAGAGAAATAAGCCAATTGCTTAAATGCTTTAAATAAGATAGTGTTTGTGGAAGAATTGTTGACCACATTCAACAAAAATGAACCTAAAGATACTATTGAGGTAGAATCTCAGTTCCATCTCCATGGAAGTTTTAAGTAGGCTAATAGGATTTAAGAATTGCTTAAACAAGTAGTTGGGATATCACAAAAGGTTCTAATTGCAACTTTTTTAGGTAGGTTTAAAAATAGAATCACAAAAAAAGTTCATATATTTAGGCTAGAAAACCTAGAGACGAGTTATGAAATTTGGTTTTTTAGCTTACTCTTTGAATAATAACATCAACTTTTGTCAATTTTCATTCAGTCCTTTCTATGAAATAAATAAATAAAATAACTAGCATAGCCATATATGATGTGTGAAAATGGTGTTATGTCTTGCATGTAGCTCTTAAAATGAGCCATGGATGTCTTAGGTATTAAATGGAGTGACTTTAACTGACATGTGGATCAATAATGGAGTGAGTTTGGCATATGCTTACCATTCTAATGCAAACTATGGTTGGTTACATTCTATTATGGCTTGTGACTCTTGTAGGGCTGGTGGACACAAATGAAAGTTATATGCATGGGTATAAGAGTAGGAGAAAAATCATAATCTTTATAATGGGGGAGATCTCATCATAGGTAGAGTTGAAAAAGTAGTCCTCTTATTTTGGTTCATAGTTTTACAACAAAAATTAGAGGAGAGAGACAAGCACTTGGGAAGAAATAATCCCTTTATTTTCTAATTTCTTTATCATTACAACCAAATTGGTGCCAATTGCAGTATGAAAGTATATCCACAGAATAGTAACTATAACTTTTACATGTAACTTCTACTTTGGAACTTATATAAATCCAATGATGCATGCCATGTTTCAGCCATAAGTGTAGGTAGTTTAAATATTTGCAATATTTTGAGCTTGATGTGAAAATGATGGATGGTTAAGAATCGGTAAACCATAGATTAATTAATTGAACTTAGTCAATGGATTTAAGGAAAAAGGAGGTTTTTACATAAGACTTAACAAGGCAAATCAAGAAATTAATGAGCAAAGCACAAGCTTACATCCTATGGGATTCTTTTATTGAAAAAAAAAAAGAAAAAAAAAAGGATTACTTCCAAGCACAAGATATAAACCTTCCTCCCTTACACCTAAAGAGAACAAAGGTTAATTAACATGATTTGGTTCCACACAAAGTCTTGATTTTGGATAATATTTAAGTAGTGAACTAGTCATAAACTTTAGAAATGATTATGATTAAAAAGTTACCAAATCTGGGGGAATAACTAATTTAAAGTAGCCAACTCTTTCTAGTAATGAAGTCCAATGTTATGAAACAAACAAAGGAAAAAGGGAAGAAGAGAGGAAAATTTGAGGTAAAAGACATGGAAAACTTAAATACTTAGTAAAAATAGAAAGTTCAATTATGGCTAACCGCAACACAATGTAGCTTTGATGTCATAAGAGTTAAAACATCATAAAGTTGCTGGATCGAAACAAGGAATAAAGATGACTATTAGGTGTAAGGATAAAGAGATGAAATGGTAAAATTCCTAAATTAAAAACCTTCCCTAAAGAAAAAATAATTTTCCATTTAGAAGTGATTGAACAAAACTAACTATTTTGCTCAAAGATATGTCTTTTTTTGGGTATCAAACCCTTTTGATTTTACCACCATTCCATACAGAATGTCATTTAATGAAGACTGGATAAAAATGCAAACCATTATTTCAAGTAACTAATTCAAGTCTAGGGGAATACTATAAAAATGCAAACCATTATTGTTGCTTTGGTCTAATTTTCATGTACAATGATATAATGCAAAATTCTAAGAATAGACATGTTCCATGAATATGACTTAGTTTAGTAATATCAAAACAAGTTTCTTAGAGCTTCCAAAATTCTCACTACAATACAAACCAAAAAGTTAAGTGGTCAATAGTTGAAGAAAAACCAATAAGTTAACTAAAAGTGTAGAAATTTTTAGTCTCTTACCGACTATCTCTATTCCTAGTCTTCTTAAATTTGCAAATAGTAAAGTTTATCCTAAACTAAGACTCTTAGATTGGAAACTATCTCTAGAAAGTTCAAATAGATCCTTATCTCGTTTCATCAACCAATACAGCTTGATAAACCTCCATAACAACCCCCACACCCCTAAGGGATTTGAAAGAGGATAACAATTTGGAAAGATTTGCACCGTGAACCTTATCTGTGAAAACTTTAGCATCTCCCGAAAGCAAATTATGGAATAATAAACAGTATAGAAAGAATGAAATATTTATAAAAACATTCAAGCATTTATACAACATATATACTTCAAAAAAAAAAAAAAACCATGCCCTCAAAATTTGCTGCCTTTTAATGGAAAGATAGTTAACCATAACTATCATTTTGTTTCAACCTAAAACAAAGAAAAAATAAAATGAAAAAAATATATTATATATGTATTCTTATTTTTCAAAAAATTGAAATGGATTCAAAACAGTATTAACATAGAAGACATGCTTTAGGACAACAACAATTAAAGTCTAACCTACTAATAACATATTTATGATCACTACCATAATCAATTTCTATCCCCTTTGAAGAAAGATACTAGTGTTCTCTTTTGTTATCGTTTTTCCTAGAAATGGAGGAATGATTTGTCCTTAAGAAAGAGAAATTCAATCCTATTATGGCTTGAAAATTCCACAAACCAAGGTTGACCATGAATGGCAAATATGGCTTACTTAAACAGGTAAGAAAAACATAAAAGACAAAAAACGAGGGGATAGAATGCAGATGATTTTAAGTAAGCTAAGAAAAATATAAAAGACAAAACACCAAGGGATAGAATGCAGATGAAGCTTTTGAGTTCTTGCTGCTTTGGTATTGTGATATGTTGGGCAATTTGTGCAATGAGGATGACCATTACGCCTCACCAAGGATCACCAACTGACTAGGAGGCAATGTTCTTGCCAAAGAATCCTCTATTTCGTGTGGAGCTACGAGTTTATTTGGCCAAAAAAGATTGTTAGGTTTGTAGTTAACATAATATGGACCACTCCCCTGTCTATTTGGTGTTCTTGTTTCAATCCCTAATGGACCAGTATGGACCACATGGGATGTTTGGATTTCATTTGACTCCATTGAATTAACAAAAATGGAAATCGATGCACTCCTGCTGTATGCGAATGACAGGTATTAGTAATCCATATATTTGTCCAACAATTGCCCATTTGGGTATACAAGTGTAGGTTTATCATCTTTCTAAATAAAAATCCAGCACAGTTTAAATGAAGGGAGCAGAACAGGAAGCACAACAAAGATCTCGGTTTCAAATGTTAGTAGCAATCGTATCTTAGAATATTAGAACTAGTCATGATAAACAAGAACGATATTAAACTACCACTCAAACAACACTATTAATAGATTAGTTAAGGCACTAGTAGCATTGATTAGTTTTTGGGGTCCCGAAATCAAAATAGAGTTTTCATAGAAGAGTATAGTAACTAATTTGCTTTCCTATTTGCATTCATTATTGGCCACCATAGCTGTCAACTTTTGTTCACTCTCGCTTGCCTTATAACAGAGTCTGCTTTTTACTATCCTTTCCTTCTTTTTTTCCCTTGTCATTTTGGGTGTTCACCATGTTGTGTGTGGTTGAGAAGGGATTTCTCCCAACATATGGATATTTACAATCAACACCTCATGAAAAAACCAGAAAGAGTGGGGACTAGTTAGTTCAATATTTTGGTAGAAACTATTAACAATAATAATATACCAAAGTACTTATATAATCATCTTTATCCCTTCCTTATTATAAATGATAGTTTATAAACAAGAAATATAGTACTTCTTCACAAATACTAGGAAATTCTAACCAACTATTCAGGTCAAATTTTAGTCAATGAAGCTCCATAAAGTCTTGAACATCCAGAGTTTGAACCACTCTGGATTTCATGTGGATGTATGTCAAAGACTATTACAATAATGGGTTCCATTGCACATAGTAGAGGCTCTTTTGCCTTACCTTTTTTATCTTTCCCTAAACTAGTGATATACTATTAAGCCCTAACTATTTGTCTTATTTATTTCTTTGGTTCAGAATATTAACTTGACCTTGGTTTTCTATAACCTAGCACTTATTCATAAAGAAATCAACTTTCTAAACATTCAATAACCCTTTCTTTTTAATATGGTGATGAGGTATATGTAAAATAGAAGAGACATCTCTACTTTAATTCACCTTTCTCCATTCTAATGGGCAACACCACATTATCCTTTCATATATTGATAGTAAAATCTACATAATAGAATTGTCACTCTCAGTTCTCAATGATATATAGACTTTCATTTTTCTTCTAATTCCACAAATCCTAAATCCATATTTGGTAATATCTTACTACATGTTTTCCTATAAACTATAGTTCATAGTGGCATCTGTCATGTGTGAATATTTGCATGTATACCAATTGTGGCCTGTAGTAGTAGAATTATGACGTTTAAAAACTTGTCTCAAATTCTGCTTTTGAATTAGAGATGCTAACAGATGGCATCTAAAACTAAATTGCAATAAGTGGTGCTAAGCCTAAGTGCCTATACCTTAATCCTTGTTAATGCTTAAAAATAATCCCTTTCATCTATCCTCAATATAGGTTTCATCAACATGTTGAAGAAACAAGAGGATTTATACAAAGTTAAGGAGGAAAGAACCTACTGGTGACGAAGTAGACAGAGTCTGGCTTTGCTTGGATGGCAGTTTTTTAAACCCCAGCTTATCAACCGGCCATAGCTTATTTTAGAGAAACTGCTAGTGTAAAGAACCTCATCACTTGCCTTCAGTCCTGTTTTTGCTGCATTTCCACCCCGGTCTACAGCCTAAATTAAGTGAGTTTGCTATCCACAACCTCAAATTCAGCTAAAATTTATACAACGCCACATTATCTACTTCTTTTTTGAAAACATAGAAAAAGTGGAACTTGCAGTTATGACAACGCCACCTCCAGGCTTTTGGCCCAAAGTGAGGCCCAGTGGCTTGTCAACGTCGGCCTCAATTGTCTTCGAAGCCCCAGCAGTCCCTGCTGCGTTGGTGAAGCTGCTTCAATTCTCTGTTATGAAAGAACTCGAGACGCCCCTTTTGGCCTCTTGAAGCGAATGGCCTTGGAAGGCGGTTTTCTCGGCAAAAAGAGAGTAAAGGACTTTTCAGTAGTGCGCTTATCCAGAACTGAGATAAGAGGAAAGTTGATTTCCCAATAGTATGGGAACAGCATTTAGGAGATAAACACATACCTAAAGATCTGGAAGTGGCAAGAACTCCAAGAACATGTTGTCCATTCCTTGCACAGAATCTTCAAGTAGGATTTGTGTGGAAGCTGACGCACAACCTAGAATAATGTGGAGTGTAGCGTGGAAGAAGGTGCATGATAGATGTTCCCGTGGAAGCTGGTTCTTCTCTAGTTCAGCATGCAAAAGGAAGATCTTCAGGTTCAGAATCCAAATCCATTGTTTCATCTCCCCTCCCTGATCACATGGAAGATTAAATTATACAGGCCTCACTGGTATTACAATGTCGCTCAAGAGTTCAATGAATGTTATGCAAATTGCCGAGGTTTCCAAAGATTTCTGCACCACATACAATGATGCGGAATATTTTATGGTTCTGCGTAATGATGGGATATGCAAGTTGCCTTTAGTTTGTTACTTCAGTTTTTTGTGTATAAAAAGTTGGCTTGTGAACGTTTAGAGATGTCGTGTAGAAGAACTATCTCGTTTTACCAAAGCCTCTCCGTGTTTGGTGTTTTCAATACCATAGTTAGTCTCTCAATTATGGTCTGCTTTATGTAGTGCAATAGAAGGCTGATGGCTTCGCGATGATGGTATATAAATTATCTTTGATGTGAAACGTGGGTTTGTAGTAAATCTGCCTTGAACTTTTGTTTGATCTAATATTTTCTCTTTTGTCCTGCTCTTTTCTGGTTTGGTTGGGCTGCAACGGTGCTCATAATTATGTTCATCTTCTACATTTAGTTCTTTCGTTGTTACTTGTTCTGTTCATATTCTCTACTCAGTTTTTGCTCTCTATTTTGTCGTTTGTTCGCTTCAATTTAGTTCTTGTAGTACCTTTCCAATGCTTCTCTACGCGTTCTCTTGTTTGTTTTTTAACTTGCAGTTTGTCAGCATCACTTGTCGAGTTTGATCTCTCAAAAAAATCAGCCAAACATTACAAACAAAAGATGCCAACTATCTTTCTTAATTAACCCCAACAAACTCTGATTTTTTCTAACCCACCCCTGCACATCACCGCCGACAGCCTCCACAGTTGGCCACCCACTTCCTCTTCCCCCACTACCACCACCACCGCCGTGGTACCCACTGTTGCCCCGGCCCCACTCCCCGTCAACTCCTCGTCCATTTTATCAAAGCACGCCTCCATCACTCTTTCCCAGTACTCAACCCCCTTGTCACTCTCCCCACCCCAACCTCCCACCTCGACCTGCTCTACCATCACCCTTTGTAATAGATTATACAAGAAGATGTATAATATGAGCACACTCAAGAAATGCTAATATAATTAGGAGAATTATATGTCAATTTTTATAATGCATTGTAATTCAGACCTTTTTATTAACAATTATACAAGCCAGTTATTATATGTGGTTTTACCTTTAAAAAAGTTTGAAAATTATTATAGAAATCTTATGTTAGAAAAAAAAAAACGTTTCCAAATTATCGTTTGTAAATTTAGATCTTTTTTTATAACCTATATAAAAAATCAGAAGCTTGCAAATTGTGATGTCCATTATTGAAAGTCCAATGATCACCATCCTAAAGATCAAGTTTAGTTTTCTAAATAGACTTTAGTACTCTTCTAAAAACCTTACTAATTTTATTATCAATTTTTTTTAAGGTAAATGAGAGATGGGGGATTTAAACCAAGAACCTCAGGGTTGTACAATAATAGCTTTGTTACTCAACTGTTGACTTGGGTTTAACTAATTTTTAATTTTAAATCTACCGTTTGAAACTTTATTGGATGTTACTCAATTGTTGACTTGGGTTTAACTGATTTTTATTTTTCAAATGTACTGTTTGAAACTTTATTGGGCCAATTTCTTGCGTAAATCTCACGTACAATTTTTCTTTTTAATGAAATTTGTTTTTTTACCTTTTTCATAACTTTCTTAAGGACTCAAGATCTAGGAGTATCACTTTACCCAACCAACGATTCAAATTTGAATCAATACATCTCTCCAAAATTAAACAACCAAACAAAAAATAAAAGTTTTTAAAGGCATTAGTTAAAGGAATGGTGAGAATGCATTATTTCTTCTGCTATGGTAGTGCATTTAACATTTTACTTGCACACTTAAGTATTTAGGGAGCAAGGTCAACACAATTTTTAACATACTTAATTAGTCATCAATCTCAACTTATTAGATGGTTTTAAATTTTGGCTTAAAGATCAATAAATTGTTTTTAATTGAAATGGCTACATAAGGCTTAAAAATTACTAAATCACTTATGAAATTTTGAAATATTATCAAATAACTTATTTATTTATTTTTAATAATGTTAAGTAACAAAAACTCACTAAATCATGAAATGTTTAGGGAAAGCAAAAATGTGCCATGTAAATGATTATGGGTTTTGGGGGGGGGGGGGGGGGGGGGAAGGGAGAGATTGCCTGAGAAGAATGAGGAAGACCACAATTTCTTCCAATAATATATCATTCTTTTCAAGCTCCTCCTAAAGTGTATTTGGTGTTAGAAAAGAAACTTTATAGGATTTGTGTAGACAGATCTAAAACACCTTTTGTATGATTTTGATTTAGCAAACAAATAGAGATAGAATTCATAGAAACATACCGCTCTTGCGATCCATTCTTTCGTCGTCGTAGACCCAATAATGCTCTTTGGAATTCGGGCTTAGGCGAATATCCTCTATTCTCATAAGAATCACTGGCTCGATGAGAGAACCTAGGTTTCGAATCTTTTGTGAAAAAGCAACATTATGAAACCCTAAGAACATTACGAATTTATATGAGCTAGAGGATAAGACCTAGCCTTACCTTATGTGCAACCCAATAGGCCCACTCATCACGGCCCTATTTGGTTAGCCACGGCCCACATCAGCCAGTCCATATTTAGAACTTTCATGGACAAACATAATATAGCCCACTTAAGTAAGCTTAAATAAAAATTAAGCTAACATTCTCCCACTTGGGCTATATTAAACTGAAATTATGCACATCTTCACATTGATCTAGAAACAGTTCTTAACTTAAACCAACCATATGAGATCTTAAACTCTGAATCACACCAGTAACTATATCTATTAAGAGATATAGCACCAATCATGACCACAAAATCTTTAATTTCTTAAAACAGATAAATATGGTGATATGGCAACTATATAACACTTCAACAATTTCTGTATGTGTTATTACTGTTGTCAGTCTAATTCTCTCTCCTTCGATAACAAAATGTCATCAGAGAATTCACTTTATAGTTCCAATGAACCTTTAACATATCTTGCACTTTATAGCTCGAGTTAAACTTTATATGTTACAAGATATCCTTATGGCTATGTAATTCCAGCCAATGCTTAAGGTATACTTTTACCTTAAGTCTTTAAAGAGAAGATTAAAAGCTCCCACTATACAAAAGCATCCCATGATGCCGCTAAGCCCATGCTATTGACATGTCTTTCATAAACACAAGGGCTTAGACCTTTAGTAAGCGGATCAGCTATCATATCAACTGTACTAATCGACTCTACTGAAATTTCACCTTCCTTAACCTTTTCCTTTATGGTTAAGTACTTTATGTCTATATGTTTGGACCCTCCTAGACTTTTGTTATTGTTAATAAACAATACTGCGGCTATATTATCACAGTATAACTTGATTAGTCTATTAACAAAATCAAAGCCTTGTAATTCTCTTATGAGGTTCTTTAGCCAAACAGCTTGAATGGATGCTCCATAGCATGCCATAAATTCCGAATGCATGGTTGAAGATGTCATCATTGTCTGTTTTGAGCTTTTCCATGAAATAGCTCCTCCTGCCATCATAAACACATATCCTGATGTAGATTTCCAATCATCCTTACATCCAGCAAAATCTGAATCTGTATACCCAACCAACTTTAGTTCTTTTACATGCCTGTAAGTCATCATACAATATTTTGTTCTCTTTAAGTACCTTAAGACTTTCTTAACAGCTACCCAATGCTCTTGTCCAGGATTCGATTGATATCTTCCAAGAAGTCCTGTTATAAAAGCTATGTCAGGGCGCGTACAAACTTGAGCATACATAATACTACCAAGTGCACTCGCATATGGTATATTCCTCATTAAAGCTTTCTCTTCCTCTGTCTCAGGGCATTGATCTTTACTTAACTTATCACTCTTATAGATTGGCACCTTACCTCCTTTACAATCTTCCATGTTATACCGTTCAAGAATTCGACCTATATATGCCTTTTGAGAAAGCCCCAATAAACGCCGAGATCCTAAAACATAAGTTGCTTCACCGAGATCCTTCATATCAAACTGAGTTGACAATAATTCTTTAGTCTCATGAAGTAACGTTTGACTATTACTCGCAAGCAAAATGTCATCCACATAAAAGACAAGAAAGATCGGAGTGCTCCCACTAATCTTGGTGTATATACAACGATCTACTCTATTCTCCACAAAACCACATGAAGTGATAAAACTATCAAACCTTATGTACCACTGTCTAGAAGCTTGCTTTAATCCATAAATAGACTTCTTAAGTCTACAAACAAGCTTTTCTCCTTCTTTCATTTCAAAACCTTCAGGCTGTTTCATATACACTGTTTCATCTAGTGTTCCATTCAAAAAAGCAGTTTTAACATCCATTTGGTGTAATTCCATATCAAAATGAGCTACTAGAGCCATTACGATTCTAAAGGAATCTTTAGAAGATACTGGAGAAAAAGTTTCATTATAATCTACTCTTTCTTTCTGTGTGAAACCTTTTGCTACTAATCTAGCTTTAAACCTTTCAACTTGACCAGTAGAACTCCTTTTGGTCTTATATATCCATTTACAACCAACAGGTTTACAACCTTCAGGCAACTCAACTAGTTCCCAAACATCATTATGTTTCATCGATTGCATTTCATCTTGCGTTGCATCTAACCACAACTTTGCTTGAGAACTTGATATTGCTTCTGTATATGTTATTGGATCCTTCATAACTCCTATATCATAATCATGTTCACCCAAATAAACTAAATAATCTGGATGAATTGCAGACCTTCTTTCTCTAGTTGATCTTCAAAGTATAGGTTCATGATCTTGATTCTGCACTTGATGTTCTATAACTGGATCTATAACAGATGATGAAGACTCAGAAGTCCTTACAGTTGGTACTATAGGCATTTCTATTGCTTGAGTAGGTAAAGAAAACGTCACAGACGTGCCTACTACATCTGCATCCTGAATTGGTGAAGGAGTACTTACAACATTTTCCGCTACATCAAGCTCCAAAAACTTTGCAGTTTGAGACTCTACAATTCTAGTCCCTTTAAATGGATTATAAAAACGATATCCCTTAGAATAGTCATGATAAGAAACAAAATAACATCTTGTAGTCCTTGAATCCAACTTACCTAGAGTTGGATTATACAATCTTACTTCTGCAGGACATCCCCAAACTCTTAAATGGTTTAAACTAGGTACACAACCAGTCCACAACTCAAATGGCGTAAGCGGAACAGCTTTTGTGGGTACTCGATTGAGTATATAAAGAGCTGTTTTCAAAGCTTCTCCCCATAAGAAACTAGGTAAATTAGTTCTACTAACCATACTTCTCACCATATCCATAAGAGTCTTGTTACGTCTTTCAGCTACACCATTTTGTTCAGGACTCCCTGGCATTGTAAATTGAGCAACTATTCCGGAGTCTTCTAAATATTGAGCGAACAGGCCTTTAAGCTGTCCAGCATCGCCATGTTTGCCATAGTATTCTCCCCCTGTATCTGACCTAACAACCTTGATTATTTTTCCCAACTGTTTTTCGACTTCAGTCTTGAAAATCTTGAATTTATCAAGAGACTCAGACTTTTCCTTAATCAAATACAAGTAACCATAACGGGAAAAATTATCTATAAATGTAATAAATATACATTTCTGCATAAGGTTGATGTATAGGGTCCACTGATATCAGTGTGTATAATCTCTAAGAGATCAGAACTGCGATTTGCAGTCTTTTTCTTTATCTTGACCATTTTGCCTCTACAACAATCAACACATGTCTCTAGATCATCTTTAAGAGGAGGAAGAATGTTAGACTTTATCAATCTATCAACCCTCTCTCTAGAAATGTGACCAAGCCTTTTATGCCACAACATGTATGATTGCTCTTTAGGTAAAGACCTTTTGGGAACAACCTTTTCAATATTATAGACATTATAAGGAGATAAACTTAATTGATATAAACCATAAGATAAAACACAAGATCCAACTTTATTTGAATTGTAAAACAAAGTAATCATTGAATTCTTTATTTCAAATGCATAACCATCCATGTCTAAAACAGAAACAGAAATTAAATTTCGTCTAAAAGACGGTACACAAAAAGTGTTCTTCAATAACATTTGAAAACCTGAATCTAATGTTAAAACAATATCTCCCACAAAGTCTACAGGGACTTTAGCATTATTCCCAACTGTAAGCCATAGTTCATCTTTACTTGGTCTTCATTTGTTTATGAACCCTTGAATGGTAAAAGCAACATAATTAGTTGCACCAGTATCTAGCCACCAAGAACTTGATGGGGCTATAGATATATTAGATTCACAAACAAAAACCAAAGAACTATTACCTGCTAGCTTGCGCTTTTGAAGCCAAGATTTGTATTTGTTACACTCTTTCTTCATGTGACATTTCTTCTTACAAAAGAAGCAACGATCACTCTTTTTCTTAAAGAGTGTTTTCTTGACCCCACCTTTATGACCAGATGTACTAACATTCTTAGAGGTTGAAGGAATACCTGGATGACTTGGTGCAGCTACTCTTCTGCCTTTCCCCACATTTGAATTAGGAGAATACATTACCATATGCGACTTGTCTCGCTTCAACTTCTTTTCCTCAGCTACTACTTTAGCAATCAGATCATTAAAAGACCAGCTTTCCTCTTGATTATTATAGGCAGTCTTGATTATTCCAAATTCAGGAGGAAGCGAATTCAGAGCATGGTGGACAACACACGCATCAGGGAGTGTAACATCCAAAGCCTTAAGCTTTGATTGGTAATCTACCATTCTAATGATGTAATCTCTTACATCACCAGCTCCATCATACCTCATGGCATATAATGCCTGAAGAAGCTGCCCTGTTTTAGCATTTGAAGATACCTTATACCTGCTCTTTACAGCTTCCATAAATGCCTTAGCAGTACCATCCACAGGCAACCCACTCTTAAGATGATCCATGATTGATCTCTTCATGGACAATAAACAAATCCGATTACTCCTTGTCCATGATTCAAAAGTTTTCTTTTGCTCTTCAGTACTCTCTTCAGTAAGAGCAGCTGGCTGTTCTATAGTGAAAGCAGAATGTACATCTGCCATCTCCATTGTGAACATAACATCCTCTTTCCATCTTTTAAAGTTCGCACCCGTAAGTGTCTCAATAGTAATCATTTGGTTCTTGATAGGAAAGGTGACTGAAAGTGAGCCAATACAACATTAAGAATATACGAGTACTATATAAATACTATCACATACTTGGAGATTCACAAACTCTATCATGTAAACACCTTTAGGCAGAATACATAACAATCAATGTAAAAACTCAGCACAGTAAAGGCCATGAGAATATTCTAATTTTCATAATCTACCACTTTGGGTGTATAGACTAATCCAATTAGTCTAAACACATGCATTTTAACTATGCTACTCTTTATGTTCTAATATATAATCACCTCCTTTGGGAGTATAACTATATACTAAAACAAAACCGTCCCCATCCGCATGAGAAAACTTCTTGAACACAATTAAGTTGTGCCACTTTGGCACTCACAACCTAATTGGATCAATCCCATACTGCAAGACACGCTTTATGTACTCATTAGAATATGAATTAATAATTTAACAAACTCAACTAAATGCATGCTTCAATTACATATACTATAATAGCATACTAATTATGTTTATGAACAAACTTAAGCATGATAGAAAATAAACAAGATGTCAACATACATGTTCCAAACTTTAAAGCATCAAACGCGACTGAAAAGATATATAAAACATATCATATAATATATCAAAATGTTTGTTATTTAAAAATACACATTTTGGTTCAAACCGCACTTAATTTGGATTACCCACGCGCTCTCACGCGCCAGTCAAAGTTTCTGGTCAAAATGGTTTTTTTTTTTTGACCGTTGACCGTTGACCGTTGACCGTTGACCGGGTCGGGTTGACCCGTTTGACCGGGTCGGGTTCATGGACCCAAATGGGTCGGACCGGGTTGACCCAAATGGGCCTAACCCGGATGGGCCGGATTGAGTTGACCCGAATGGGCCGGACCGGTGACCCGATCCGAATGGGCCGGATCGGCACACCCTGATGGGCCAGGACGGGACGGGCCGAGCCCGATGGGTCAGGACGGGTCAGGCCGGCCCGACCCGAATGGGTCGGACCATCCTGACCCGGGTCCAGCCCGGTTGGGTCCAGACCCGGATGACCCGCGAAGCGGGTCGATCCTGCTATTCGAGTCGAAAACGACCCGAACGGAACCCGAATGAACTGCGAACGATTTTGTTCGCGATTCGCGGATTCGTGCAAAATTAGCACGAAATCTGCATCGATTCCGGCACAGATTTGCCAGAAACATATGAAAAAACTAGTCTTTGGCCGATTAAACGCTAAAAAATGACCAAATTTGAACCTAAAAAGTTAGGTTTTAGGCAAAAACGAAAAATTGACTCAAATATGCGATTTTTGTGCTAAAAGTTCGTGTAGAACTGTAGATCGACTTGAACAGAAGCGGATTGTAGAGAGAAACACCACAATCCGATCGAAATTTCATCGAATTTTGCCCGAGAATGCGATTTGGGATTTTGTTAATTTGAAAGTTTCAAAAATTACAGTTTGAACCCAAATAATCTGAAAATTATATTACCAAATCACAAACAACACCCAAATGTTCAGCAAATCACGTTTTTGACCCGAACAAAAAACAAAGACGATTTTTGTAAACCAAATAAAAATCAAAACCGGATTTTAGACCTCATCAACCTGGCTTTGATACCATATGTTAGAAAAGAAACTTTATAGGATCTGTGTAGACAGATTTAAAACACCGTTTGTATGATTTTGATTTAGCAAACAAATAAAGATAGAATTCATAGAAACATACCGCTCTTGCGATCCATTCTTTCGTCGTCGTAGACCCAATAATGCTCTTTGGAATTCGGGCTTAGGCGAATATCCTCTATTCTCATAAGAATCACTGGCTCGATGAGAGAACCTAGGTTTCGCCTCTTTTGTGAAAAAGCAACATTATGAAACCCTAAGAACATTACGAATTTATATGAGCTAAAGGATAAGACCTAGCCTTACCTTATGTGCAACCCAATAGGCCCACTCATCACGGCCCTATTTGGTTAGTCACGGCCCACATCAGCCAGTCCATATTTAGAACTTTCATGGACCAACATAATATAGCCCACTTAAGTAAGCTTAAATAAAAATTAAGCTAACATTTGGACCAATGTGTTAACGACGTGATAGTACAACATGATTGAATAATTTGGCCACAATTATTCTTTTAATTGGGTATGTAATTTTTCAAGTACTAACATGCAACTTAATAACTTTGAAGTGTTGGATAATGATTTGACAAAAAAAAAAAAAAATTCCTTTAGGAAGGAAATAATTCCAATTGCTATTGTCTTAATTGAGGAAAAATTGAAAATGGGTTGCTTCCTACCAGTGATAGCCGTAAGACCCCGCAAAGTGAACCTACTAGCGGAACTGCATGTGGCAGCGTGAGAGAAGGTAGAGCAAAGTACTAATAAAATTAGTGAGGGTCAATCAGCTAAAATGAAGAAAAGAGGGAGTTAACTATAGTCTACAACGTGCACTCTTGATGACATTTCGTAAAACTACCCTTGACAAGCTCCATGCTTACAATAATATCCCACGGGGCGCAGGTGTATCTTAATGTGCTACACATTAAGTGCCAAAATTGTTTGGTTTATGGGATCCATCAATTTCCTTTGTACTTGAATGGGTTTAACCATCCAATCAACAACACTGATACATACTAAAAGCCACAAGATGGGGGTTCGGTAGTGGCCTTGGTTGGGTTCTGCATAGGCCCAACTCATATGTTTGAGTGGGTAACTTGCGCATGGCTTGATTAAGATAATAAAGTTGCACCCTGATTATTAACAATTACTTTTGGCTTAATAGCAATATTTGGTTATAGTTTTACCGAGCAGAAAATAAAGGGTCTCCAGAATTTAGCCGCTTGAGCTAAACAGTGTGCCCCGACGTCGCAGCCGCATCCTGCCGAACTAACAAATGGGGCAAAGAATATTAAAAGGAAAAACAATTTTTAGAAGTACGAATCAACTATTAAAGAAAGTGTGATATGGCAACAGAAATTTCTTATTTTAATATCTAAATATCCTCGTAAACATCTTATTTTCTATAAGTTCTCTATTTAGACGTTGTTGGATTAAGTCATCAAAATCCAAAGACCTAGCAGCTCATCACTATGATATATACCTTGCCCAATAATTTTAGTTTTGAGACTATTATAATAAATCTAGAGAACATCTCATTGATAATCTCTAAAGGTCTTATGAAAAGCAACCTACAATCATGTGCCAACATTACAATATTAGATTCCTTTACTTCCTCTACCCTCGTAAATTACTCCAAGCTTTCCCCAAATCTCCCTAGCAATTTTACAAGAAGAGGTTTTCTTATACTCGATAGAACTATGACCTATTAAATTGATTTTAATGATGACTACAATATCTTTGATAAAATCTTTTGAAATTATATTAAACTTGTGGATATCACGTGCTAAAAAGCAATGAATGAATATTTATGGAAATGCCTTAATATTTGAGTGATTGATATTATGCCTACCATGACATACAACATGTGGCTTAATAGTAATATTCTTAAACATTCTTCTTAAAGAAAAAAATGTAAGCATCGCCGTACAGGAAGGAGAAGTGAAGGATAGTACTGAAAAGGCTTCTAAAAGTCGTGAGGTAGCATTGAATTGTAGGCAATATGAGGCGTAGGAGAAAACGCATATCGCGGTGGTAAATGAAGTCGTAAAACGAGGATCAAAATCCACAGTTGCATAAGGAATCACAAACATGAACTTTACAAGTACACAGACTACATAAAGCCGGAACAAGTATGAGATGAAAAAGCTGAAAGAATGAAATGGAAAATATACGTGCCATGCCAACTTAGGATGAACTATAGCCGGTGTTCATATGTCCTGAATCTTTTCCATTTCTAGGCTTTGTAGGCCACTATTCATCGATTCCAGGAGACGGCTTTTAAAGGGTTCCAATGGAAAGTGACTAGATTATCCATAATCTCGTATCAAACACCAAATTAGGAAGGTTACAGTCCGGAAAAGAAGCTCACTAAGTTGTCTGATAAGCACAGAATCCTAGTGGAGAAAATTTCGCCGCTATTTCTCCAATTCAACGACATCACCAGTAATCATTGCATGAACAGATCCAATCTTTGAAATGGTGAAACCGGTTTGGGTCTCTTACCACTATTTCCCTACCAGTGGGCAGCGAAATATGTTTGATTGCAGAATGATAATCTCAGCAAATCCAAAGAATCTTAAAAACTCTTAGTCGGTTTTAAATTGGTTGTGTTTATAAGACCAAATGCCATGGCTATTTTCTTGCTGTGCTGAAACAAATACTCCTCCTTCAGTTCATCCACCACATTATGAAGAACAAAGTCTGTGTTAGGATCTCTAAATATCCCAAACCCTTTATTTTCAAAGCCAAATGGTTCACTTCATCATATATCTCACGTGTGAAGGGGTGTGAAGTGTCCCCAACATGGAACTTGTGCATCAAATTTTCAAACTCTATCCAGCTATAACCAGCCTCTTTGCTCAAGTTTCTCTCTTTCATCCTTTTCTTGATTATTGCCGCGTCTTCCAATTGACCTGAGGAACCTACAAGTTTGACAATAAGATATATGCTGATGGACCATGAGGGTCCTGCTCAATAATCATTTTTGTTGCATGTTTGCCAAGCTCTTTATTTCCATGAACTAGGCAAGCAGAAAGAAATGTACACCAGACAAGTGTATCAGCCTTGAAAGGCATTGCATTAATAAATTCAAAGGCTTCTAGAAGGGATCTTGATCTGCCCAACAAATCGACCATACATACATAATTCTCCATTTTAGGAAGGATCCTAAACCAGATCCGGATTAAAGTGGATCCAGATTTCTACATGACATAGAAGTGTTTTCAGCCCTCAGAAACCAGATCCACATGGCTACAAGATGATAAGACAGAAATACAGGTGAGATCATTTGGCCTAACACCAACCTCAAGCATTGCGTGAAACATTTCAATAGCTGTAGAGGCAAATCCATGTTTTGCAAAACCGGTAATCATAGAAGTCCAAGATATTACATTCCGATCACTCATATCATCAAAAACTTGCAAAGTAGCTTCTATGTTTCCACACCTAGAATACATAGAGATCAAAGCATTAGCAATGCATTGGTTTGACTCAAACCCTGATTTCAGTGCACTCGCATGAATTTGCTTCCCCTTTCCAATCGCACCAATACTTGCAGCTCCGCTCAGAAGACTAGCATATGCGAAAGCACGAGCCCCAATTCCTGCATCTTCAACTTCATGAAAAAGTTCGAAGGCTTCATTGGAATTCAGATTTTTGGCATAACTATCAACGATTGCATTATAAGGAATCAAATTCTTGTCAAAGAGCATATCAAAGGCTTTGTGGGCGTCTTCCACCCAGCCAGTCCGTGCATACATGCTAATTAGAGAATTTCCCACACAACTGACAGATGCGTGACCTAGTTTCACTGCGTGGGCATAAACTTGATTGCCCATACGTGGATCAGAAAGATTTGCGGATGCCTAAGGAACACAAGAGAAAGTGGGTTTAGCATAACGTGAGCCTCAATCAGTTCATAAAAGAGTTTGAGAGATTCCATATCAAGCCCTCCACATTGCACATATCCAGTGATAATTGCTGTCCAAGACATTACATTAGGATATATCATCCGATTGAAAACTTTTCTTGCATCATCCACTGATCCTTTTGCCGCAAACTTCGAATATACGTCCACCAAACAACAAACAATGCAAGCATTTAAAGCCAATCCCATATGGATAGCCCAAGAATGTAATTGTTGCCCAAGCGAAACCAATTTTTAACTCTGTACAAACCGATAAAACTGCACTTTGTGAAACCAATCCAAAACATACCCCTTCAAAATCACATCTAAGCACAAATTTATGGCCTCTCTTAAGTATCCCAATTGCATAAACCTAGTTCTCATCAATGTCCAACTAATCGCATTTCTTGGGCATTTTCTCAAACACATCGACATCACCGCTACCCTTTACAAACAAATCAATCAATGCACACCTAACACACAAATCAGACTCAAAATATCCACTTTTTATGACAAACGCAAAGATCATCTTTCCCATTGAAATGTTGTCTGCATTTGAACATGCCCGAGTCACAGTCGCGAAGCAATACTCATTCGGGTTAAAACCGCTATCAAGCATTCCAAGGAATGTCCCAGTGGCTTCAATTTCCGTATCATTATTTGTAAAGCACGAAACCATTGCACTCCAAGAAACAAAGTTTACATAAAATATGGATTTTGCTTCCTCCCACTTCCCACACTTTAAGTACAAACTGATCGGAGACTTGAGAGTGACTGAGTGGGGATGAATTTGGAAGTGAGTCAAACAGGCATGAACGAATTTTCCGAGTTCGAAATTCCGAGACCTGATGGATGGCTTGAGGAGAAGGGAGTACGAGGAGAGGTCCGCATGGGTACCCTTTTGAGCCATGATATCGAAGGGTGGAGATTGCTTCGCGAAGGTCGCCCACATTGAGGAGGCCGATCGACGGTGGTTAAGTACATTAGAGTTTGGTTTTGGAGGTGCTGATGATGGCCGAGAGTTCTTGGCAAGAAGAGCTGGCTCATGGAGCCCTGACAGGCTCGGACTTAATGGGGTTGAGATGTAAATAATATTTAAATAATATATATCACATTGATTAACAAACTTAAGTCCTTTGATTCAGTAATCAAGGTATATGATAAATGATTTCAGAGGTAACGTCAAATCCTAAGTTTGAATCATAAAAGGGGCAATTTATGAAAAAAATTACAATAAAAGATTAGTTGACAGTAAAAACAAGAAGTGTCTAACCATGAGCATTAAACATAAATATTCCACCTCTTTATGAAAATTAAACTTATTTTGTCATTTGTATTTATTAAAAATGTAATTATTATATTTAATCTTGTTAGTATTAATATTATTTGTTGAAGTATTATATTATTTTATTAAAAAATATGATAATAATAAATTAATTATACAAATAATCTCTTAATACGTACAGAGAATGGATAGTCTAACCTCCCCTACTAACGAACTCAGACCTCCACAGTTTTGAGGGTCATGAAACCTTTTATGGGTGGAAGACTGTAAAGACCTTCGACAAGACTTCCATGGTTCCAATAATTCATGAAAACCCACTAACTATCGTGTAATGAAGAGGCCCGATCTTTTGGAACATGGAGGTTCGACCGCTAGCTCCGTGGCCCTCCTTAGCCCAAGAGGTTCATCGATTTCATGAAAATAGAAATGGCAATCGACATTATATCTTCCATAAAAATAAAATATAAAGCCATGACATTAGTCACGTGTGATATAGTTTAAATGTTGGGCCTTCTCAAGGACGTAAGGGTTAAAATTCCGACCTGAAGATCATTGAACTGTTATTTGCATGTACAGAAAAACTCAGGTATGTACAGCATCTTATGTTACTATGTTTTTGGATGTAAGAGCGGAAATTCTTTTGATGCTTCTTATGTAATTGAGGGAGACCTATAGCTGTAGCCATTGGGAATAATAATGAATCTCTTTAATGTTGGTCAAGCCTGAAAAGGGCTTGCCACATGAGAACAAGTCATCCATTTATGGAAACCAATTAAACACCTCCTAAACCTATTGGTTTTTTAATTCTGATCATGTCATGGATTAACATTATAAACTAATGGAATTTACTTTTTTGTCATCTTGCCAATTGTTTAAATTTCTGGTAATCTCTCTTCTCAGCCCCAAACTCCATCTCTTTATCTAGATTTTTCAGTATGCCATTTGTTGGTTCTGTGATATTTTTGTTGGTTTGATGTTTGACTTAGAAGCATTAGACATTTTTGTTCAGATTTTTGTTTTTATTTGTATACTTCATTATCTTTTTATTTCAGTTTTGTAAGTTGGACAATTTTGTGCTTTCATTTTATAGGTTGGACAACCTTATCTATGAGGCTATAACCAGGGTGAAGGAGCCTGGTGGTTCTAATAAGACAACTATTGCTACGTACATAGAGGTAGCCTATCGATTTTTACTTTTCCTGCAAAAGAAGATAAAGCTTGGAATTTGAGTGTACTTTTCTTAAGTAGATTTTCCATGAGATATTCTAGTGTCATAACTCTTCGATCTTTCATTGATCTAAGTGGATCCGTTAACATTAGCATGATAGTCCATGTTAGAGGATGAAGTGGTCACCTTTTCCTCTGTGGTTCCAAAATGTCTAATTTTGATAGTTTGAGGCTGAGAAATAACAATCAATTTTGTGACAACCCATTGTGCCTCTAAGAATTGTTTCTGGACAGATAATGATTTGGGCATCCAATTTTAGTTGTTGTATGACTCCATTTCACATCAGTTATGTCATGAAACAGATCCACTCTCATCTTACATAGCACATCCGAACGCCACACCCTTGTCTTATTCTGCTATCCCAAAACCACAATTTGGAATTTAGTATTCCCCATTCAGTCTTTTTTCTTTTTTCTTCACCACCACACCAAAACCCTCCCCCACCCCCCCTGATGTGAGGCATTTTCAAGGTTATTTCATGGTAAAGCTTCACAACTGATGTTCGATCTCACTTATACACCCCAAACCATACTTCCAACAGGTTGGCTCAACTGACTTCAAATGCTGTGACATATTAATTCTTTGAGATTCATTTATGGCACTGGATGTAGTCGTTTACAGCACCATTGGACATGTGACATTGCATTTACTCATTATTGAACTTGAAACTTTTTTATCATACATGTCACTTTTGCTGTCAATGAAACTGGTTGAGCTGTAATTGTTATTTTATAGGAACAATATTGGGCGCCTCCAGACTTTAAGAGATTATTATCAGCAAAGTTGAAGTATTTCACAGCAAACGGGAAACTGATTAAGGTAAACATACATAGCAGTTCAGTTTTTTGATTCTCTTAAAGCAATGCTTGTCTTCTCCTTACTTTATTTCTGTGTATGCCAAAAGATGTTCGATTTTGCTACTACTAAATGGTATTTTTTTTTTGGCTTTGGGCTGATGCAAAATAAAGGAATTGACAAGATGATGGGCTTTTCTTCACTAATTTTGCATGACATTAGTTTGGTTCTTTTCCGAACCAGTGTAAAATTGTCAATTCACACATGTATATCATGGTTGATTTGATTTATGAAGTGTTCATTTGTTGCACTATACAGCATGATCAATAAATTGATTTATCTAGTCCAGTCGCAGCATTATTTTCTTTGGATGGTTGGCTGACATGTCTGTTATGCATCATAAGAAGTTATTGTTGACAAATGACGGACTTAAGGCATTACTTGGTTGGATTGTTTTAAGTGTTCTATTCCCACTGCTTCATCTTTCACGAATTGATCCTGATTGGGCTTGAGGATCAAGGTTCTACGTGATGTTTCATAAAGGGAAGAAACTAAAATGAAAAAAGAGAAGGAAAGACTTTAGATGCACTTTGCATTCCTTCATCTCACGTTTCTAATCTATTGATGTATTTACCATGTGTCTCTTCTTTTCCCTGATTCTGCTGTCATGGATACATGCATGGTAGCTCCTTATTCATGTCTTAATTTCCTTTGTTTTTTCTTTTCTTTTCTTGGGCTGATCCGAGCTCAGTGCAACTTAATTTGAGTCTTTTGCTTAAATCTAGCTCAGACGAATCTGCATATGTTAGGCTCTGCTTGTTTGGCTTACTTGATCCCCTGCATATGAATGTATTCAGATAATTGGTCACAGATGTACCATTTTCAGTTGTATTTTTATGTTTTAATGTTTTTGTAACTTCTATTAAAAAACTATGCGTTCGTGTTGCCAAGATTCTACTGTTTAGTAATCGAGAAGAAAATGTTTTGAAGTTTAGATGGATGCATAAGAGCTTGTAGATTCTTGTCTGACTTAGTTTGCTTAGTTTCTTGTGGTGATAAGTTATTATTTGAAGAACAACTAATGCAAATGTGGTTTGCTTATGCTGATATATTCTTGAGTGATACTTTCTTAAAGTGACATTAATTGAAACCAAAATTTATGGGGTCTTTACAAGTTCTCAAAGTGCAAGACCATTAAAAATGCCATAGATTAGCCTTTCCTTGATTAGGAAGATAAACCATCGTATGACCATGTAAAACTTGGCCTAATACCTGGAAAGAGCCACAGTATTGAAAGTTGAAATGATTTAGGGATTATGCTTCTCATGCAAATTTTTTAACTTTACAGGTTAAGCGTAAGTATAGGATTTCACCTAGTCCAGCATTTTCTGACAGAAGAAGAACCTCTTCCATGTTACTTTCAGAGGCAAGGCAGAGGGTTCTTCCGAAATTTGAGAAGGATGATGCCCATATGTTAACAAAATCCATGATTGATTTAGAGTTGGAAAAGATGAGGACTATGACTCCACAAGAGGCTGCTGCAGCTGCTGCTCAAGCAGTTGTCGAGGCAGAAGCTGCGATAGCAGAAGCTGAAGAGGCAGCCAGAGAGGCAGAGGAAGCAGAAGCTGATGCAGAAGTGGCACAAGCTTTTGCAGCAGCGGTAGTGAAAACTTTAAAAGGAATAAGCAACCCGAAAATGGTAAAATTCCTTTGTTACTCTTTTTCTCTTCACAACTTTTGTCTTCCTTACTAAAAAAAGGAAAAAAAATATATAGATATAGTTTTTTTGAGTTGAGATTCTTAAGAAGCTTAGATAGGGATCCTGTGGCCATAAGCAAGAAAAATGTAGATAAAAATTTGATGGGTTGAAATAAGTTCTCCCTATTTACAAATGTGCAAAAGAAGAGTGAAGTTTTGTGCTTAATTTTCACAATTATTCAGAATTGCCTTGTATCAGTGTGTGGTCTTTGTCAAAGGAAAACCACCTGAACACCTTGGAACACGAGAAAGGTCCTTACGTGAGGCTACCTCCACTAGACCACTCATTGTGACTTCAGCTACTTCAGGCCCTATATTCACTCAACCATCTAACATCTTCACACGTCCTACAACAATCCAGAATACCAACACGCAAGCTACAAACCTGCAAGTTTCAAGATAGGCGTGTAACCACCCTGACCAAGCGTGCTTGGTTACTGAACAATCTCATTAAAGTTTACGTGTAAGCTTTACCCAACTATGCACTTATCCAAGGCTTATATGAAGCTGTGTACTCAACCGAAACCCATCAATGAGAACAGCCTTTGTTTAGTTCATTTTATCTACTATTTACGTTTTTCTACATGGTACCCGAGCCATCTTGATTCTGTCTTCAACTATACCTCTTCCGCTACGCTCTATTCATTCTTTGCTATCCCCCTTCTCACTTTGTGCTCATCTCACTTCCGCTGTCCAAAACTTTCTCCTGTTTACCTTCCTTTTCTCTGTCATGGCTGCCTCACCTACCTATCCTTTCCCAACCAATACTGCCGTGAGTAACTTTGTTACTCTCAAACTCACCACAGGCAATTATTTGCTGTGGGTAACACAAATACACTCTCTGCTACAAATGCAGAAGCTCTATGGGTTTCTGACGGGAGAAACAGTGCAACCAACTCCCACTGTCACTACCGACGGTCAAGAAACACCCAATTCGGCTCATGCTGACTGGGTCCAAAGTGATGCTTTGGTCCGTTCTTGGATCCTCAGCACACTCTCCAAGGAAGCACTTGGGCACGTCTTTGAACTTCAGACATCTACCTAAGTGTGGGATGCACTTGCCACTCGTTTTGCTCAAAAAACTGAGTCCCGAGAGTATGACTTGCTTAGCCAACTGCATCATCTTCAAAAATGCTCAAAGCCTCTTGCAGTTTATCTCAGCGAATTCCAGGCATATGCTAACCAATTGAGCGCTATGGGAAAACCCCTTAGTGACTCGGCTAAGACATTCAGGCTCCTTGAAGGCCTTGGACGTGATTATGAACCATTTCGCACCTCCATGGTTCGTCCACCCATACCTCAATACACTGAGGTTGTCTCTCAACTAGAAGGGTTTGAAACCCGACTCCATCGTTACTCCTTTCCCATTACCAATGAACATGCTGTCTTTGTTGTGCAAAGAACCTCACAAGGAGGTCGTGCTGGTGTTCAAGGATGTGGCACCTCTCACTTTACCTCCCAGGGTCGCGGTTTTAACCCTTCTGCTCAAAACACTCGTGGTTAAGGACCACTTGGCCCACGTAAATCTGGTGGTGTTCAATCTTCTCACCAGCCCCACACACTCCCTCAAATCCTCAAGACCATGCTAACAGTGGTCGTACCCCTCTTTTTTGACAAGTCTGCTCCAAAAGAGGTCATTCTGCTTTGCAATGCTGGCATCGGTTTGATCACTCCTACCAAGCTGAAGACTTACCTCAAGCCCTGGCCACCTTTCAAGTTGCTGAACCCACTGCAACAGAGTGGGTTGCTGATAGTGTAGCTACTGCTCATGTTGTGAACTCAGAAGGTAAGCTCACCTCTTCCTTGCCATACCGTGGGTCTGATAGCATTATTGTTGGAAATGGTCAAAAAATTGCCATCTCTCATGTTGGCCAAACCACTCTCCACCATGGCTTAATCCCCCTTAATTCTGTCCTTGTTGCACAGAAATTAAATAGAATCTTTTATCCATTGCTCAGTTAACTGACTCCTATCCTTGCTCCATAGAGTTTAATAGTGAGTGTTTTGTTGTCAAGGACTTGAAAACTCAAGCCATCCTCCTAAAGGGCTTTAGGCGTGGGGATCTCTACATCTTGCCAAGTCAACCCAACCAAGTCTTCCATATCAGCCAGCACCGGAGCGTGGACAGCCAGACTTGGCACCGAAGATTAGGACATCCCAATCCCCGTATTTTGAAACTTTTAACCCGAAACAACCTTATCTCTGTTAAGGGTATTGTTGATTCTGTTTGTACTGCTTGTCTGGCTAGTAAAAGCCATAGTCTTCCCTTTAGTAGTTCTTCTTATTGCTCGCCAGTTCCCCTAGAAAAAATTCACAGTGATGTATGGGGACCGGCCTCTATGTCTTCTTCCCAAGGTTATGAATATTATGCACTTTTTGTGGACGATTGTACCCGGTTTGCTTGGATCTATACCATGAAACGCAAATCTGAACTATCCCAAATCTTTATTGACTTCAAGCATATGGCAAAAAAACAATTTGGAAATCTTATAAAGATCCTATAATCCGATAATGGAGGAGAGTATGTCAACCATACCCTCGGCACCTTTCTTAAAGACCAAGGCATCCTCCATCAACTTTCCTGTCCACATACTCCTGCACAGAACGGGCTTGCAGAACGCAAGCACCGACATCTAACGAAGTTAGGCCGCTCTATGCTCTTTCAAGCTGGGATGCCACGTCGTTTCTGGGTGGAAGCTTTTCAGACCGCTGCCTTCCTCATCAATCGGCTACCCTCTGCCGTTCTGGACAATAAATCTCCCTTTGAGCTTCTTCATCACCGAGTCCCTGATTACAACTACTTAAGGGCCTTAGGAAGCCAATGCTTTCCCTGTCTCCGCCCCACTGTTAAAGACAAGCTTGCTGCCTACTCCCTGAAATGCATCTTTATTGGCTATAGCACCTGCCACAAAGGGTATCGGTGCCTACATCGTGCAACTGGTAAGGTGTTCATCTCTCGCCATGTTGTCTTTAATGAGCATATTTTCCCATTTACAGTAGCTTCGGCTCCCTTTTCATTGCGGGATAAATCCGACACATGTGTCTTTCTCTTTCCCTTGGAAGAACATGCTGCACCATGTGGGTCCTCACCTGCCTTATATGAAGCCACTGTAATGCCATGAGGACCAACCTCATCCGAACCCACCTTTCCAAGTGTGACACCCCGGCAGACCCCATCACACATCACCTCCACACACGTGGACTTGCCTTCGGCTCCCTCCACCAGCACCTCACCTAATGTACCCACTACCTCAATTATTCCCCTTTCTCCCTCTCACCACGTTATACCTTTAGCTCTCACCAATTTTGCACCTCCACCTCCTCCTCTCCAAGGAGAGCCCATCCCCTCCGTTGGACCCCCTTCTTCATTTGTTGCTCTTCCTACTCCAGCCGTGTCCATTCCTCTTTCCAACTCCCCACCACTTTCGGCTCCCTCTCCTTCCCATATATCTTCATCCCCACCAACCTGTACCCATCCCATGATTACTCGCAGCCAGTCTGGCATTGTAAAACCCAATCCTCGTTATGCCTATCACATTTCTCATTCCATTCCAACTATCCCTCATTCAACTGCTCAAGCTTTGCAACATGAAGGATGGTTCTCAGCCATGAAAGTTGAAATGGATGCCCTTCAACAAAACTCCACTTGGTAGCTGGTTCCTCGAACTCCTAGCATGAATGTTGTCAGTAATAAGTGGGTATACAAACCCAAACTTGCTGCCGATGGCTCCCTTGACAAGCTTAAAGCTCGTCTTGTTGCAAAAGGATATCACCAAGCCCCTGGCGTTGATTTCCTTGAAACATTCAACCCGGTTGTTAAAGCCACCACTGTACGGCTTGTTCTCACTGTAGCTACTGTTCGCGGCTGGCCTCTCAAACAATATGATATTTCAAATGCTTTCCTTCATGGGTTCCTCCATGAAAAGGTGTACATGGAACAACCTCCTGGCTTCCGTGACCCCTTGCTGCCCTATCACGTTTGCTCTCTCAACCGAGCTCTCTATGGCCTTAAACAGGCTCCCCGAGCCTGGTTTAACCGTCTCTCCTCCTATGTGATGGAATATGGGTTTGTTAGCTCCCCTCATGACCCATCTCTCTTCACTTATCTTGAGCATGATGTATGTATGTGGTTGCTTATCTACGTCGATGACCTGATCTTGACTGGCAATTCAGCTTTTCACCTCTCTGACTTTGCTCAATATCTCACTCAAGCCTTTCCCGTTAAGGACATGGGCCTCCTTAGCTTTTTTCTCGGCATCAAGGTCTCACATGATAGCATGGGCCTTTACCTCTCTCAACAGAAATATCTAACTGATATTCTGCAACGAGGGGACATGCTCGATTGCAAGCCTCTTCCCACTCCCATGGCTGTCAAAGTGCCTACTACTCGTGGGGATACTGCTCCTCTCAGTCAACCCACTGTCTTTCGAAGTCTCCTCGGTGCACTGCAATATGCAACTGTGACTCGTCCAGACCTTACGCATGTAGTTAACAAGCTCTGTCAACGACTGGCAGCCCCTACAGTGTCTGACTTTCTCCAGCTTAAACGGATTCTTCGGTATGTAAAGGGTACGTTAGACCTCAGTCTACGTATTCATCGACATAGTCCTCTACATTTACATGGATTCAGCGACTCAGACTGGGCTGGGTGTCAGGATAGCCGACGTTCCACCACTGGCTATTGCTTCTTTCTGGGGGGTAATTGTATCTCTTGGTCCTCTAAACGACAACCTACTGTGTCTCGATCCTCCACTGAAGTTGAATATCATGCTCTCGCCTCAGCACAGCTAAAGCCATGTGGATCTTGCATGTTCTCCGCAGTCTTGGGGTGCCCCAGCATGTTCCTCCCAAACTTTTCTGTGACAACATCAGTGCCCTCCAACTTACTACCAAGCCTATCCACCACAGTCGGACCAAACATATTGAAGTGGACTACCACTTCGTGCGAGAAAAAGTTGCTCAAGGCTCTCTCATCACCGCACATGTCTCATATGCTCAACAAGTTGCTGACTTGTTCACCAAGCCTTTGCCTAAACACCCATTCCTGTTTCTTCGTTCCAACCTTGGCCTTACCACGCCACGGTTGAGGGGGCATGTCAAAGGAAAACCACCTGCACACCTTGGAACACGAGAAAGGTCCTCATGTGAGGCTACCTCCACTAGACCACTCATTGTGACTTCAGCTACTTCAGGCCTTATATTCACTCAACCATATAACATCTTCACACGTCCTACAACAATCCAGAATACCAACACGCAAGCTACAAACCTGCAAGTCTCAAGATAGGCGTGTAACCACCCTAACCAAGCATGCTTGGTTACTGAACAATCTCATTAAAGTTTACGTGTAAGCTTTACCTAACTATGCACTTATCCAAGGCTTATATAAAGCTGTGTACTCAACCGAAACCCATCAATGAGAATAGCCTTTTTTTAGTTCATTTTATCTACTATTTATGTTTTTCTACAGTCTTTAAGTATTTAAGTCCAAAAAAGATTTCTAGTCATGAATCAGGAATAGTACCAATGTGCAATGCTTTGCTGTGACCACTTCCTCAGGTAACTTGGCATGAAAAATTATTTGACATGCTGTTAGAAAGCCCTTTTTTTTAAACAAAGGTTGACCCAAGGGTAAGGGGGTTTCCCTTTTGTAACACTGTTCTTAACACATCTTTTAGTCTTTGGTTATGATTTTTTCTCTCCTCTTTCTTTTCACGGTTTTAACATCGAAGGGTCTTGACTATATTTGCACCTTGAAATTATGTGTAGACGTGCCGAGCTTGATCTAACATAAGAAATTCACAGAATGACCAATAAAGATCAATGAAACAGAGCTCTTACTATCAAGGAGGGAAAAAACAAATCCAGACCATTTGTGTGCCAAAGCTAGATATATGTTCATCTTTCCTGACAAGGTGTATGCATGTAAATATGGTGAGCCCTCCTTTGACAGGTGTATGCTGGATATACCCTCCTTGCAAATCTTGTCCATCTAGAAGAGTCCGTGAATAGCCTTTTTTATCAAGGGGTTTGGAGTTTGCAGATTTGCCCTTCTGTTCTCTGAACATTGTGGTTTATGGCCATTGGTGATCGCCTTTTATGAATTCAGAAAACCTGCACCAAAGTAAAGAAATTTTATTGTACAAAGAAATAGAAAGAGGCGGGCTTTCTTGGGATTGAGATTACTATTTGTTACTTGCCATCTTCTTCCGAACCTCTGAAATATGAGTAGATGCACTACTTAGAGTGTTTATTGGTTATCTATTTGGTGTTTGTTCTGTAATCCATTCAATCATTATCATTACTATATTTTTGTTTTCTGATTTGATTTACTCTTCAATGCATGCATTTTTTCCATTATGTTCAAGCATTATATATTAATTTTTAACATGTTCATTGACATAAAAAAACAGTTCTTTTGGAAACTTAATTTACAACTGAAAGAATATTTTACTTGGAACTTATAAAGTTTAATATTATCTTAAATTAGGTTGTAAATGTGGGAAATTCTTCTACATGTAAAAGAAATCATTATCATCAGTAATGTATAATTAAGTATTGAGTTTTAAACTAATTCATGTAAAAATAAATAAATAAATAAATAAATAAATTCTTCACATATTATCTATTTAAATGTTTGGTTTTATGAGAATGGTCATTCATGTTCTACATGAACAAAATACACTTGAGAGGAATTAAAAAAGAAAAAAGGAGAGAAAAATGAATGGAATTTTTTTATTAAAAAAAGAAAAAGAAAAAGAAAAATAGAGCTTTGGAGTTAAGTGTCACGATGGAAGAAATTTTTCCAATTCGATTTCTAGTTAAAACAAAATATGTTTGTGGGAATGCCTTGGCCCATTGGTATGTTAAAGTGATTTAGAACCTTAGTCTTAGGTTCGAATCCCCATTCAATAAAGTTGCTTTCAGAAAATCAGTAAAAATTTATGATATTCAAATCAAGCACATAAATTATTACTACTTTATGTTTTATTAATGTGAGATTTTACCTTTTCCACAATGGTATAGGCATATCCACTCTTTGCAACATGCAACTCTAATTTGATTTTTGCTAGCATTTAAATTACTCTAAACCACCAACCTAAATGCACCTGTCCTTTGAATTTGTTGTTGCTAATTGGAAACCGTCAATTCATCTTCTCACCCTCTTCTATGCTATCATGATTATCGCGAGTCAAAAGATGAAATTCAACAAGATGGGGTCAATTCATACGAGATAATAAAAGAAAAAGTAATCAAATAAGTGACCATCAATAAATTCATTTGCAAAGCCCACTGAGGGAAAGTTATACTCAAGCAGTTGATGCTAACTCGGCTAGTTATGGAGAGGGTCGAACTCAGTTGAAGGAACTCAGTGAGTGGACGGACGAGTCACTCCAAGCCACACGCAGTAGAAAGAGTTAGACGCAGGTGGCAAAAGTGGCTTTACAGGAAAGTGCTCAATATTGGAGCAAGAGTCAGATAGCATATAATGCAAGCCAGCACCAATTACCTCCAAACTACCAAGTAGCAAAGACATCTCATTATATTTCTGAACAGGATGATTGGGATGTAGGGGATTTGGTGTGGAAATTGAACTCATTTTTCCAAACAAAAGTCTCATTTCTGGTATGGTGTAACTCCGATCCCAGTAGCTCCCTGTGGATGATTGAATGCATTTATGGGCCATCGATTATAACACAGCACAAGAGGAGGATTTTGGACCTTATTGGACTCCCATGTAGCCTCTTTCAAGGGGCCATGGCTTTTGTTAAGAGATCTGAATGAAGGCTTCTTGACAATGAATGGGCTGGGTGTTCGGCCTTTTATGGTAACCCTTTTACGAGTGCCCATATGGTCGCGGAGGCCTGGGATACTCCATTGGTGGGATCGCATGCTTTTAAGTAGTGCTAGGAAGTGAGGCCATTAAACAAGTATAAAGAATTTTGAATAAGCATCATTTTGGGATTATCCAAGACAATATTAGATAGATTCTCCATAGTATTAATTAGGTGCAGCAGCTTCCTGCTACTTTTGAGAACAGAACTTAAGGCCTTCGAGAACAACTCAGGAGAGAAGAGGTGCTGTGGAAGCAGAAGTCTCGGGAGGAGTGGTTTACTTCAAAGGATCCGCAGACGACAGAATGCAATCGATTTACTCAAACCGCAGACCACAGCTTATTTCATGGTAAAGGTTCACAACTGATGTTTGATCTCTCTTGTACGACCCCAAACCATAGTTCCAACTACCAGGTTGGCTCAACGGACTTAAAATGCTGTGACATATTACTTCTTTGAGATTCATTTATGACCCTGGATGTAGTCGTTAGTGGCACCATTCGACATGTGACATTGCACTGACTCATTATTGAACTTGAAATTTTTGTATCCTACTATTTGTCTCTTTTTCTATCAATGAAACCAGTTGCGCTGCGATTCTTATTTTGTTGGAACAATAGTGGGTGCCTCCTGACTTTAAGAGATTATTATCAGCAAAGTTGAAGTATTTGACAGCAAACGGGAAACTGATTAAGGTAAATATACTTGGCAACTCAGTGATTTGATTGGCTTAAAATAATGTTTGTCTTCTTCTCGCTTTATTTCTTTGAATGCTAAAAGATGTTCGATTTTTTTTATTATTAGATGATTTTTTTATTATTAGATGATGTGTTTTTCTTTTTGGTGGAAAAAAAAAAAGAATTGACAAGATGATGGGTTTTTCTTTTACTATTTTTTTAAATTTTTTTATTTTAACATGAGAGAGAAATTACCCATTAACAAGGCCAAAAATCAAGCATTTACATCTATTGTGAGACAATTACAATTCTCAATATGCTTCCTTGTGGAGAAGGCGTGAAAGAGAAGGTAGCCCAAAGGCCCAACCTAGACATTTATAATTCTTGATAAAATTTTTACTATTTTATTACTAAACTAATTAGTTAAATGATTAATTATTATTATTATTAATTTTTTAATTGGGGTGGAAATTTAGGGAAATGGGTAGACTCGAGCTAGTGCCAAATTTTTTCGTGATATTAGTTTGGTGCTCTTTCGAACCAGTCTAAAATTTTCAGGTCACGTGTGCGTAACATAGTAGATGTGATTTATGTTCATTTGTCGCACTCTAGAGCATCACCATTAAATTGGTTTATTTAGTCAAATCGCAGCGTTATTTTCTCTGGATGATTGGCTGACATGTCTGGTATGCATTATAGGAAGTTATCGTTGGCAAATGACAGACTGCAGGCGTTACTTGGCTGGATTTGTTTTAAGTTTTCATCTATTCCTATTGCTTCATCTTTCACGAATTGTTCCTGATTGGACTTGAGGATCAAGGTTCTGGGTTATGTGAAAAGAGAAAAAGAAAAAAGAGAAAAGATTTCAGATACATTTTGCAGTTCTCCATCTCACATTTCTAATTCGTTAATGTATATTTACCATGTGTCTCTTCTTTTTCCTAATTCTGTTGTCATGCATATATGAATAGTAGCCCATTGCTCATGTCTTAATTTCCTGTTCCTTTTTTTTTTTTTTTTTTCTCCTTCTCTTTTCTTTCTTTTCTTTGGCTGACCCATGCTCAGTGACGCTTAATTTGAGTCTTTTGCTCAAGTCCCTTCAGAGGAATCTGCATATATTAGGCTCTGCTTGTTTGGCTTACTTGATCCCCTGCACATGAAAGTATTCAGATCACTGGTAACGGATGTGCCATTTCCAGTTGTATTGTTACGTTTTAATGTTTTTGTAGCTTATATTAATAGACTCTGTTCTATGCTGCCAAGATTCAACTGTTTAGTAACGGAGAAGAAAATGTTTAGAAGTTTAGATGGGTTCATAAGAGCTTGTAGATTCTTGTTTGACTTCGTTTGCTTAGTTTCTTGTGGTGATAAAGTTATTCCTTGAAGATGAAACTAATGCCAATGTGGTTTTTGTGGTGATATATTCTTGAGTAATATTTTTTTAGCATTAATTGAAACCAAAATATATGTGGTCTATTGAAGTGCAAGACCTTTAAAAATGCCACGGACTAGCCTTTCCTTGATTAGGAAGATAAACCATCTTATGACCATGTAAAACTTGGCCCAATATCCGGAAAGTATGGTGTAGTTTAAAGAAAGTGGCTCTTTTGCCCACACTATTAAAAGTTGAAATGATTTAGGGATTATGATTCTCATGCAAATTTTTAACTTTACAGGTTGAGCGCAAGTACAGGATTGCACCTAGTCCAGCATTTTCTGACAGAAGAAGAACCTCTTCCATGTTACTTTCAGAGGCAAGGCAGAGGTTCTTCCGAAATATGAGGACGGTGCCCATATGTTACAAACCATGATTGATTTAGAGTTGGAAAAGATGAGCACTATTGACTCCACAAGAGGCTGCTGCAGCTGCTGCTCAAGCAGTTGCCGAGGCAGAAGCTGCGATAGCAAAAACTGAAGAGGTAGCCAGAGAGGCAGAGGAAGCAGAAGCTGATGCAGAGGTGGCACAAGCTTTTGCAGCAGTGGCAGTGAAAACTTTGAAAGTAATAAGCAACCCGGAAATGGTAAAATTCCTCCGTTATTCTTTTTCTCTTTCACGACTTTTGTCTTCCTTGTTAAAAAAAGGAAAGAAAAAAAATATAGATATAGTTTTTTTGAGTTGATATTCTTAAGAACCTCAGATAGGGCGCCTGTGTTGATAAGCAAGAAAACTATAGATAAAAATTTGATGTGTTGAAATAAATTTTCCCTATTTACAGATGTGCAAAAGAAGAGTGAATTTTTGTCCTTAGTTTTCACAATTCTTCAGAATTGCCTTGTATCAGCGTATGGTCTTTAAGGATTTACGTTCAGGAAAGATTTCTCGTTATGAATCCTGAATAGTACCAATGTGCAATGCTGTGTTGTTACCACTTATTAGGGTAACTTGCCATATTTAGTTTTATACACACCATAGCATATATTATGCTACTAATTGCACTTGAACAAGAAGGCTGAGGCATTTCATCTACTTTCTTTTCTACTTGTGGTGACAATTGGTTTGAAATGAGCAACAAGAGTGGTTTATTTTTTATTTTTTTTGTTTTTTTGGTTTAGTAGAACTCATATTGAACTTATGCAACATCTGTTTAGTATAATTTCTTGAGAGGACTAAACATATCAAAATTGATTGCTATTTTTCCAAGAGAAAAAAATTCAAGAAGGCATAATCAAGAAAATGAGCATTAGTAAAAAAGAGCAACATGCAAATATCTTTATAAAACCATTGTGCCATAAAAAAAATTTGTATTTATTAAGTAAGCTTAGTATTCTTGATATTTATAGGCCACCAAAGGGAAGTGTTGAAAATACAAATGTTAATGAGAATATCTATTTTAGACTGTATACTAACTGATATTCTTACCATTGCTAAGTAGAAATGTGCAAATACTATAAAACTCTTGTTGTCAAGTGATGGCTTAGTAATTAGGTTGTTAATACCAACTAATAAGAGTGTTTGATGTCAAACTATTTTCAATGAGAAAACAAAGCCTAATAGTTGGAAAAGGGTTTGTAAGTTTTGTATCCATCATCTTGCAAAAACTAAGTAGAACTCCATATCGTTGCCCTTTTTAACATATTACCTATTGTACCTTTTGCCTTCTTAATCTAACATGATAGGAAAGGAGAAACAAAATTATCCATGGTTTCTCAATATATGTATTTATAGTTGATAACTCTATTTTGTATAGGGTTATTGTCACTATTTTAACAATATATAATATAGTATTTATTAAATTATAGTTACATTTGTTTATAATTATGTAACTTGTGTTGTTTCATGCAGCAAATTCAAAAAAAAAAAAGAAGCAAAATAGAGAGAAAAAGCAGAAGAAAAGGGAAGGTTTGTTTTCACACATGTGGGAAAACTCATGTGAGAAGGAAAAGAGAAAAAAGGAGAGAAAGTAAAAAGTAAAAGAGGAGAATTGTCAGAGGAGGCTATTATTGAAATATTGAGCAGAAATAGAGAGAGAGGAGAGTGAATGTGTGTGATTTGTTGGGGCAGTTGGGCTAGAGAAAGAGAGCGGAGAGAGGGGTCACTAGAGAACCAAAAGCCATGCATAACAATGGGGGTCTTAGAGAGGAGCGTGAAGGTCGGGTGAAAACTGACCTCTACCTTTTATTTTCTCTGGCAACAACCTATTTTTGGCACTTAAGACACTTTTTCTAGCCATTTTTGGGTGTTTTCTGGCCAAAAGAGAATGGATCCCACATCCACTTGCAATTTTCAATCATTATGTGGTAGTTGTGTGTAGTTTTATGGTGGTTTCCAGCAAAGAATGATGAACACTGTCTGAGATTTTTCTGTTAGATCCACACATTTTTATAGTGGATTTGAGAGATTTCTTGGTAGATTGGCACTCTAGACGTCTTTTTTGGCAATTTTGACGGTTTCCATGAAGAACGGCAATGGCAAGTGACAGCATGTTTTGGCTCATTTTCTTCCCTTTTTCCAAACGGCTTCTTCTACTCTCTCTAATGTGTAGATTTATGCAAAGTTTCCTTGAATTGAAGACATTTTGGTGACAACTTTCATATTTTTAATTTGAAGAATACTTTGTTCAATTTCTAGCATTGTTTTCATTTTGTACATATTATGTTTTAGTTTATTGTGTTAGAGTTATGATGTAGCTTGATTACAATGGTATGAATGTTATGATTATGGTGTTTGTAAGAAATTTTATTTATGTGAAGTTTTATATTATTGTGTTCAATGCCTTTAAGTAATTAGCTACCATTTAGATGATTTGAATTGCATAGTATAGACCAACAAGAGATAACATGCAGTTACTTCTTATAATGTACAACCATAGATTAATATAGATAGACATATACCATATAGTTTGTGTGATTTTAGGTGTAAACTATAATGTTGATAAATTTTAATGCATTTAATTTATTTCAATTCACATATAGAAATATAGTGAGTTAATGAGCTAATTAGGTTCGCCATATTTAAACATAGGATAGTGAATAAATTAGAAAATTTTGTCATCACTTGAGTAGAATCAATCTTGCAAGCATTAATAATTTACATTTGTAATTAGTAATTAGGTGAAATCGAACACTTTAACATGTTTTGTCTATTAAGTTCTTCTAAATTTAGTTAGTTAATCTATAATCTATCATTTTTGATTTGTTAAATAAATTTTAGGAACTATTGACTATTAGTAATTAGTTAGTTTAGTAATTACTAGTTTCTATGAGACAATACTTATTTTCATTATTATATTACTCGTTCAACATGTACACTTGCATGTAGGATTTCATTGAACAATAATTGTACATCAACAATGTAAAATGCAGGCTAATAATACAAAAGTTCCTTTAGCCTCAATTTTGGTCTTCCCTAAGCTAGCCATTTTGGTCTTATGACACCTTTATCCATCAAATCATTTTTAAGATTCTTTTGCGACAATAATTTCAAACATAGAACTTCAAGGTAAGTTAAACTTCTAAAACATGCATATGTGTCTTTATAAAGTACCACATAAATCTAGAGATATTATTTATAATACCCTAAATCTTTTAAAGTCATAAATATTGAATTGACATGTCTTTAGGTTAATTTTACGTACTAACTCTAAAAATCAAACTTTCCTACTTAATTCAAAATTGAAATGTCCATTTGTAAGCTAAATCTTTATGACAAAGAAAAATTTATCGACTACAGCACTTGAGATTTTCTATCAAAATAGGGATCCAAAAACATGTGGGTCACCTTTTATATGTAGATATTTTTGGAATAAAAGTGCTTAATAGGTTATTTTTAACTTTTAAAAGTTAAAAATTTATGAACTATACCCTCCATTAACTTAAAATGATAAAGATTGATCCAATCAACTAAGCAAGATTCATAAAGATGACCAATGGAGAAAGAAAATCATATATAGATATGTAACATGTAAATTAAAAGCTAATGTTTACCATGCATAAATAGCAAGCATTTTGGACTTCATATATACAAGATAAAATCAATGGCCCACAATGATAATTGACTTGAATTTAAAATCAAGTTGATTTACTTGATTCATCTGATTGACTTGATGGATGAGTTTGATTCAAATTCCACATAGCATCTGTTAGGAATGGTTTGGGAGGCATTTGTAGGTGTTCAATATCTCCTTCAAGCATTTTAATAACTTCTTTCATTGAAGGGCGGTTGCTAGGCTTCATTTGAATACACCATAAGGCAATTGTGATCATTTTCTTAAATATTTTCTTATCCTCTTTTGTAGCATCTTCCATTTCTATGTCTTTTTCATCATATAATTGGTCATAAACCCAAGTAGGAAAGTAAATTTGGCTTGAATGTTTTGCATATGCATTCAGGTTCTTTCTTTTACCAGCCATTTCCATCAACAACATTCCAAAACTATAAACATCAGCTTTGTATGAGATACCTCCAATATTCTTGTAAAATAACTCAGGAGCCATATATCCCAATGTCCCTCTTATAGCAGTCAAGGAAACAATACTCTCATTTAATGCATACAATTTTGCTAGGCCAAAGTCAGAAACCTTGGGGTTAAGATTTTCATCTAGAAGAATATTATGTGGCTTGATATCAAAATGTAAAATCTGCATCTCACACCCTTGATGTAGATATTCAATTCCATGAGCCACTCCTAATGCTATATCAAAAATCTTGTCATAGCTTAAAAGGGTATTTACTTCTGGTGAAAATATATATGTGTTTAAAGAACCATTGGGCATGAACTCATATATAAGAGCTTGTTTGAATCCTTCAACACAAAAACCAACTAGTTGCACCACATTAGCATGGTGAATCCTTCCAATAGTTCCAACTTCACTTATAAAGTCTTGCCCACTAGCTTTTGACTTATCTAACACCTTCACAGCAACAAGGTGACCAGTTTGAAGTGTTCCTTTAAATACTGTACCAAAACCTCCTTCACCCAATTTATCCTTAAAACCTTTAGTTATCTTCTTAATATCTGAATAAGAGTATCTTACTGGCATGAGGTTATTATGGTTATGTAAAAATTCTTCAATGACATCATATGCAGACAAATGCCTTCTATACCATTTATATATCAAGAATACGGCCACAAATGGAGCTCCAAGTATAGTTTTTGGTGCTTGGATGTATAGCCATACTGAAGAACATCATCAACACAAAGTGTAAGAGAATATATATTGTTGCATTGCCAACACATTTTTTTCTTTTTAATGTAGTTACAACATAACATATTTCCTTTTAGATCCTAGTGATTAACCATTTTTTTTTCGTATAAATTTCATTGATATTCTCATATTGGTAGTGTGCTTAATTGATGTTTTATTGTTTAAAGAATAATATGCCAAAAGGGGGGAATGAGATATTGTAACTTCTTACCACAAACCATGGCTAGTAACAGCCGCGCTCCCATTAGAATGATTAAGGTATCTATGAAGAAAAGAATTGATCAGAATATATTGAATAAATAACGCTCACTAGGCTTCATACTCAAAAGCTAATTAAAAGCAGCAATATAAACCTCTAGACTTTGTATTTTTAGGCTTTAAATTGGGTTAAGCTTAGTTCAAAAAAATTAAGCTAAGTTGTAACAACAAATGACTTATTACTAAGGATTGTAAGCAAAAACTTGAGTTAAGTTGTAGAATACAGTTGATGAGAAGATAATTTCTAAAGAAATTTATACTTTTAACTTCCTCATGATTTCCAAAATCTAAGTGGATCCTAAAATTTTGTGATCAACAACCTTATGACGATTGATATAACTCCACATCATTATGTTATTCTAACTATTGTGTGTATAACTTTTGAGAATGAAACCTTACCTTTTATATTTAGGTCATCAAGGCTATCTCCCAAGTCAAGTACTAGGTGATTTATTCCTGATCAAAGAAAAACAAACCTAAGTGTCTAGAAACATTTCTTTTCAAATTTAAAATCTTTTAACATAACATCAATAATTTTTCATTTTGCTAATACGTTGGAACCATTTTCGTGGCTCACATTACAAGGAATGATTTGTTCATTGAGAAAAGGATTAAAAAGTTAATCCTCAATCAAAAGAGTGGTGATGGTTCTTACCCTCTTTCCACACCTGTGCTTTGATTGTAATGTCTGCAATATCAAAAAATAAATCCATTACTTATTTGGAACGGGTGAATTAGTAACTTCAAAAGACTATGGCCAAATGAATTTGCAAAAACGTTTTCCGTACGCGTCCTGTTTGGTATTAGATTCTGTTGAGTTCGAGTCTATGCCTTCTGAAAGGGGTTTCGATAGTCTCTGAGTTAGTCCATAAAGTAATCAAATGCGCTGGTTTGCATTGAATGACCTTTATTATCTCTAAAAGAGTAAAGCACGAAAGGGAAATTCTTTCATCAAGGATGATTTATTAAGAAATTTGATTTTTTTTGCTTTTGTGCATTTTCGCCATTGTTTCTGAGGTACTAACAAAGCCTAATAAGTTTGAGATTAACCAATGTCCAAGATGCGATTATTCCCCCATTTTAGTGTCATCATCAAGCACAACTCATCCAATTCAATCTCACTGCAACATTCTATCATATATCCTTCAAACAACCATTTTTTAACCAAAAAAAAAAAAACTTACCTTTCAGCATCTGGTAGAGTCTATTAATGGATCCTGATTTGACAAAGAGAAGATCAACATGAGAGTTTGAAAAGTCTAGTCTTTATTTTGCAGTCACTGCTAAAAAAAAATGTTATGTACGCCAGTATGTTATATTACACAGTTATGGTATTTAGTATGCACCAAAAAGCTTCATCTAAGAGAAATTTATGCTAAAGCTAAAAGTTCAAGAATCCATAGAATATAGATAGTCTTGATCTAAATCAGGCATAAGAGGACAAAGAAATGAGAAAAGGAATAAAATCTTCCATCTGTAAGGTATCTAGTTAGAAAGTGAAAAGTTTTTTTCTTTTTTCTTTTTTGAAACTAAAAAGTTTGCCGAGTTTTTTATTTTTTATTTTTTTGACGTTCTTTACTTACCAAAACCGTAACGTTGGCACCAATCACGAAAATTCTGGCCATCAAGGACGCAATATCCATCAACTGAGAAGTTTTGACAGATTGCATGGGCCCATGAGAGCTTAAGACCTTGCGCCTCTTGATCATAGAAGTCCGTACACGTACTTCCGAGAGGTACTCGCCGCGGTCTCCATGACACTTGCTCGACTTGGCATGATTCCTCCAGATCCTCTAAAGTCGGCTCCCGAAGAAGATACCAATACCTCTTGGAATTGGAAGAAGAAGAGCTGGAGAAATTAACTCCATTATGGAAGCAAGTAGAGATATCCCAGTAATCCCCAGAAATCACAGGCTTTTCGCAATTCACCAAAACCACTCGAAACTCAAAGTTTTCGTACATATTCCCAATCTCGAAATAATAATGATCACAAGAGAATTTCACGTTGTCTGGATACCGTAGGGTGTATGGATCCGTCGAAGTGAAATTAGATTGGACCAGCGAATACGGAGAGATGAAGGAGCCATTTCTCTCCTGAATACTTGACTCTACCACTCGGATTGTGAAGTCAGTGTAATTGATTTCCTGCACTTGGTACTTTCTAGAATGTAAGTATAACACTGAATGGTTATCCTCACATGCAAGATTATACCTTTGATCGCCGCAGTCCTTTGGATCGCTGTCTAGCCGAAACGGATAGCTTATGTTACGGATATTGCCGCAGGAAGAAGCAGCACAGTGATGACGACTATGGTCGGCACTGGAAGCTTGACGGAGTAGGGCAAGAACAGCAATTAGGACCTTGAGTCCAGCAGGGAAGAGTATTCCTCTCGCCATTGAGAGAGAGAGAAACGATGATGAGAGAGGGTAAAGCTTCTGCAGTCCACGGCTATAGTTGGAAACCTTGACGACAAGAAAAAGAGAGAGCACTCAAGTAGTGGCCGAAAAGAAAGGCCTCCTGAAAAGAAATGCGCTGCATTGACTCGAAGTTTAGTAGAAGACTCGCTAAAAAGTTAGAAAAACCATAATCAATCGCCAAAATGAATATCACGTAATTCACTGTGGCTTATGGTCAAAACACATAACCATGTTAAAGTATCGTTTATTAGTTTTTTACAATTGTTTTGAATTTGTACACTACTTGAGGAACAATACATTATCAATGTTTAAACTTGTTTCTAAAGCTATCTTTTCAAAAGTAGAGAAAAATCATATGAAATATTTTCAATTTTTTTATTTCATCAGAGCAAAAATTAGTCATTACATGATTAATGATCCTTGAAAGTAGTTTTTCCACCGGCGACAAAATTTATTTGATGGCAATATGGGGCAATGAGAAAATTCTTTGAAATTTACTTACTTTTGAAAAGTGAAAGTAGTGGTCACCGTTGTCGCACATATTTGCTTTTGGAAAGTAAAAGATTCCCTCCAAATTTAATTGCTTTTGAAAAGTCAAAGTAGTGGTCACCACTGCCACAAGAGTCCATGACAAAAATCTATTTGCTTTTGAAAAGTCAAAGTAATGGTCACCATTTGCCACAAGAGTCCATGACAAAAATCTATTTGCTTTTGAAAAGTCAAAGTAGTGGTCACCATTGCCACAAGAGTCCATGGAAAATCTATTTCCACGCGCGGCCATGAGAAAAATCTATTTAGTTTTGAAAAGTGAGAGTAGTCACATCATTACATAGGAACAGAATATTCTCTTAAAATTTACCTGTTGCTGAAAAGGAGAATAGTCGCCATCACCAAACAAGTTCTCGAAAAGTTCCCTTGAAATTTACTTGCTCTTGAAAACCACATGAGTCCATTGGAAGTTCTCTTGAAATTTACTTGCTCTTGTAACGTGAGAGTAGTCACCATCAACACATAGATCCATGGGAAATTTAGTTGAAAAGCTTGCGTTTGATATTAGTCTCATCTGGGTTTCTGTTGTTCTTAAAAAAGATTGTAGCTTTGCGTCTTCCTCGGCTCTGCGAGCGAGAGAGAGAGAGAGAGAGAGTACGAGTTGAAATGCATGCTAAGAAGAGAAGGGATCGCGATCACAAATCTTTACGACAACGACGTAGCGACAAGGCCCAGATCTCATTACCAACCCAATTACTCCTTTGCCCCTCCTTTCACCGCGGGAATACCAAAATACACTCACACAATCATTTAATATTATGATTGGCGTAATCATTCAACCTATTCGAACTAAAATAAGGAGAAGGATAAACATTAAAATTTTTACCCTTTCTTTTTTTTTGGGAATCCCGTATCGACAGAATCGCTTATGTGTATCTTTTAACATGAACGTTGATAATAACCCCCGAGTATTTTTCTAAATCAAAAGCTTGTAGAGTAGGTAGGCACTCAACCAAAGTCTCTATAAGGCATTGATTAACAATCCCCCTTTTTTTGTTTTTTTTTTCTCTTTTTTCTTTTCCCCCTTTTTTGTCAAACACCAGCCGAACACTGGCTTCTCATTGGCTAAAAACTGAATGGATTGAGGACGCCTGCAAAGACATCTTCTACAGTAACTTCAGCTGGTATTCCGGTTGGGCATGTTTCGAGGGAAATTCCCTCGAAATTTAGTTGATCTTGTAAAGCAAAGGTAGTCATAATGACCACACTGGTCCACGGGAAATTCCCTTGAAATTTACTTGCTCTTGAAAAGTGGGAGGTTTTCGTTGATAAAAGCTTAGATGACAGTTGAGATGCTGAGAAACCTTCCCAAGAAACCTTCCCACACCATAACGGAGATGGACGGTTGCTTAGAAATGGTGATCTTACACCTCTTTGATACTGAACGTGGAAGCCACGTAGACAATCAAGCAAGCTAGCAAAAGAGGATATCTCGGAGGAGCAAGCATTGTAAGGAAGGGACGTGAATGACAAGAAAAAAAAAAGATTTGATGGCATCTTGGCAACAATTTGAATTTGAATTTGAGTACAATTAGAGTAGGATATCTTCCAAAGTTAACTTGCCTATTTTAGGACTATTATTCAAGGGTGGTTGGGATTTCTTTATCTAAAAGTAATTTGAATAAATTGCAATATTTAATAGTTTCCTAGTTTTTCGGATTTAATTATGTAATGGGAGAACTTTCCTTTAGAAGATGAGAGAAGTACGGGTAGAAATATAGGCAAGGATAATCAAAGAAGGCAGAGAAGAAATTGTATTTGCTTTTTAGTTTTGTAAGTTTCTTTGCAATTCAATGGAAATATTGTCCTAAGGTTCTTGTATTGATTTTGCGTAGCGATCATAGGTCATCCACATAAAGGCAAAAATAGGCGAACTTAGGATGACTTTCCAGTAGTTGAACCTATCACATGTTCTGTTTTACAGGCATGTAACATAGTGGCATTAGAGCTGGTTATTGAACCACCCATGGCGAATGCACAAATTGAAAAGATCGAAGCCGATATGGCTCGAAAAGTTGCGGAGGACAACAAACGCTTCGATGAGATCATGGAGATGTTGCGAAGATTGATGGAGAACACTCGCTCTAACAATAATCAAGAGCGAGATGAGGAGTCATCACACTGAACCGGAGGCAATGACAGTCATAATGGTGGGCCAAATGTAGATGGTGGAAATTGTTCCAAAGGGATGTGGTTTGATTTCCCTCGTTACAATGGTGGTGATGAACCATTGGATTGGTTATGCAAAGTGGAGTAGTATTTTGAATTCTATAAGGTATGAGAAGAGGAGAAGGTCAAGCTTGTTGCATGGAACCTTGAAGGTAATGCACTAGTTTGGTATAGAGTGCAAAAAGCTAAGCATGGAGGTCAAGATCTCTCGTGGGAAACATTTACCTAAGAGATCGGGGAACACTTTGGCCTCACAGGGTTTTAGAATCACTTTGAAGAACTAATCCAATTGAAGCAGAATGGTTCATTTGAGGATTACTATGCAAAGTTCTCAAGGTTGGTGCTGAGAGCTCGCAAACTAACATTGGAACAACAAATTGTGTGCTTCACCAATGATTTAAAAGAAGCAATTCAGGTGGATGTACAAGCAAGTAGACCCTTAACTTTATCCTTTGTAGTTGGATTAGCTTGTTTGTATGATGCTAGGCACCACTTCAGTGAGCTTGAACTAGATGTGTGGAAGTCAAATTCATCACCAAGCTTGGGGGCAGGACCAAGACCACTAGTGAGGCGTATGACCTCAACAGAATTGACGGATAGGAAGGCTCGAGGCCTTTGTTTTCATTGCAATGAAAAATTTACTCCAGGTCATCGATGCAAAAGATTGTTTGTGATAGAAGAGTCTTGGGATGATGAAGAATGGAAACATCAACAATTTTCCGAAACAGACCTTGCGGGCAAGGTCTCATCCAACGGGGGTGGAATAATACGGAACATGGGAGCCACGTAGACAATCAAGCAAGCTAGCAAAAAAGGATATCTTGGAGGGGCGGGCATTGTAAGGAAGGGACGTGAATGGCAAGAAAATAAAAGGATTTAATGGCATCTTGGCAACAATTTGAATTTGAATTTGAATACAATGAGCATAGGATATCTTCCGAAGTTAGCTTCCCTATTTTAGGACTATTATTCAAGGGTGGTTGGGATTTCTTTATTTAAAAGTAATTTGAATAAATTGCAATATTTAATAGTTTCCTAGTTTTTCGGATTTAATTATGTAATGGGAGAATTTTTCTTTAGAAGATGGGAGGAGTACGGGTAGAAATATAGGCAAGGATAATCAAAGAAGGCAGAGAAGAAATTGTATTTGCTTTTTAGTTTTGTAAGTTTCTTTGCGATTCAATGGAAATATTCTCCTAAGGTTCTTGTTTTGATTTTACGTAGCGATCATAGTTCATCCACATAAAGGCAAAAACAAGCGAACTTGGGATGACTTTCCAGTAGTCGGACTTATTACGCGTTCTGTTTTACAGGCACGTAACACTTTTCTTCTTTGTGGCTTTCATGATAAGCCTTGGGGAAGGCCAAAATGATTGCCATGATTAACGTTGTGGAGCCAATGGTCCAGCCGTACGATTTCCCTTCCAACTTAACAACCAGCCAAACAACTCTGGGTGCCCTAGTTTTCTTCTTTCTTGTACGGAAACAAATGATACGGTCCTCCAGCTACCGATTTCGGTAAAGCTCTTTGTCAAAGATATTAACTATGCTTCTCAGGTAATTCATTTGTATGATCCAGATCGTTGTTTGCCAAGGTGGCTTCAAGGACTTGATTTATCTTCCTCCCCTTTTCTATATAATAAAAATGAAGATGAAAATTTCTTCTATAACTATTCTGTTCTCAAATGTCCCCCAAGAGAGATTGAGGGTAACTATATGATCCCTTGTCTTAGCGGTGCTGGGTATCAATTTTATGCTGTCAACTCTTTCCATGACGTCGATGAGGACATTTTGTCTTGTACAAAGATGTATTCTCTTCGATCAATACCGGAGAAAATAGTGAGCGGTGTTGATTTCAGATCAGTTCCAGATTCTAGAGTGAAAGGTGTTGATTACCAAATTCTTCAATTGAAGTGGTCCAGGCCACACTGCGGACACTGTGAATCAAAAGGCAAGAAATGCAAATGGAAGAACAGCACTAGATTAGGAATAGAATGCTTCTCGGAAGACCCTAAAGGTATTCTCTTCTATCCAAATCTTCATGGTTTTCAAGCCAACATTTATTGCTTTTGTCAAGCTTAACATGTAAATGCCCCTCTGCAATTGCGGATTTTCTGGGCCCGTTGATTCACTCATCTGAGAAAAGAAAGGATGAAAAACATGGGATTTAGCATTTTCAGTTTCTCTTTTTGTTAAACAATTTCATTTCAGTGGCTCCAATGATAAAGTTTCATTGCCAGCATGAATTTTTTTATCAACCTCTAGGCAGTGTTTGATTAAGATGAATGAGTAATTAACGGAAGTTTTCATAATCAGCTAATGTAAAAACCAAAACTAGACAGTTACAATGGTGTTGGCTAGATATAACTCCAGTAGTTTCGATCATAAAGGGACATCATCGTAGAAAATTAACCGGCTATGTGCGGGTAGAGGATTTTATTAGGCGATGTAGCTCTTTCCCTAGAGGACTTACACAAATGTTTGGAGACTTAGCAGAGGTTAAATACTTACAATGCTGGCATACAAATGGAAAGCTAAAGAAAGATCACTGCGTAGCACATTTAGACCTCTTTGAAGCCTTGAACGTGGACTTCAGCCCTTATCCATATCATCTATTTTCATAATAAAAAACTATGATTATGTTTATAACTTAGCTATTACTAACAAATTCTAAAATATTCTTTTTCTATCATTTTTAACAGATGCATTGCCAAAGTCGGTGACTATAGGTGAGTTATCATTGGCCATTTGAAATGTTCATTTGTCTGGTGTTAGACGTTATTGACTCATAAATGTTCAACATGCAGGTGTAGTCCTTAATGTATTTATGTTACTTCTAGCTACATTTGCTCTTTATTCTGTTTATAGCCATCGCAAAATAGAAAGAGAAAATCAAGCAAGAATTGAAAAGTTTTTAGAGAATTATAGAAATTTTAAGCCCACAAGATATTCATATGCTGACATCAAGAGGATTACAAATCAATTTACTAAAAAGTTAGGCGAAGGAGCCTATGGAATAGTGTTTAAAGGAAAGCTTTCAAATGAAATCCATGTTGCTGTAAAGATTTTAAATGCTTCCAAGGGAAATGGAGAAAAATTCATAAATGAGGTAGGAACAATGGGTACAATCCACCATATTAATGTGGTTCGCTTGGTTGGTTTTTGTGCTGATAGATTTAGATGAGCTTTAGTCTATGAATTTTTACCAAATGGTTCCCTATTTAAGTTCATATCTTCAACATACATTAAGAACAATCTCCTTGGTTGGGACAAGTTGCAAGATATTGCTATTGGTGTAGCACAAGGAATTGAATATCTTCACCAGGGATGTGATCAACAAATCCTTCATTTTGATATCAAACATCATAACATTTTGCTAGACAAGAATTTCAATCCAAAAATATCTGATTTTGGTCTTTCCAAATTGTGTTCCAAAGATCAAAGTATAGTGTCTATGACCACAGTCAAGGGAACCATTGGTTACATTGCACCCAAAGTGTTTTCTAGAAACTTTAGAAGTGTGTCTTACAAGTCAGATGTTTATAACTTTGGAAAGTTGTTGCTTGAAATAGTTGGTGGAAGGAAAAATATTAATGATAGCTCGAAGAACACTAATCAAGTTTATTTTCCTGAATGGATCTATAATTTTTTGGAACAAAAAGATGACCTAGGAATCTTTATTAATGATGATGGGGATGCTAAAATTGCAAAGAAACTTGCAATTGTAGGGCTTTGGTGCATCCAATGGTACCCAATAGCTCATCCTACTATGAAAATTGTGATTCAAATGTTAGAAGTAGAAGAAGATAAGTTAACCATGCCTCCTAATCCATTTTCCTCTACATGCATTTCAAAAGTTAATGTAACAACTTTAAATCATAAGTTAGAGGTCATCCCAGAATCAAATTAAGACTTGGGGCTGCAACACTAACGCTCAAGTCAATTATCTTGTACTTAAAAAGGAATTTACTACTCTTATAGTTGATGTAGGACTTTTTTTTTTTTTTTTTTAATGTTTAAGCCTATGAGTAACTTGTTTTCAATTGCCTTTTTGTTTCCTTTCTTTTCTTTCCTTTTTAGTTGTCTCTTTTTGTTTTTAATGATCAAACAATGAAGTTGTAACATCATATTTATATTGTTATATTTTCTCTTCCTTTCCACTTCATCAAACAAACATTTCAACAATTAGCCTCCAAAAGGACTCTTTCTACTTACCCACTAATTTTTTCCTTGATCTTCTCTTTTTAAACTCACACCAAAAAGAATGCTAACTACATACTATTAAGAAAACATACTACAACAAAAAATAATAACCATTAGTTTATATAGTTATTATAATAGAATATTATAATCATACCTTTCAACTTAATTATTTTACCTAGTCTAGCAAGTAGAAAGGTTGGAGAATAAAGTATTGATTGATTTTTTTTTTTATATAAGTCAAACAAATATTCATAATTTCCCTTTTCATATTCTTTATTTAGTTCTTTTTCTTAGGAAGAAGTCATAAAAGATAAAAGGGTCCAATTAACTTGTTCTTAGAACATTCAAATCTGGGTTGCAAGGAAATGATCTTATGTCACTTTAAATACATCAATTCCACAAGAATCTTTCAAAAATACTTGTCACTTCTTCAAGGTTTGTAGCCCAGAGTGAAAACACTTCAACATTTTTTAAACATGTCATCATCTTGTTGCTAAGCAATCTTTGTCTAGGAATCCTCATTTTTTTGCTATATGCAATGGAAACCATGTTCATGAAATAATATGTTGTTGACTCCACCATTAGGCATATTACAGTGGTGTTGGAATTCTGGTAATCAAGTCCACTAGGCCTTTCTAAATTCTATACAATAGATATTGATTTCACTCATACTTCTATTTGCTGCAAAATGTTCAAGACACCATGAAAGAATTTCCTTACAGCAAACATCCTCTTCACATAGACTAATTACCTCAACTGCAGTCCTGTTCTTAGCTTTTCCATGTAGAATGAAAACCATCGTATCTTTAATGCTTGGGTGTGTCATAGTGCTAACACTCTTTTGGAAGGTTGAAATAGCTTGTGCATTTTCATTTTCCTCTTGCATCAAGTAGGCTTGCTTTTAAATCTAGTTTGTGATAACAAGTCAATGCTTGATCAATTTTTTAATCTAATGGGTGGACCAAGAACTTTTCTTGAGAAAAAGGTTGGAAAGCTTAACTACTTTATCTTTGTCTTAATAATGTGGGATAATCTACACAGTCAATATGATTTCTTACCATGATACGGGTGTCAAGAGAGAAATTTAAGATGTATATCAAGTTAAAGGGGAAACCTAAGCTTTGAAGTATATTAATATTTTTGGTATACTACAAGGAATATGGCCATTATTGTGAGAGGGCTTTTTAAGATGTGGTCAATAAGTTTTACATTGTTAAAGAAGATATTAAATATCCCACTATAAAGAGATGGATTCCACCACTTACTTCATTAGAATTTTAAATTGAATATGAGCTTAACTTTATAAAGTTTAACATCAACATTGATCACTTAAAATGAGAATCAAAAGATATCGATTGTATGCTATTGATTCAGATTATATGCAAGCATGTATTCTTGATGATATTGTAGCCAATGTGCCCCTTCTAATTAAGCAAGTGAAAAGAAGCAACCTTATAAACACCTATAAGCCTTTGCCTTTAGATTTTCGTGTAAGCCTCCAATTGACTCACCATTGGTTGCACATCAAAATGTGCGGTCTAAATTTTTCCTTCCCCTAATGTACGTCTTTTGTCTGTGTTAGGTTCTATGCATGTAACAATTTAAGTCTATCATAAATGGCATCTAAGCCAAGTTGATCCATTAGAGTAAAAATTCAAAACTTCAAAATATTTTTAAAATTTCAAAACACGTTTATAAATAGTGTTCAGTGAAATTCTACATGCAAGTGTACATGTCGAACAAATAATGCAATGATAAGTATGAGTATCGTCCCACGAAGATTGACGTTTACTAAACTAATTAAGTACTAATGGTAAATAGACTCTAGAGCTTATCTAGTAAATTAAAATGGTAAAACATTGATTAAAGAACTAAATTTAACCTAAACTTGATTAATAAAGATGTTAGAGCGTCTGATTTCACTTAAGTACTTGATATAAATGTAGATCATCCATGCTAGCAAGATTAATTCTACTCATGTGATGGCAAAATTTCATAACTTATTCACTATCCCATGTCTAGGTATAGCAAACCTACTTAACTTATTAATTCATTGTGAGTCTACATATGAATTAAATGAACTAAGTGCATTAAGATATGTGAATATTCCAGTTTGCACCTAAAGCCACACAAATCATATGGTATAGTTCTATCCATATTAATCTATGGGTACATGTTACATGAAGCAACTGCATATCATCGTAGTTCGAACTCAAATATGCAAATCAGATAATCTAAATAGTAGCTAATCACTTAAATGCATTAAACTCCATAATATGCAACTTTACATTCATAAAATATCTCACAAAACACAAACAATTACATCATTCATACATCATAATCAAATTCCATCTTAGCTCTAATACAATAAATTAAAATAACATATTTACACAAACTAAATCAGTGCAAAAACGTAAACAAAACATTTTGGAATTTAAAAACATTAACGTTGTCACCAAATGTCTTCAAATCACAAAATAGATTGCACAAATCTGCACATCAGGGGAGGAGAAGGTTCTGTCTGAAAAACGGAAGAAAAAGGAGCTGCCACGCGCCTCCACCACGCGCCGGCCACGCGCCGCCGTGTGCCGCCATCGATCTGCACAAAATGCTTCAGGTCTACTTGAAAATCTACACAGAGTGCTCAGACCTACCTTTTGGCCACCAAATCTAGAGAAAATAAACAAGATCTAACTATTTCCGTGTGAGTTTTCACCCACCGCCGGAAAACACCAGAACTGCGGAAAAAGAACAACAGACTCGCCAAAGACCGCCGGTAAATGCGTCAAAATAAAGTCCAGAGGGCGTTCGCACGTTCTGGACTTCTCTTTCGCGGAAAATAATGTTGAACGGAACTTTCTCTCTCCTGGGTCGGTCGGCTTTCGCACGACCGCCCTTTCTTTCGCGACCTCTTTCTTTCTCTCCTTCCACTCTCTTCCTCATCTCCTCTGGCTCCTGTGTTTTTTTTCGGTCAATTGACTGCTCCCTTCGTCTCCTGCGGTCCCGCACGATAATTCTCTTTTTTCCTTCACGGTCCCTCCTTACTCTTTCCTCACGTGTCCAGCTATCCTCCTTTCTCTTTTCTTCTTTGACTTTTCTTTGCATTTTTCCATCAGAATTCACGTTCACGCTCCTTCATCTCTCTTCAACAGAGGGTCCCACGTGTTTCCTTTCTCTTTTTCCTCTCTCTTTCCTCACATGGCTTCCACGTGCATACCCTTGTTTTCTTTTCTATTCCTTTTTCATGGTTTTCTACTTCTTTTTCTTTTTTTTCTTCTATTTTAGATTTACTACATAAAATAAAAAAATACATAAATATAATTAAATAAAAACTATATTAAACATTATCTAAAATACTACTAATAACTCTATAAAATATAGAGTTATCAAATAAATTAAGAGTCAATGACCATGATATCAAATAACATTCCATGCTTTGAACACACAATTTTGATTTCCAAAAGTGTTTGTTATACATTTAAATGAAATAGATACCATAAGAGTAATCTTTTGTACAGATATGGTATGCATGCAAGAAATTAGTCGTGTCAGTAAGTTTCAACATTCTTATGCTTACTTTCTTAAGAATTTGCAGAGATGGGTTTTCATATTTCTCTAAAGGTCTTCAAGTAAGTTCTCCAAAATCATTTCTTTGTTTACTCTATTGGTGGTAGCCCAATTTTACTATTCAGAGTAACCATTCCATACTACCTGATATGTAAAGATGGATTCCCCTAGTTATCTTGGTGCTAATCAAGCAAAGTGGGTTACGTGGGCAACCTAATACTTCAGTTACTAGTGAATTTCATCATAGTAAAAGTGAATTTCCAAAGCCTTGCCTTTTAGAAAGAAACAAGCCAATCGTTTAAATGCTTCAAATAGGACAACTTTTATGGAAGAATTCTTGACCACGTACAAGAAGATATTGTTGAGATAGATTTTCAAATCCATCACCATGGAAGTTTCAAGGAGGTTCATAGGATTTGAGAATTGATTAAACAAGTAGTTGGCATATCACAAAAAGTTCTAATTACAACTTTCTTGGGTAGGTTTAAAAATGGCATCATAATTAAAGGTTTATATATTTAGTCAAAAAACCTAGAGAAAAACTATGAAATTGGGTTTTTTAGCCTACTCTTTGAACTATAATATCAAATTTTATCAATTTTCATACAATCCTTTTTATTGAAAAATAAATAAATAAATAAAATAACTAGTATAGTCATATGTGATGTGTGAATAATGGTGTTGTGTCTTGCATGTAGCTCTTGAATTAAGCCATGGATGTCTCAAGTATTAAATGGAGTGAGTTTAACTACCATGTAGATAAAAAATGGAGTGAGTTTGCACATCATTCTAATGCAAACTATGGTTGGTTACATTCTATTGTTACTTGTAACTTATGTAAGGCTGGTGGACACAAACGAATGGGCATAGGCATAATCATAATCATTGTAAGGGGGGAGCTCTCACCATGGGTAGAGTAGAAAAGCAATCCATTCATTTTGTTTCATTGTTTTACAACATAAACTAAGGAAGAGAGACATGCACTTATGAAGAAATGATCCTTTTATTTTCTAATTTCTTTATTACTACAACCAAATTGGTGCCAATTTTAGTACGAAAGTATATCCATAGAATAGTAACTATCATTTTTACATGTAACTTCTACTTTGGAACTTATACAAATAGAATGATGCATCCCCTATCTTAGCCACTGAATGTAGAGTGTTTTAATTATTTGCAATATTTTGAGCTTGATACGAAAGAGATGGATGGTCAAGAATAAAAAAATTAGAGATTAATTAGCTAAGACTTAATCAATGGATTTAAGGAAAAAGGAGGTTGTTATATAAGACTTAAGAAGGCAAATCAAGAAATTAATGAGCAAAGCATAAGCTTACATCCTATAAGATTCTTTTATTGAAAAAAGAAAAAAGAAAAAATGATTACTTCCAAGCACAAGATGTAGACCTTTGTCCCTTACACCTAAAGAGAGAAAAGGTTAATCAACATGATTTGGTTCCACACAAAGTCTTGATATTTGGATAATATTTAAGCCATAGACTATCCATAAACTCTAGAAATGGTTATGATTACAAAGTTACCAAATTTGGGGGAATAACTAATTTAAAGTAGCCAACTCTTTCTAATAATGAAGTCCAATGCTATGAAACAGAGAGAAAAAAATACAAAAAGAGAGGAAAAGTTAAGGTGAAAGACATGGAAAAATCAAATGCTCAATAAAAACAGAATGTTTAATTACAATTGACCATAACACAACTTAGCTTTGATGTCATAGTAACTAAAACATCATAAGTTTGTTGGATCGAACCAAGGAACAAAGATGACTATTAGGCGTAAGGATAAGGAGATGAAACCATAAAAGTCCTAAATTAAAAACCTTCCCCAAAGAAAAGATAATTTTTCATTTAGAAGTGATTGAACAAAACTAATTATTTTGCCCGTCTTCTTTTATGTATCAAACCGTTTTGATTTTACCATCATTCCATATAGAATGTCATTTAAGGAAGACCAGATAAAAATGCAAGCCATTATTTCAAGTAACTAATTCAAGTAACTAATTCAAGTCTAGAGGATATACTATAAAAATACAAGCCATTATGGTTGCTTTGGTTTAATTTTCATGTACAATGATATTATGTTAAGTTCTAAAAATAGACATGTTCCATGAATATTACTTTGTTTAGTAATATCAAAATAAGTTTCTTAGAGCTTCCAAAATTCTCACTACAATACAAATCAAAAAGTTAAATGATCAATAGCTGAAGAAAAGCCAACATGTTAACTGAAAGTGTTGAAATTTTCAATCTCCTACCCACTATCTCGATTACTAGTCTTCCTAAATTTGTAAATAGTAGAGTTTATCCTAAATCAAGACTTTTAGATTCAAAATTATCTCTAGAAAGTTCAAATAGATCCTCATCCAGTTTCATCAACCAGCACAACTTGATGGACCTCTACAACAACCGCCACATCCCTAAGGAATTTGAAAAAGGATAATAATATGTGAAAACTTGCAATGTGAATCTCATCTATGAAAACTTTAGCGTCTCTCTAAAGCAAATTATGGAAGAATAAACAGTCAAAAAAAGGAAATATTTATAAGATCATTCAAGTATTCATACAACATACATACTTCAAAAAGAAAAATAAAAATAAAAAATCTTGTACCATGCCCTCAAAATTTGCTGCCTTTTAATGGAAAGATAGTTTCCCACGACTATCAATTTGTTTCAACCCAAAACAAAGAAAAAATGAAATGAAAAACGAAATGGTATATGCATTCTTATTTTTCAAAAGACTGAAATGTTTTCAAAACAATATTACCGTACAAGACATGCTTTAGGACAACAACAGTTAAAGTCTAACCTACTAATAACATATTCATGATCACTACCATAATCAATTTTCATACCCTTTGAAGAAAGACTAAAAACCTTACTAATTTATATTATCAATTTATCTTTGTAGGTAAATGAGGGGTGGGGGGATTTAAACCAAGAACCTCAAGGTTGTACACTAATAGCTTTGTTACTTAATTGTTGATCTAGGTTTAACTAATTTTTATATTTTATTGAATCAATTTCTTACGTAAATCTTACAATTGTACTTTCCAATGGGATTTCTTTTTACCTTTTCTATAACTTTCTTTAGGACTTAAGATCTAGGAATATCATTTTACCAAACCAATGATTCAAGTTGGAATCAATGCATCGCTCAAAAGTTAAACAACCAAACAAGTAGAAATTTTTTTAAAGGTATTAGTAACAAGAATGGTGAGAATGCATCATTCCTTCTATTGTGGCGGTGCAAGGTACATTTAATATTTTACTTGCACACCCAAGTATCCAAGGAGCAAGGCAAACACATTTTTTTACATATGTAATTTATCATCAATCTTAACTTATTAGAAGATTTAAAAATTTGCTCAAAAGGTCAATGATTTTTTTTTATTAAAACAGCTATTTAAGGCTTAAAAATAATTAAATTACTCATGAAATTTTGAAAAGTTATCAAATAACTTATTTATTTGTTTTTAATGTATTTTAACAGTGCTAATTAACAAATGCTCACTAAATCATGATATGTTTAGAGAAAACATAAACGTGCCATGTCAATTATGGGGAATTAAAAAAAAAAGAAAAAAAAGGAAGAGATTGGTCTGAGAAGGACCACCATATCTTCCAATAATATAACATGATTGAATAATTCGGCCGCATGTCTTCTTTTCATTGGGTATACGTGGCCTGACGAAGACTTGTCCTTTACACCATTAACAATCCAAGAAAGATGAACGAAAGGTAATAATTTAATAGTTTTTCAAGTACTAACAAGCAATTTAATAACGTTGAAGGATTAGGGAACAATTTGACTGGACATATATATATATTTTTAGAAGGGAAAAAATTCCAATTGAGATTGTCTTAATTGGTGAAAAATTGAAAAGGGGTTGCTTCCTACCATTGATACGCAAAAGACCCCACGAGGTGAACCTACTAGGGGAAGTGTATGTTGTAGTGAGAGAGAAGATGGAGCAAAGTAGTGAAAAACTTAGTGACGGTAAGTCAGCTAAAATGAAGGTAAGAGGGGGCTACCGTCTACAACATTTACTCTTGATGACATTTCGTAGAACTACCCATAACAAGCTCTATGCTCACAGTAATATCCCCCGGCGCAAGTGTCTATTTATGTGCTAGACATTTCTAAGTGCCAAAATGGTTGGATTTATGGGACTCAAACAATTTTCGTTGTACTTGAATGAGTCTAACGCCCAACTTGTAATGTTGACACGTAATTAATGTAACACTTCATGTTCACTTACCACTCAATATGGGACTTTAGTGCCAAGTGTGATCCGTAGGATGAGGGTCTAGTAATAATCTAGGTTGGGGTCCACATAGGGCTCATCTCCTATGTCTAAGTGGATAAAATATACTTTGTTTGGTTAAAATAATAAAGTTGCACCTTGACTATAATGTTTTTGGCCTAACAGTAGCACATGAAAACGTAAGCATCGCATGCAATATGAGAGGCGAAGGAGAACGCATATCTTGGTAGTAAATGAAATCATAAAACGAAGATCAAAATCCACAGATGCACAAGGAATCGCCAACACGAACTTTACCGGACTACATAAAGCGGGTACAAGTATGAGATAAAAAAGCTGAAAGAATGAAGTGAAAAATATAAATGCCATGCCGACTTAGGATTAACCATAGCTGGTAGTCATATGTCCTGAATATTTTTCATCTCCAGCCTCCGTAGGCCGCTATTCATCTATTCCAGGAGACAGCTTTTGAAGAGTTCCAATGGGAAGTGACTAGATTATCAATAATCTCATATCAAACATGAAATTAGGAAGATTAAAGTCCAGAAAAGAAGCTCATTAAGCTGTCTGATAAGCACAAATTCCTAGTGGAGAAAATTTCGCCATTATTTCTCCAATTCAACGATATCACCCGTAATTATTGCATCAACAGATCCGATCTTTAAAATGATGAAGCCGGATTGAGTCTCTTATCACTATTTCCCTACCCATGGCCACTGAAATATGTTTGATTGCAGCACGATAATCTTCGCAAATCCGAAGATTCTTAAATACTCTTAATCGGTTTTAAATTGGTTGTGCTTATAAGACCAAACGCCACAGCTCCTCGCTGTGCTGAAACAAATACAGCTCCTTCAGTTCATCCTCCACATCATTAAGAACAAAATCTGTATACGGATTATATCCCAAACCCTTTATTTTCAATTCCAAATGGTTCAGTTCATCATCATGAATCTCACTTGTGAGGGGGTGTGAAGTGTCCCCAAAATGGAACTGGTGCATCGAATTTTCAAACTCTATCCAGCTACAACCAGCCTCTTTGCTCAAGTTTCTCTATTTCATGCTTTTTCTGATTATTGCCGCGTCTTCCAATTGATCTTACGAAGCATACAAGTCTGACAGTAAGATATATGCTGATGGATCATGAGGGTCTTGCCCAATACTCAACTTTACTGCATGTTTTTACCCAAGCTCTTTTTCCATGAACTCGACAAGCAGCAAGAAACGTACGCCAGACAAGTGTATCAGCCTTGAGAGGCATTGCGTTAATAAATTCAAAGGCTTCCAGAAGGGATCCTCCTCTGCCCAACAAATCAACTATACATGCATAATGCTCCATTTTAGGAAAGAACCCGTGTTCTTTGTATATTGCATTGAAGTGTTTCCAGCCCTCAAAAACCAGACCCACATGGCTACAAGCCGATAAGACAGAAATATAGGTGATCTCATTTAGCCTAACACCAAGCTCAAGCATTGTGTGAAACATTTCAATAGCTCTAGAGGTAAATCCATGTTTTGCAAAACAGGTAATCATAGAAGTCCACGTTATAACATTCCGATCACTCATGTCATCAAAAACTTGCAAAGCAACTTCTATGTTTCCGCACCTAGAATACATTGAGATCAAAGCATTAGAAATGCATTGGTTTGACTCAAACCCTGATTTCAGTACACTTGCATGAATTTGCTCACCCTTTCCAATCGCACCAATGCTTGCAGCTCCGCTCGGAAGACCAACAAGGTCAAGGCACTAGCGCCAATTCCTGCATCTTCAATTTCACTAAAATGTTCAGAGGCTTCATTGGAATTCAGATTTTTGGTATAACCATCAACGACTGCATATTAAGAAACCAAATTCTTCTCAAACAGCATATCAAAAACCTCGTGGGCATCTTCCATCATGCCAGACCGTGCATACATACTAATTAGAGAATTTCCCACACAATTGGCAAATGCGAGACCTAGTTTCACTGCATGGGCATAAACTTGCTCAACCATACGTGGATCAGAAAGATCTGCGGACGCCTTAAGAGCACTAGAGAAAGTGAGATGGTTTGGCATAACATGGGCCTCAATCATTTCGAAAAAGAGTTTGAGAGCTTCCATATCAAGCTCTCCACTTTGCACATATCCAGTGATAATTGCTGTCCAAGACATGACATTAGGATATATCATCCGATTGAACACTTTCCTTGCAGCATCCACGGATCCTTTTGCCGCACACTTGAATATACGTCCACCAAACAACAAACAATGCAAGCATCTAAAGCCAATCCCATACGGATGGCCCAAGAATGTAATTGTTGCCCAGGCGATAACAATTTTAACTGTGTGAAACCAATCCAAAACATACCACTCAAAATCATATCCAAAAACAAATTTATGGCCTCTCTTGACATCCCAATTGCATAAACCTAGTTCTTATCAATGTCCAACTAACCGCATTTTTCTTGGGCATTTTCTCAAACACCTTATACGCTAAATCGACATCACCGCTACCCTTCCAAACAAATCAGTCAATGCACACCCAACACACAAATCAGACTCAAAATGTCCACTTTTTACGACAAACGCAAAGATCATCTTTCCGATTGAAATGTTGTCTGCTTTTAAACATGCCCGAATCACAGCCGCGAAACAATACTCATTCGGGTTAAAACCGCTATCAAGCATTTCAAGGAATGTCCCAGTGGCTTCAATTTCAATATCATTATTTGCAAAGCATGAAACCATTTCACTCCAAGAAACCAAGTTTCTTTTATCTCTCATACCATAAAATATGGCTTTTGCGTCCTCCCAATCCCCACAATTTGAGTACAAACTGATCGGAGAGTTGAGAGTGACTGAGTGGGGATCAATTTGGAAGTGAGTCAACCAAGCATAAACGAATTTTCCGAGTTCGAAATTCCGAGAACTGATGCATGGCTTGAGGAGAAGGGAGTAGGAGGAGAGGTCTGCACGGGTACCCTTTTGAGCCATTACATCGAGGGTGGAGTTGCTTTGCGAAGGTCGCCCACATTGAGGAGGCTGATCAGACGGTGGTTAAGTGGACCAGGGTTTGGTTTTAGAGGTGCTGATGATGGCCGAAAGTTATTGGCGGGAAGAGTTCGAGAGTTTCAAAGTGAGTAAGAGCAGTTTTGAGGGAGACGCAAGAAGGATGCGCAGCATTTTTGGCGGAGTAGATGACGCTTGCCAACATCATGCGGGATACGTACATGGAAAAATATCAAATTTTGTAAAAAAAAGATTTTCTTTTGTAATATTGATAATACATCTCTTAAACTTTCATTGAGATTCTGTTGATTTTTGTAATATTGATGAAAATATCAGTTATAATTTTCAAAGAAAAAAGTAATAATGTGACAGCTTCACACATGAACACTTTGCCCTTGGATAAGGGTTGGGTTTATATTTTCTCATTTGTATTTATGTAATATATAATTATTATATTCAATCTTATTAATATTAATAAAATTTATTAGAATAACATCCTGTTTTATTAAAAAAAAGTAATAAATAATAGATTATACAAATTTTGAGGGATAGTCTAACATCTCTTACTAACCCCCAGACCTCCACAGTTTTGAGTGGCCATGAAACCTTTTCTGGGATGCAGCTTTGGGAGACTGCAGAGACCTTCGGGGAGACTTCCACGGTCACGACAATTCACGAAAACCCACTGACTGTCGTGTAATGAAGATCCGATCTTATGGAGCATGGAGGTTAGGCCCCCAGCTCCGTGGGCCTCCTTGGCCCAACAGGTTCGTTAATTTCATGAAAATAAAAATAACAATCAACATTGTCAATATCTTCCACAAAAATAGAAGACAAGCCACGACATCTGTCCTGTGTGATATGGTTTAGATGTTGGGTGTTCTCAGGGACCCAAAGGTTGAAATGAAGAAATAAATAGTTTTATTTCGTGACAATATATTTATATTATTTTAAAGGATAATTAGGTGAACGAATTCGGATAGAAGATATCAAAATTAAACGTTAATATTGTTGCTATAACAAAATTGCTATAAATATCATTAAAAATTTAGTATATCATGAGCAAACACACTACTATTGATTACCATCTTTCCAATTGACCTACTTAACTCTAGCAACATATGTTTGGGCTTTAAATTGATTGTCATTTTATCCCTAAGGAGATAGAAAAAAAGATGATTAAGACAACAATTTCCTAATGCAAGCCAAACAATAGACCTTCTCACTAAAGTTCTAATGCATAGTCAACAAGATCATTTACTTTGCAAGCTTTGTGTCCATAATGTATATAATACTACCAAATTGAAAGAGCTGTTAGGGAAAGCTCATTTTTTTAAATAAAAAAAAAAAATCTGTTGTACCCCTTAAAAGGAAGGCACAAATTTGATTAGGTGTGTGTATCAATAAACTCATCCTCAACAAAAAGTTTGTGCATTGTTCATACATGAAAAGCATTCATTAATTTCTATTTAAAACTTGAGAAAATGAAATAGGAAATACTTCTAAGTTTTCAATTATTTTCTTTTCGGAGTTAAACAAGGATTGCTTATATAAGTTGAGCAAGAATTCTTATACTTCTAAGGCTTTTCTATTACAAATGTCTATAAAAAGGTAAGATTTTTGCATACTTTGACAGAATGAATTTGTAGCAAATTCTTACTACTTGGTTGTAGTCAATTGATAATTTGAGTAAATAATCAAGTTATCCTTTGATTTCTTGTCTCAATTTCATACACATATGTTTTTATGTCATGTCTTAAAGTAGATTTAGCACAAATTATGCTAAAAAGACTTCTAGAAGTAACTAAATACTAAGAGATATTAGCATTAGTCCCCTTCCATAATCCAAATCAATAAAGCTAGTAATCTTTCTATTTGATTTTCTTTTGAGTACTAAACCAATTTCTATTGTTCCTTAAGGTACTACAAGATCTATTTTAGTGCCAACCAATAAACATTTCCTGAAGAATTAATGTAACTACTTACTACACATACTGCATGTGTCAAATTCAGTCTTATTCACATCATAGCATATACTATGTTACTAGCTGCACTTGAATACGGAGCTTGAGACATTTCATTTGCTTCCTTTTCTAGTTGTGATGACAATTGAAATGAAAGTTTGAAATCATCAACAAGAGGGTTTTTTACTAGTTTAGTAGAACTCATATTGAATTGGTGCAACATCTTCTCCATATAATTTCTTAAGAGGACCAAACATATCAAAATTTATTGCTATTTGTAGAAAAGAAAAAAAAATTCAAGACGGCATACTTAGAAAATAGATATTGATACAAAGGAGTTGCATGTTGATATCTTTATAAAACCATTGTGCCATAAACAGAAATAGTATTTATTAAGCCTGATATTTTTGACATTTATAAGCCACTAAAAGGATTTTTTGGAGAGAAATATTAATGAGAACATCTATTTTAGGCTACATACCAGCTAATATTCTTACCTATGGCTAATGAGAAATGTGCAGATTCTGTAAAAGTCTTGTTGTCAAGCGATGGCTTAGTAATTAGGTTGTTAATAGTGGCTAATAAGAGTGTTTGATGTTAAACTATTTTCTGTGAGAAAACAAAGTCGGATGGCTAGAAAAGGATTTGTAAGTTTTGTATCCATCATATTGTAAAAATCAATACAACTCTAGATTGGTTTCCCTTTTTAACCTACTATCTATTGTAGCCTTTGCCTTATTAATTTGACATAATAAGGAGGAAGAAAAAAAAAAATCAGCCATGGCTGGATATTGATGAGCAAAGCCCACCCTTAAGACCTATCACTTGTTCTATTTCTTGGATTCTAAATCAACTAGACTACATTAAGATACCGGACTTTTTCCAATATGTTCAAGAGATCACTTTATATTTGAACTACAATTATATGGTAATAGTAATTGCTCTTGTATTCCATTTATTTTTTTATTATAATTACAATAGTTACCTTCCTTAGATAGGTTTCTCAATACATGTATTTATAGTTGTACATCAACAATGTAAAATTCAAGCTAGTAATATAAACATTTCTTTAGCCTTAATTTTGTGTCTTTATAAAGTTCCATATAAATCTTGAGAAATTATTTATAATACTTTAAATCTTTTCTAGCACCATAGATTGAATTGAATTGTCTTTGGGTTAATTCATGTACTAACTTTAAAAATCAAAGTTTTCCTGCTTAATTCAAAATTGAAATGTCCATTTGTAAAGCTAAATCTTTATGACAAAGAAAAGGCTATCGACCATTGCACTTAAGATTTTCTATCAAAATAGGGATTCAAAAACATGTGGGTCACCTTTTATTAAGCTAAAAGAACCACATGTTATGAAGAAGAGTGCTCAATATGTTATTTTATACTTTTAAAAGTTAAAAATTTATGAACTATAACCTCCATTACCTTCAAATGACAAAGATTGATTCAATCAAGTAAGATTCAGAAAGATGACCAATTGAGAAAGAAAACTCAATATAGATGTGTAACATGCAAATCAAAAGTTGATGTTTACCATGCATAAATAACAAGCATTTTAGACTTCATATATACAAGACAAAACCAATAGCCCACCATATTGAAATAACAATTGACTTGAATATAAAATCAAGTTAATTTACTTGATTCATCATATTGAATTGATGGATTAGTTTGACTCAAATTCCATGTAGGATCTGTTAGGAAAGGTTTAGGAGGCATTTGTAGGTGTTCAATATCTCCTTCAAGCATTTGAACAACTTCTTTCATTGAAGGGCGGTCACTAGGCTTCATTTGAATACACCATAAGGCAATTGTGATCATTTTCTTAAATATTTTCTTATCTTTTTCTGTAGCATCTTCCATTTCTATGTCTCTTTCATTGTATAATTGGTCATAAATCCAAGTAGGAAAGTAAATTTGGCTTGAATGTTTTGCAGATGCATTTAGGTTCTTTCTTTTACTAGCCATTTCCATTAATAACATTCCAAAACTATAAACATCAACTTTGTATGAGATACCTCCAATATTTTTGTAAAATAACTCAGGAGCCATATATCCCAAGGTCCCTCTTACAGAAGTCAAAGAAACAATACTCTCATTTGTTGTATATAATTTTGCTAGGCCAAAGTCAGAAACCTTGGGGTTAAGATTTTTATCAAGAAGAATATTGTGTGGTTTAATATCAAAATGTAAAATTTGCATCTCACACCCTTGATGTAAATATGCAATTCCGTGAGCCACTCCTAATGCTATATCAAAAATCTTGTCATAGCTTAAAAGGGACTTTACTTCAAGTGAAAATATGTATGTGTTTAGAGAACCATTGGGCATGAACTCGTATACAAGAGCTTGCTTCAATCCTTCAACACAAAAGCCAATTAGTTGCACCACATTAACATGGTGAATCCTTCCAATAGTTGCAACTTCACTTATAAAGTCTTGCCCATTAGCTTTAGACTTATCTAACACCTTTACAGCAACAAGGTGACCACTTCGAAGTGTTCCTCTATATACAGTACCAAAACCTCCTTCACCCAATTTATCCTTAAAACCTTTAGTTATCTTTTTAATATCTAAGTAAGAGTATCTTACTGGCATGAGGTTATTGTGGCTACGTAAAAATTCTTCAATGACATCATATGCAGACAAATGCCTTCTATACCATTTATATATCAAGAATGCGACCACAAATGGAGCTCCAAGTACAGTTTTTGGCGCTTGGATGCATAAACATGCTGAAGAACATTACCAATAAAGAGTGTAAGAGAATATATATCATTGCATTCCAGCACTTTTTTTTTTCTTTTCTTTTCTTTCTAATGTAGTTATAGCATGACAAATTTCCTTTTAGATCCTAATTATTAACCACAACACCTGTTATTTTTTTCCATAAAAAGTTTATTGATATCCTCATATTGGTAGTGTGCTTAGTTGATGTTCTATTGTTTGAAGAATAATATGCCAAAAAGGGGGAAAAAGGTTGATATTGCAACTTCTTACCGGAAGCCATGGTCAATAACAGTCGCAGTCCCATGTCAGCGGGGAGGTAAGCTGTGAAGAAAAGAAGTGATCAGAATAAATTGCATAAATAGCTCTCACCATGGCCCATACTCAAAAGAAAATTAAAAGCGGAAATATAAACCTCTAGACTTTGTATTTTTAGGCTTTAAATTGGGTTAAGCTTTGTTTGACAAAATTGGGCTAAGCTGTAGCAGCGAATGACTTATTACTAAGGATCATACACACAAACTTGGGCTAAGCTGTAGCAGCGAATGACTTATTACTAAGGATCATACACACAAACTTGGGCTAAGCTATAGAAAACAGTTGATGGGAAGATAATTTCTAAAGAAATTATACTTTTGACTTCCTCATGATTTTCAAAATCTAAATGGAACCTAAATTATGTGATAAACAACCTTATGACAATCTACTTAACTCCATATCATTGTGTCATTCTAACTATCGTGTATATAGCTTTTGAGTATGAAACCTTACCTCTCATACTTAGGTTGCCGAGGTTACTTTCCAGGTCATTTACCAGGTCATCTATTTGTGATCAAAGAAAAACAAACGTGAGTATTTGGAAACTAGAAATACATACTCAACATTTCTTTCAAATGTAAAATCTTTTAAACGTAACATCAGTAATTTTTCGTCTTGCTTTCATGCTGGAACCGTTTTCGTGGCTCACATTACAAGGAATGATTTGTTCATTGAGAAAAGGATTAAAAAGTTAAACCACAATCAAAAGCGTGGTGATGGTTCTTACCCATTTTCCACACAAGTACTTTCCTTGTAATGTCTGCAATATCAAAAAATAAATCCATAAGTTACTTGGAACAGGCGAATTAGTAAATTCAAAAGGCTATGGCCAAATGAATTTGCATAAACAGGTTCCCGTATACGCCATGTTTGGTATTAGCTTGTGTTGAGTTCGATTCTATGCCTTCTGAAAGGGGTTTAGTTCACATCTGGGCTAACGTTTGAGTTAGTTATAATTAGCAAAATGTGCTGTTTTGCATTGAATGTCCCTTATTACCTCTGAAAGAATATAGCACGGAAGGGAAACGCTGATTTATTAAGAAATTTGATCCTTTTTTTTTTTTTTGTGCTTTTGTGCATTTTCCCCATTGTTTCTGAGGTACGCAAAGCCTAAAAAGTTTCCAATTAACCACTGTCCAAGCATGCGATTATTCCCCCCATTAGTGTCATCATCAAGCACAACTCATCCAATTCTATTTCATTGCGACATTGCATATTATATCCTTCGAGCAACCATTTTGAGGCCAAAAAAAAAAAAAAGTAAAAAAAACTTACCATACACCATCAGATAGGGCCTCAAAAAGGATCCTGATTTGACAAAGAAAATATCAACATGAGAATTTGAAAGGTCAAGTCTTTATTTTGCAGTCAAGTCATTATACTGATAAGAAAAGAAAAAAAAATTATGTACGCCACAATGTCATATTACACAGTAAGGTATTTAGTATGCACCAAGAAGTTTCGTCTAAGAGAAGTTTACGCTGAAGCTAAAAGTTCAAGGATCTATGGGATGTGGATCGTCTTGATCTAAATGAGGCATAAGAGGACAAAGAAATGAGAAAAGGAATAAAATCCTCAATATGTAAGGTATCTAGTTAGGAACTGAAAAGTTTTTTTTTTTGTCGAGTTTATTAATATTATTATTAATTTTTGGCATTCTTTACTTACCAAATTCTCTTTGGCACCTATCCTGAATATTCTGGCCCTCAACGACGCAACTTCCATCACCTCGGGAGTAGTTACAAATTCCTTGGACCCATGAGAGTTTATAACCTTGCGCCGCTTGATTGTAGAAGTCCGTACACGTACTTCCGAAATGTGAGGGCCCGCCCCATGGCATTTGCTCGACTTGGCACGATTCCTCCAGATCCTCTAAACTCGGCTCCCGAAGAAGATACCAACGCCTCTTAAAATCGGACGAAGAAGAGTTGGAGAAGAAGTAGAGATATCCCAATAAGCTCCAGAAATCAGAGGCTTTTCGCAATTCACCAAAACCACTCGAACCCCAGAGTTACCGTACAGAATCCTAATCCCGAGACGATAATGAGCACAAAAGACACTAATGTTGTCTGGATACCGTTGAGTGTATGGATCCATGGAAGTGAAATTAGATTGGAACAGAGAATACGGAGAGATGAAGGAGCCATTCCTCTCCTGAATACTTGACTCTACCACTCGGATAGTGTATTCAGTGTAATTGATTTCCTGTACGTAGTACTTTACAGAATGGAAGTGCAACACTGGATGGTTATTCTCACATGCCAGAGTATAACTTTGATTGCCGCAGTCCTCTGGATCGCTCACTAACCGAAACGGATAGCTTATGTTACGGATGTTGCCGCAGGAAGAAGGAGCACAGTGATGACGACTATCGTCGGCACTGGAAGCTTGACGGACTAGGGCAAGAACAGCAATTAGGACCTTGAGTCCAGCAGAGAAGAGTATTCCTCTCGCCATTGAGAGAGGGAGAGAGGGAGATGAGGGAGGGGTAAAGCGGTTGGAAACCTTGACGACAAGAAAAAGGGCGTACTCAGATAGTGGCCGAAAAGGAAGGCCCCCTTAAAAGAAAAGCGGGCATTGACTCGAAGTTTCGTAGAAGACTCGCTAGCGCAGACCCAAGTCCGCAAAAATAGTCCATACCAAACATAAAACCACCTAAAACGTTAGAAAAACCATAATCAATCGTCCAAATAAATAGAAAGTAATTCACCGGTGGCTTATGGTCAAACCACATAATCATGTTAAGTATTGTCCATTAATTTTTTACCATTGTTATGAATTTGTACACTACTTAAGGAACAACACACTATTAATGTTTAAACTTGTTTTTAAAACTATCTTTCGAAAGTAGAGAAAATCATATGAATTTTTTTTAATTTTTTTTATTTTGTTGGGGCAAAAATTAATCATTACAAGGATTGATGATCTTTGAAAGTAGTTTATGCATAGGATATAACGACAAAAATTAATCAATGACAATATGGGACAATGAGAGATTCTTGGAAATTTACTTGCTCTGGAAAAGTGAAAGCAATGGTCACTATTGCCACACAAGTCCATAGGAAGTTCCCTCGAAATCTACTTGCTTTTGAAAAGTGAAAGTAGCGGTTACCCTTGCCACACAACTCCATGGGAAGTTTCCCCTAAATCTACTTGCTTTTGAAAAGGGAAAGTAGTGGTCACCATTGCCACACGTCGATGAGAAGTTCCTTCGAAATTTACTTGCTCTTGAAAAGTGAGAGTCACCATCATCACATAGGGACGGAAAATTCTCTCAAAATTTACTTATGCTGAAAAGTGACAGTAATCACCATCACCAAACATCCGTGAGAAGTTCCTTGAAATTTACTTGCTCATAAAAACCACACAAGTCCATTGGAAGTTCTCTCGAAGTTTTCTTGCTCTTGGAACACGAGAGTAGTCACCATCACCACATAGGTCTATGGGAAATTCCCTTGAAATTTACTAGATCTTGGAAAGCAAATGTAGTAACAATGACCACACTGGTCCATGGAAATTACCTTGAAATTTACTTGCTCGTGGAACATGAGAGTAGTCACTTTCACCACTTGGGTCTATGGGAAATTCTCTCGAAATTTAGTTGAGCCTGGAAAGCAAATGCAGTAATGATGACCACACTGGTCCATGGAAATTCCCTTGAAATTTACTTGCTCGTGGAACATGAAAGTAGTCACCAACACCACATGGGTCTATAGGAAATTCCCTCGAAATTTAGTTGCTCTTGGAAAGCAAATGCAGTAATAATGACCACACTGGTCCACGGAAATTCCCTTGAAATTTACTTGCTCGTGGAACATAAGAGTAGTCACCATCACCACATGGGTCAATGGGAAATTCCTTCGAAATTTAGTTGATCTTGGAAAGCAAATGCAGTAATAATAACCACACTGATCCACGGAAATTCCCTTGAAATTTACTTGCTCTTGAAAAGTGGGAGGTTTTCGTTGATAAAAGCTTAGATGACACTTGAGATGCTGAGAAACCTTCCCACCCCAAAACAGAGATGGACGTTTGCATGGAAATGGTGATCTTACAACTCTTCTTCTTTTTGGCTTTCATGATAGGCCTTGGGGAAGGCCGAAATGATCGCCATGATTCACACTGTGGAGCCCAGGGTCCATCCGTACGATTTCCCTTCCGACTTACCAGCCAGCCAAACAACTCTGGGTACCCTGGTTTTCTTTTATCCTGTACGGAAACAAATGATACGGTGCTCCAGCTACCGATTTCGGTAAAGCTTTTTGTCAAACATATTGACTACACTTCTCAGGTAATTCAGTTATATGATCCAGATCGGTGTTGGCCAAGGCGGCTTCAAGGGCTCGAGTTATCTTCCTCCCCTTTTCTATACAATAAATATAAACATAAAGATTTCTCATATAACTATTCCGTTCTCAAATGTCCCGCAAGAGAAATCGATGATGGCTATAAGATCCCTTGTCTTAGCAGTCCTGGTTATCAATTTTACGCCATCTTGTCTGACTATCCTGTCGTTCAGGACTATTTATCCTGTACAAAGATGTCTTCTCTTCGATCAATTCCAGAGAAAATAGTGAGCGGTGTTGATTACCAAATTCTTGAATTGAAGTGGTCCAAACCACACTGCAGACACTGTGAATCAAAAGGCAAGAAATGCAAACGGAAGAAGAGCACTGGATCCGAAACAGAATGCTCCCCGGCAGACACTAAAGGTATTGTCTTCTATCCAAATCTTCATGGTTTTCAAGCCAACATTTATTGCTTTCGTCAAGCTTAACATTTAAATGCGCCTCTGCAATTATGGATTTCCTCCCCCGCCGATTCACTTATTTGAGAAAAGAAAAGATGAAAAACATGGGACTTAGCATTTTTGGTTTCTCTTTTTGTTAAACAATTTCATTTCAGTGGCTCGCATGATAAAGTTTCGTTACTAGGATGAATTTTTTGATCAATCGCTAGGCAGTGTTTGATCAAGATGAATGAGTGATTAACGGAAGTTTCCGTAGTCAGCTAATTTAAAAACCAAAACTAGACAGTTACGATGGTGTTGGCCAGATATAACTCCATTAGTTTCGATCAGAGAGGGACATCATTCTAGAAAATTAACAGGGTATGTGCGAGTAAAGGATTTTACTAGGCAATGTAGCTCCTTCCCTAGAGGACTTACACAAATGTTTGGAGACCTAGCAGAGGTTAAATACTGACAATGGTGGCATAAAAATGGTAAGTTAAGGAAACACCACTGTGTAGCACATTTAGACTTCTTCGAAGTCTTGAACTTGGACTTGAGCCCTTGATCAATATCAGCTCTTCTTATTCTGATTTCTCTCTCTTCATAATAAAGAACTATGATTGTGTTTACAACTTAGCTATTACTAACACATTTTAAAATATTCTTTTTTCTATCATTTTTAACAGATGCATTGACAAAGTTCGTGACTATAGGTGAGTTATCTTTGGCCATTTGGAATATTCATTTGTCTGGTGTTAGACGTTATTGACTCATAAATGTTCAACATGCAGGTGTAATCTTCAGTGTATTTCTATTACTTATAGTTACCCTTGCTCTCTATTCTGTTTATAACCGTCGCAAAACAGAAAGAGAAAATCAAGCAAGAATTGAAAAGTTTTTAAAGGATTATAGAAATTTTAAGCCCACAAGATATTCATATGCTGACATCAAGAGGATTACAAATCAATTTATTGAAAAGTTAGGCCAAGGAGCCTATGGAATAGTGTTTAAAGGAAAGCTTTCAAATGAAATCCATGTTGCTGTAAAGATTCTAAATACTTCCAAGGGAAATGGAGAAGAATTCATAAATGAGGTAGGAACAATGAGTACGATCCACCATATTAATGTGGTTCGCTTGGTTGGTTTTTGTGCTGATGGATTTAAACGAGCTTTAGTCTATGAATTTTTACCAAATGGTTCCCTATTTAATTTCATATCTTCAACAAACATCAAGGAAAATCTCCTTGGTTGGGACAAGTTGCATGATATTAGTGTTGGTGTAGCAAAAGGAATTGAATATCTTCACCAAGGGTGTGATCAACGAATCCTTCATTTTGATGTCAAACCTCATAACATTTTGCTAGACAAGAATTTCAATCCAAAAATATCTGATTTTGGTCTTTCCAAATTGTGTTCCAAAGATCAAAGTATTGTATCTATGACCACAGTCAAGGGAACCATTGGTTACATTGCACCCGAAGTGTTTTCTAGAAACTTTGGAAGTGTGTCTTACAAAGCAGATGTGTATAGCTTTGGAATGTTGTTGCTTGAAATAGTTGGTGGAAGGAAAAATATTGATGATAGTTTCAAGAACACTAACCAAGTTTATTTTCCTGAATGGATCTATAATTTCTTAGAACAGAAAGAAGACCTACGAATCTTTATTGATGATGATGGAGATGCTAAAATTGCAAAAACACTTGCAATTGTAGGGCTTTGGTGCATCCAATGGTACCCAATAGCTCGTCCTTCTATGAAAATTGTGATTCAAATGCTGGAAGGAGAAGAAGATAAGTTAACCATGCCTCCTAATCCATTTTCCTCTACAAGCCTTTCAAAAGTTAATGTAAGAGCTCTAAATCATGACTTAGAGGTCGTCCTAGAATCATATTAAGTGTATCAAAACTTGGGGCTACAACATTGATGCTCAAGTTAATTATCTTGCACTAAAAGGGATTTAATAATCTTATAGTTGATGTAAGACTTCTCTTTTTTCACGTTTTAGCCTAAAAGCAACTTGTTTTCAATTGTCTTTATGTTTCCTTTCTTTTCTTTCCTTGTTAGTTGTCTCTTTTAGTTTTTAATGATCAAACAATGAGGTTGAAATATTATATTCATGTCATTATATTTTCTCTTCCTTTCCATCTCATCAAATAAACATTTCAACAATTATCCTCCAAGGGAACTATCTTTACTCACCCATTATATTTTCCTATGGTCTTCTTTTTTTAAAGTAACATTGAAAGGAATGCTAACCAAATACTATTAGGAAAACATACTATAGCAAAAGAGTAATAACCATTAGTTTCTATACTTATTATAATAGAATATTATAATAATACTTTTAACTTAATTATTTTACCTATTCTAACAAGTAAAAAGGTTACGGAAAAATTGGGACTTGTTTGGTCGCAAGCTAGATGCACTAGTTCCAATTAAGTTAGCACGTGTTGACATAAAACATAGGTTGCTTGTGTTAAAGAGTGTTGTTTTAATGTTAATGACACTTTTGAAAGTTAAAACCTTTGGAAATTATTCAAATTGTGATGTGTTATACATACACACCCATATATATATAGGAAGGAAGAGAAACACACTCCATATAAGACTCAATGGACCATAAATTTATTGTTGTTAAGAATTGTAGTTCATCTTTCTAAAGTGACTTTACTCTCATTCGGAAACTAAAAACATTAGAGATAGAAAATTTGAATAAAGTATTGATTGATTTTTTTCTTTTATGAGTCAATGGATATTCATAATTTCCCTTCTTGTATTCTTTATTTAGTTTTTTTTTTCTTGGATTTTGCAAGAATCTTGCAAAAATACTTGTCACTTCTTCAAGGTTTGTGACCTATAGTAAAAACACTTCAACATTTTTTAAGCACTGCAATCTCTATCCAGGAATCCTAATTTTTTTTGCTATCTATAATGGAAACCATGTTAATGAAATATGTTGTTGACTCCATCCTTAGGCATCTGACATTGGTGCCAAAATGCTAGTAATCAAGTCCACTAAGCCTTTGTAAATTCTATACAACTAGATATGGATTTCATTCATACCTTTATTTACTATAGAATGTTCAAGACACCATGAAAGATGTTCCTCATTGCAAACATCCTTTTCACATGAGGTAATTACCTTAGGTTCACTCTTGCTCTCAGTTTTTCCCCGTACAATGAAAACCATCTTATCTTTAGTGCCTAGTGTGTTTTAGTGCAAACAATTTTTTTGGAAGGTTGAAAGAGCTTATGCATTTTCATTTTCCTCCTACCTTAAATAGGCTTGTTTTTTAGTTTGATTTATGATAACAAGTCAGTGTTTGATCAAGTTTTTGATCTAATGGGTGGACTAAGAACTTTTCTTGAGAAAAGGTTTGGAAAGCTTAATTACTTTATGCTTGTCTTAACGATGTTGAACAATCTACACCATCAACATAGTTACCATGATAGGGATGTTAAAAGAGAAATTTAAGATGTATATCAAGTTAAAGGAGAAACCTAAGCATTGACGTATATTAATGTTAATGGTAATACTACAAGGAATATAACCATTATAGTTATGGAGCTTTTTAAGATGTGGCTAATAAGTCTCACATTATAAAAGAGGTTATTAAATATCCCATTATAAAGAGATGGATTCTACCACTTACTGCATTGGAATCTTAAATTGAATATGAGTTTAGCTCCATAAAATTTAAATCAACATTGATCACTTAAAATGAAAATCAAAAGATATCAATTGTATGCTATTGATTCAGGTTTTGTGTGAGCATGTATTCTTGATGATATTGTAGCCAATGTGCTCCTCCTAATTAAGCAAGCAAAAAGAAGTAGCCTTATAAATACTTGTAAGCCTTCGACCAACTCACTACTGGTTGCACATAAAAAATGTGCAGTCTAAATTTTTTCTTCCTTTAATGTATATCTTCTATCTATGTTAGGTTCTATGGGTGTAACAGTCTAAGTCTCTCATAAATGTCATCTCAGGTAGGTTAATCCATTAGAGCAAAAATTCAAAATTGCAAAATATTTTTCAAATCTCAAAACATGCTTATGAATAGATTAAAAGTCAATGACCATGATATCAAATAGCGTTCCTTGTGATGAATGCACATTTTGATGTCCCAAAGTCTTTGTTATACATTTAAATAAAATAGATATTATAAGAGTAATCTTTCAGACAAATATTGTATGTATGTAAGAAACTAGTTATGTTAATAAGCTTTGACATTCTTATGCTTACTTTCTTAAGAATTTCCAGAGATGGTTTTTTATATTTCTCTTAAGGTCTTCAGGTAAGTTCTCCAAAATCATTGGTTCATTTACCCTTTTGGTGGTAGCCTAGTTATATAGTTTAGAGTCACTGTTCCACATTACCAGATTTGTAAAAACGGATTTCCTAAGTTATCTTGGTGCTAATTAGGTGAAGAGAATTACTTGGGTAGCCTAATACTTCAAGTACTATGAATTTCATCACAATAAAAGTGAATTTCCAAAGCTTTGACTTTTAGAGAGAAATGCCAATTGCTCCACAAAATTATAAATTTTGATTTTTTGGCCTACTATATGAACTATAACATCAACTTTTATCAATTTTCATGTAATCCTTCCTAGGGAAGAAAATAAATAAACAAAACAAGCAGTATAGCCATATATGATGCATGAAGAATGGTGTTGTATCTTGCATGTAGCCTTCAAAATGAGTCATGGATGTCTCAAGTATTAAATGGGGTGAGTTTAACTGACATTTGGATTAGTGTGCATACACACACCATTGTAATGCAAACTATTGCTAGTTACATTCCGTTATGGCTTGTGATTTCTATAAGGCTGGTGGACATAAACGAAAGTTAGGTGCATAGGCATAGGAGTAGGAGAAAAATCATAATCTTTGTAATGGGGGAGCTCTAACCATAGGTAGAGTTGAAAAAATAATCCGTTCACTTTGTTTCATTGTTTTACAACATAAATTGGAGGAGAGAGACAGGCACTTGGAAAGAAATGATCCATTTATTTTCTAATTTCTTTATAACTATAATTAAATTGACACCAATTTTAGTATGGAAGTGTATGCATAGAATAGTAGGCATCACTTTTACATATAACTTCTACTTTGGAACTTATACAAACATAATGATGCATCCCTTGTTTTAGCCACTGAATGTAAGGTGTTTTAACTATATGCAATATTTTAAGCTTGATGTGAAAGAGATGGATGGTCAAGAATTAGTATACTTAAGATTAATTAGCTGAGACTTAATCAATGGATTTAAGGAAAAATAAGGTTGTTACATCCAATGGATTCAAGAAGGTAAATCAAGAAACTAATGAGTAAAGAGCAAGCTTACATCCAATGGGATTCTTTTATTTTTTTTTTCAAAAAAAAAAAAAAGATTACTTCCAAGCACAAGATCCAAAACTTCATCCCCAACACCTAAAGAGAAGAAAGGCTAACCAACATGTTTTGGTTCCACATGAAGTCTTGATCTTTGTATAATATTTAAGCAGTAAATTATTCATAAACTTTAGAAATGGTTAAAATTACAAAGATACCAAATTTGGGGGAATAACTAATTTAAAGTAGCCAACTCTTTTTGATAATGATGTCCAATGTTATGAAACAAATAGACAAAAAAAGGAAGAAAAGAGGAAAATTTGAGGCAAAAGACATGGAAAACTTAAATGCTTGGTAAAAATAGAAATTTCAATTATGGTTGACCACAACACAACTTAGCTCTTATGACTAATAGCTAAAACATCACAAGGTTGCTGGATCAAAACAAGGAACAAAGATGACATTAGGTGCAAGGATCAAGAGATGAAACTGTAAAAGTCCTAAGTTAAAAACTTCCACAAAGAAAAGATAATTTTCCATCTAGAAGTGATTGAACAAAACTAACTATTCTGCTCAAAGTTGTGTCCTCTTTTGTGTATCAAACCCTTTTGATTTAACCATCATTCCATATAGATTGTCATTTAACAAAGATTGGTTAAAAATCTAAACCATTATTTCATGTAACTAATTCAAGTCTAGGGGATATACTATAAAAATGCAAACCATTATTGCAGCTCTAGTTTAATTTTCATGTACAATGATGTTATGTTAAGTGCTAAAAATAAACATGCTCCATGAACATGACTTTGTTTAGTAATACCAAAAAAAGTTTCCTAGAGCTTCCAAAATTCTCATTGCAGTACAAACCAAAAAATTAAATGATTAATAACTGAAGAAAAACCAATAGGTTAGTTGAAAGTGTTGAAACTTTCAATCTCCTACCCACTATATTTATTACTAGTCTTCCTAAATTTGCAAATAATGGTTTTTATATTGAATTGAGACTCTTAGATTGGAAACTATCTCTAGAATGTTCAAATAGATCCTCATCCAATTTCATCAACCAGCATGGCTTGATAGACCTCCACAATAACCCCCACACCCCCAAGGAATTTGAAAAAGGATAAAATTTTGTGAAACTTGCATTGTGAATCTCATATGTGAAACTTTAGCATCTTCCTAAAGAGAATTATAGAAGAATAAATAGTCAAAAAAAAGGAAATATTTATAAGATCATTCAAGTATTCATATAACATACATACTTCAAAAAGGAAAAAAAAAAAAAACAAAATCCTATAACATGCTGTCAAAATTTGCAGCCTTTTAATGGAAAGATAGTTATCCATAACTGTCATTTTATTTCAACCCAAGACAAAGAAAAAATAAAACGAAAAAAGAAACAAGATATTGTATATGCATTCTTATTTTTCAAAAAACTGAAATGGTTTCAAAACAGTATTACCATACAAGACAAGCTTTAGGACAGCAGTAGTTAAAGTCCAAGCTACTAATGACATATTCATAACTACTACCACAATTAATTTCCCTCCTCTTGAAAAAAGAAACATGTGTTTTGTTCTCTTTTGTTATGGTCTTTCCTAGAAATGGAGGAATGATTTGTGCCTAAAAAGAGAAATTCAACCCAATTATGGCTTGTAAATTCTACAGACCAAGGATGACCATGAATGTGAAATATGGCTTACTCAAAACCGTTAAGAAAATATAAAAGAAAAAACACGAGGGGATAGAATACAGATGAAGCTTTTGAGTTCTTGCTGCTTTGGTATTGTGATGTGTTGGCCGATTTGTGCAACGAGGACGACCATTGCGACTCACCAACTGACCAGAAGGCAATATTCCTGTCAAAGATTCCTCTATTACGCGTGCTGCTACAGCTTCATTTGGCCAAAAGAGGTTGTCAGGTTAGTAGTTAACATAATAAGAAACACACATCTGTCATTTGGGGTTCTTGTTTCAATCATTAATGGACCAGTGTGGCTCACATGGGATATTTTGATTTCATTGGACTCGATTGAATTCATAAAAATGGAAATCGATGCACTCCTGCTGTCTACAAATTACAGGTATTAGTAATCCACATATTTGTCGAACTGCCGGTTTGGGTATGCAAGTGTAGGCCTATTATCTTTCTAAATAAAAATCCAGGAAACTTTAAATGAAGGGAGCAGAACAGGAAGCACAACAAAGATCCCAGTTTCAAATGTCAGTAGCAATCGTACTTTAGAATATTAGTACCAATCATGATCAACAAGAACAATATTAGACTACCATTCAGACAACACTGGTTAACGATCAGTTAAGGCACGAGTAGCATTGATTAGTTTTTTGGGGTCTCGAAAACAAAACACAGTTTTCATGAAAGATTTCAGTAACTAGTTTGCTTTCCTGTTTGCTTTCATTATTAGCCGCCATAACTGTCTAACTTTTGTTCACTCTTACTTGTTTGCCTTATAACAGAGTCTGGGTGCAACCAACAGATGGTACTTAATATTGGCGGACAGTGTACATCTCGATGATCTACTTTTTATTTTTCCTACCTTCTTTTTTCTTGTCTTTTTGGGTGTTCACCATACCGTGTGGTTGAGAAGGGATTTCTCCCAACATGTGGATGTTTATAATCAACACCTCATGAACAAACAAGAACGAGGGGGGATTATTTAGTTTCAATCTTTTGGTAGAAACTATTAACAATATTAATATACCAGAGTACTTATATAGTCATCTTTATTGCTCCCTTATTATGGAAGATAGTTTATAAACAAGAAATATAAACTGACCAACTATTGTGGTCAAATTTTAGTCGATGAAGTTCCATAAAGCGTTGAACATCCAAAGTTGAACCATTCTGGATTTCATGTGGACGTACGTCAAAGACTGTTATAGCCTCACCCTTTTTATCATGTGGCCGATGGCTTCGCGATGATGGTTTATAAATCATCTTTGATGTGAAGTGTGGGTTTGTAATAAAGCTACGTTGAACTTTTGTTTGATGTAATATTTTCTCTTGTGTTCTCTTCTTTTCTAGTTTGGTTAGGTTAGGTTACGATCGTGCTCATGATTCTGTTCATATTCCCTACTCAGTTTCTGCTCCTATTTCGTCGTTCGTTTGTTATAGTTCAGTTTCTGCACCACCTTTTCAACACTGTTTTTACTTGCAATTTGTCAGTATCACTTGTCGTGTTTAATCTCTCAAAAAAATCAGCCAAACATTACAAATAGAAGACGTTCACTACCTTTTTTAATAAGCCTAACAAACTCTGATTTTCTTCTAAACCACCCCTGCCATCACCGCCCGACAGTCCCCAAAAGTTACACAACCAAACAAATAGAAAAGTTTTTAAAGGCATCAGTAAAAGAATAGTAAAGGAAATGGTGAGGCTGCATAATTTCTTCTACTGCGGTAACACATTTAATATTTTTCTTGCACACCTAAATATATGAGGAGGAAGGTCAATACAATTTTTTACATATGTGATTGAAGATCAATCTCAACTTTTTAGATAGTTTTCAATTTTGCTCAAATATTCATAGATGGCAAAAAACTATTAAATCACTCATGAAATTAAATAACTTATTTATTTATTTTTTAATATATTTCAGTAATGCTAAGTAACAAATGCTTACCAAATTGTGACATGTTTAGAGAAAGTAGAAATGTGCCATGTTAATGATGGCCAAAAGAAAAAAAAATGGTGAGATTAATTTGAGAAGAATGAGAACCACCAACTCTTCCAATAATATATCTTTCTTTTTAGGCTCTTGCAAAAGTGTATTTGGACGAATGTGTTAATGACATGATAGTCCAACATGATTGAATAATTTGGGTGCATGTCTTCTCTATTCATTGGGTATCTATGCCCTGATGAAGACTTGAACTTTACATCATGAGCAATCCAAAAATGATGAATGAAAGGAAACAATTTAACAATATATATATATATTATTTAGAAAGGAAAGAATTCCAATTGAGATTGTCTTCACTGGGGAAAAAAACTGAAAAGGGGTTGCTTCCTACAAGTGAGAGGCATAAGACCCCACAAAGTGAACCTACAAGTGGAAGTGTCTGGTAGCGAGAGAGAAGATAAAGCACAGTAGTGATAAACTTAGTGAGGGTGAATTAGCTAAAATGAAGAAAAGAGGGAGTTAACTACAGTCTACAATATGTACTCATGATGACATTTCGTAAAACTACCTATAACAAGCTCTGTGCTCACAGTATATCCCACCAGCGCGGTTGCACCTTTATGTGCCAGACATTCGAGTGCCAAAACATTACCAGATTATTATTAATGAACATTCTTCTAAAACAAGAAAACCTAAGCATCGCCGTACAGGAGGGAGACGTGAAGGATAATAGTGAAAAAGGCCTCTAAAAATCGTGAGGTAACATTGTATAGTAGGCAATATGAGGCGTAGGAGAAAACGCATATTGCGGTAGTAAATGAAATCACAAAACGAAGATCAAGATCCACAGTTGCACAAGGAATTGCAAATGAACTTTACATGTACACGGACTACATAAAGCCATACGAGTATGAGATGAAAAAACTGAAAGAATGAAATGAAAAATATATATGCTGTATGTAGGATGATAGTTCCACATCAGAAAATAAATTTTTTATGATAAAGTCTAAGTTAAAAGAGAACCCTCTAACCTTTGAACTACTTTTTGGGCTAATATGTGCCATGCTAACTTAGGATTAACTATAGCTGGTAGTCATATGTCCTCAATCTTTCCTATTTCTAGGCTCTGTAGGCTGCTATTCATCTATCCCAGGAGATAGTTTTTGAAGAGTTCCAACGGGAAGTGACCAGATTATCCATAATCTCATATCAAACACAAATTAGGAAGATTCGAGTCGGGAAAAGAAGCTCATCAAGCTGTCTGATAAGCACAGAATCCTAGTGGAGAAAATTTCGCCATTGTTTATCCAATTCAACGACATCAGCAGTAATCATTGCATGAACAGATTCGATCCTTAGAATGGTGAAACCGGTTTGAGTCTCTTACCACTATTTCCCTGCCCGTGGCCACTGAAATATGTTTGATTGCAGCATGATAATCTCCGCATATCAGAAGATTCTTAAATACTCTTGATCGGTTTTAAATTGGTTGTGCTTATAAGACAAACGCCACAGCTATTTTCTCGCTGTGCTGAAACAAATACTGCTCGTTCAGTTCCTCCTCCACATCATGAAGAACAAAATCTGTATCAGGATCATATGCCAAACCCTTTATTGTCAAAGCCAAATGGTTAACTTCATCATAAATCTCACATGTAAAGGGGTGTGAAGTGTCCCCAACATGGAATTTTCAAACTCTATCCAGCCATGACCAGCCCCTTTGCTCAAGTTTCTCCCTTTCATGCTTTCTCTGATTATTGCCGCGTCTTCCAATTGACCTGAGGAAGCATACAAGTTTGACAGTAAGATATATGCTGATGGACCATGAAGGTCTTGCTCAATAATCAACTTTGCTAGATGTTTTCCCAACCTCATAATTTCCATGAACACGACAAGCAGCAAGAAATGTACGCCAGACAAGTGTATCAGCCTTGAAAGGCATTGCGTCAATAAATTCGAAGGCTTCCAGGAGGGATCCTGATCTGCCCAAGAAATCGACCATACATGCATAATGCTCTATTTTAAGAAAGATCCTTATGTTCTTTGTACCTTGCATTGAAGTGTTTCCAGCCCTCAGAAACCAGACCCAAATGGCTACAAGCTGATAAAGCAGAAATATAGGTGATCTCATTTGGTCTAACACCAACCTCAAGCATTGAGTGAAACATTTCGATAGCTCTAGAGGCAAATCCATGTTTTGCAAAACTGGTAATCATAGAAGTCTAAGATATAACACTCCAATCACTCATACTGCAAAGCAGCTTCTATGTTTCTGCATCTAGAATACATAGAGATCAAAGCATTAGACATGCATTGGTTTGACTCAAACCCTGATTTCAGTACACTCGCATGAATCTCCTCACCCTTTCCAATCGCACCAATACTTGCAGCTCCGCTCAGAAGACTAGCATATGTGAAGGCAGTAGCCCCAATTCCTGCATCTTCAATTTCAAGAAAAAGTACAAAGGCTTCATTGGAATTTAAACGACAGCATTGTAAGGAACCAAATTCTTGTCAAAAGGCATATCAAAAGCTTTGCAGGCATCTTCGATCATGCCAGACCGTGCATATACATGCTAATTAGAGAATTTCCCACACAATTGACAGATGCGAGACCTAGTTTCACAGCGTTGGCATAAACTTGCTCACGCATACCTGGATCAGAAAGATCTGCAGATGCCTTAAGAACATTAGAGAAAGTGAAATGGTTTTGCATAACATGAGCCTCAATCGTTTCGCAAAAGAGTTTGAGAGCTTCCATATCAAGCCCTCCACTTTGCACATATCCAGTGATAATTGCTATCCAAGACATGACATTAGGATATATCATCCGATTGAACACTTTCCTGGCATCATCCACTGATCTTTGTGCCGCACACTTTGAATATACGTCCACCAAACAACAAAAAATGCAAGCATCTACAGCCAATCCGTATGGAAAGCCAACAATGTAATGTTGCCCAAGACATGACATTAGGATATATCATCCGATTGAACACTTTCCTTGCATCATCCACTGATCCTTTTACCGCACACTTTGAATATACGTCCACCAAACAACAAACAATGCAAGCATCTAAAGCCAATCCCATAGGGAGTGCCCAAGAATGTAATTGTTGCCCAGGCGATAACAATTTTAACTTTGTACAAGCTGAAAAAACTGCACTTTGTTAAACCAATCCAAAACATACCCACTCAAAATCATATCTAAAAACAAATCTATGGCCTCTCTTGAGTATCCCAATTGCATAAACCTAGTTATCATCAATGTCCTACTAACAGGATTTTTCTTGGGCATTTTCTCAAACACCTTATGCACTAAATCGACATCACCGCTACCCTTTACAAACAAATCAATCAATGCACACCCAACACACAAATCAGACTAAAATATCCACTTTTTATGACAAACGCAAAGATCGTCCTTCCGATTGAAATGTTGTCTGCATTTGAACATGCCCGAATCACAGCCGCCAAGCAATACTCATTCGGGTTAAAACCGCTATCAAGCATTTCTATTAATGTCTCAATGGCTTCAACTTGCAAAACATGAAACCATTGCACGCCAAGAAGCCAAGTTTCAATTATCTCGCATACCATAAAATATGGCTTTTGCTTCCTCCCAATCCCCACACTTCGAGTACAAACTGGTCAAAAAGTCGAGAATGACTGAGGCGGGATCAATTTGGGAGTGAGTCAAACGGGCATGAACGAGTTTTCCGACTTCGAAATTCCAAGACCTGATGCAGGGCTTGAGGAGGAGGTAGAAGGAGGAGAGGTCTGCATGGGTCCCTTTTGAGCCATGATATCGAGGGTGGAGATTGCTTTGCAAAGGTCGCCCACATTGAGAAGGCCGATCAGGCGGTGGTTAACTGGATCAGAGTTTGGTTTTGGAGGTGCTGAAGATGGCCAAAAGTTTGTAGGGAGAGTTCGAGGGAGACGCTAGAAAGAGGCAAAAGTATAAATACGTAAAACTAATTTAAGAGAAAAGGATTTTTTAATTTAAATTTTATTTTAAAATTTTTATTTTTTAATATAACACTTCCAATACACACATATTCTTACATACTAAAATTATATTAAACTTAAAATAGCATGTGATACAAGAAATTCAACTTAAACTCTGCACACGATACTTGCTAACATCTTCTAGGACATGTACATGGAAGAATATCAAAATTTGTAAAAAAAATATTTTCTTTTGTAATATTGATAATACATCTCTCAAACTTTCATTGAGATTCTGTTGATTTTTGTAATATTGATAAAAATATCAGTTATAATTTTCAAAGGAAAAAGCAATAATGTGGCAGCTTCACACGTAAGTACTTTGCCTTTTTATGAGGGTTAGACTTATATTATATTATTTTTAGTTATTCAACGTTTAGTTATTATGCTTAATCATGTTAGTGTTTATAGAACCCAGACCTCCCCAGTACTGAGAGGCCATCGAACCTTTTCTGGGCTGCAGCTTTGGGCGACTGTAGAGACCTTCAACGAGACTTCCATGTTACGGAAGTTCATGAAAACCCACTAACTATCGTGTAATGAAGGTCCAATCTTTTGGAGCACGCATGACTTAACTATTCCTAATGCAAGTCAAACAATAGACTTCTCACTAAAGTTCTAATGCACAGTCAACAAGATCAAATACTTTGCAAGCTTTGTGTCCTTAATGTGTATAATACGACTAACTTAAGGGAGGTGTTAGGGAAAGCTCTCTAAAAAAACATTGTACCCCTAAATGGAAGGCACAAATTTGATTAGGTGTGTGTACTACCAATGAACATGCCTCTATGGAAAGTTTGTGCATTGTTCATACGTGACCAACACCCATTAGTCTCTATTTGAAACTTGAGAAAACAAAATAGAAAATCCTTGTAGGGTTTCAATTATTTTCTTTTACAAGTTAAACAAGGATCGCTTATATAAGTCAAACAAGAATTCTTATCCTTCTTAGGCTTTTTTGTTGCAAATTCTTTTTAATGATCCAGAACTCTCATTAAGCTTTGCTTAATGACTTAAATTGGGAAGCAACTAACCACCTCAAAGCATACTTAGCTCAATCAAAAATGCAACCAAGAAGATTGGAACATAAGATACTTGCCTTTCCTTTTGTTAATATGTCTATAAAAAGGTAAGATTTGTGCATACTTTAAGAGCATGAATTTGTAACTAATTCTTCCTATTTGATTGTAGTCAATTGATCATTTGAGTAAATTACAGAGTTATCCTTTGATTTCTTGTCTTGATTTCATACAAATATGTTTCTATGTCATGTCCTTAAAGTAGATTTAGAGCAAATTATGCTCGAAGGACTTCTAGAAGTAAATAATACTAAGAGATATTTGTTTTAGTCCCTTGCATAATTCAAATCAACATAACTAATAATCTCTCAGTTTAATTATCTTTTGAATTCTAAACCAATTTCTATTGTTCCTTAAGGTACTACAAGATCTAGTTTAATGCCAACCAATGAACCTTTCCTAAAGAACTAAAGTATCTATTTACTACACTTACTCCATGTGCCATATTCAGTCTTATACACATCATGGCATATATTACGCTACTAATTGCACCTGAATAAGAAGCTTGAGGAATTTATCTACTTCCTTTTCCACTTGTCGTTTCTTTCTCTTTTTTTTTTTTTTTTTTTTGTTTTAGTAGAACTTATATTGAATTGATGCATCTTTTCAATATAATTTTTTGAAAGGACCAAACATATTAAAATTGATTGCTATTTTTCTAAGGAAAAAAATTCAAGAAGGCATAATCAAGAAAGTGAATATTCTTACCCATTGCTAAGCAAAAATGTGTAGATTCTGTAAAAGTCCTCTTGTCAAAGGATGGCTTGGTAATTAGGTTGTTAATAGCGGCTGATAAGAGTGTTTGATGTTAAACTATTTTCTTTGAGAAAACAAAGCCTGATGGTTAGAAAAGAGTTTGTAAGTTTTGTAACCATCATCTTGCAAAAACTCAATAGAACTTCATATGGGCTTCCCTTTTTAACCTTATCTACTGTAGCTTTTGCCTTCTTAATTTGACACGATAGGGAAGAAGAAACAAATCAAACATGGTTGGATTTTGATGAGCAAGTCCAGCCCCGAAGACCTATCACTTGTTCTATTTCTTGGATTCTAGATCAACTAGACTGCATCAAAGATGCCACATTATTTCCAATATATTCAAGCAATCACTCTATATTTGAACTACAAGTATATGGTAATAGTAATTGCTCTAGTATTCTATTTTTTTTTATTATAATTACATGTATTTATAGTTATACATCAACAATGTAAAATTCAAGCTAGTAGTACAAAAATTTCTTTAGCTTCAATTTTGGTCTTCCCTAAGCTAGCTATTTTGGTCTTATGACACCTTTTCCCATCAAATTATTTCAACGATCCTTTTGCATTAATAATTTCAAACATGGAACTTCAAGGCAAGTTGAACTTTTAAAATGTGCAAATGTGTCTTTATGAAGTACCATATATATCTTGAGATATTATTTATAATACTCTAAATATTTTCTTGCACCATAGATTGGATTGACATGTCTTCAGGTTAATTTCACATAGTAAATTTAAAAATCAAAGTTTTCCTACTTAATTCAAATTGAAACATCCATTTGTAAGCTAAATATTTATGACAAAGAAAAAGTTAGTGACTATAGCACTTGAGATTTCTATCAAAATAGAGATCCAAAAACATGTGGGTCACCTTTTAGATGTAGATATGATTGGAATAAAAGAACCACATGTTATTAAGAAGTGTGTTTAGTAGGTTATTTTTAACTTTTAAAAGTTAAAAATTTATGAATTGTACCCTCCATTAACTTAAAATGACAAAGATTGATCCAATCAATTAAGCAAGATTCACAAAGATGACCAATGGAGAAAGAAAACCATATATAGATATGTAACATGTAAATCAAAAGCTGATGTTTATCATGCATAAATAACAAGCATTTTGGACTTCATATATACAAGATAAAAACCAATGGCCCACAATAACAATTGACTTGAATTTAAACTCAATTTGATTTACTTAATTTATCTTATTGAAATGATGGATGAGTTTGATTCAAATTCCATGTAGGATTTTTTAGGAAAGGTTTAGGAGGTATTGGTTAGTGTTTAATATCTCTTTCTAACATTTGAACAACTTCTTTCATTGAAGGGCGATCACTAGGCTTCATTTGAATACACCACAAGGCAATTGTGATCATTTTCTTAAATATTTTCTTGTCCTCTTTTGTAACATCTTCCATTTTTATGCATTTTTCATCATATAATTGGTCATAAACCCAATTAGGAAAGTAAATTTGGCTTAAATGTTTTGCAGATGCATTTAGGTTCTTTCTTTTACTAGCCATTTCCATCAATAACATTCCAAAACTATAAACATCAGCTTTGTATGACATACCTCCATGTTTTAGTAAAATAACTCAGGAGCCATATATCCCAATGTCCCTCTTATAGCAGTCAAAGAAACAATACTCTTATTTGATGCATACAATTTTGATAGGCCAAAGTCAAAAAACTTAGGGTTAAGATTTTCATTGAGAAGAATATTTTGTGGCTTGATATCAAAATGTAAAATTTGCATCTCACACCCTTGATGTAGATATTCAATTCCATGAGCCACTCCTAGTGCTATATCAAAAATCTTGTCATAGCTTAAAAAGGTATTTATTTCTGGTGAAAATATATATGTCTTTAGGGAACCATTGGGCATGAACTCATATACAAGAGTTTGCTTTGATCCTTCAACACAAAAACCAATTAGTTGCACCATATTAGCATGGTGAATCCTTCCAATAGTTGCAACTTCACTTATAAAGTCTTGCCCATTAGCTTTGGACTTATCTAACACCTTTATAGCAATAACACAACCATTTCGAAGTTTTCCTTTAAATACAGTACCGAAACCTCCTTCACCTAATTTTTCCCTAAAACCTTTAGTTATCTTCTTAATATCTGAGTAAGAATATCTTATTGGCATGAGATTATTATGGCTATGTAAAACTTCTTCAATAACATCATATGTAAACAAATGCATAATCCACCCCTGCACATCACTGCTTGACAGCCCCTATAGTTGGCTACCACCACTTCCTCCTCCCCTATTACCGCCACCACTGCCGTGGTACCCACTATTCTCCCAACCCTACTTCCCGTCAACTTCTCATCCATTTTATCAAAGCACGTCTCTACCACTCTTTTCTAGTCCTCCACCCCCTTGTCATTCTCCCCACCCTAACCTCCCACCTCAACCTCCTTCCATGACCCTATGTAATAGATTATACAAGAAAATGTATAATACGAGTACTCAAGAAATACTAATATAATTAGGAGAATCATATGTCAATTTTGATAATGCATTGTAATTGAGACATTTTTATTAACAATTATACATGCCAATTATTATATATGGCTTTATAGTTAAAAAAAGTGTGGAAAATATTATAAAAATCTTATTCTAAAACGAAAAAAGCTTTCAAAATATAATTTTAAATTTTAAATCTTTTTTTATAACCTATGTAAAAAAATCAGAAGCTTGCGGATGGTGACGTCCATTATTGAAAGTCCAATGATCACCATCCTAAGAGATCAAGTTTAGTTTTATAAACAGATTTTAGTCTTTTCTCTTCTAAAAGCCTTACTAATTTATATCATCAATTTTATTTTTGGTAGGTAAATGATATGGGGGGATTTTTTTTACCTTTTTCATAACTTTCTTTAGGACTCAAGATCTAAGAGTATCATTTTACCCAACCAACGATTCAAATTTGAATCAATACATCTCTCAAAAGTTTAAGAACTAAACAAATAGAAAAGTTTTTAAAGGCATTAGTAAAAGGAATAGTGAGAATGCATCATTTCTTCTGTTGTAGTAGTGCATTTAACATTTAACATCATATCTAAGAAACAAGGTCAACACAATTTTTTACATACTTGATTCGTTGTCAATTTCAACTTATTAGACAGTTTTAAATTTTTCTTGAGAGGTCAACAAATTTTTTTTTAATAATTAAAATGGCTACATAAGGCTTAAAAATTATTAAATCACCTATGAAATTTTGAAAAGTTATCAAATAACTTATATATTTATTTTTAATGATGCTAAGCAACAAATGCTCACTAAATCATGACAGGTTTAGAGAAAGCAAAAATGTCCCATGTCAATGATGGGAAAAAAAGAAAAGGAAAAGAGGAAAGATTCGTCTGAGAATAATGAGAAGGACCACAATTTCTTCCAATAATATATTGTTCTTTTTAGGCTCTTGCTAAATTGCATTTGGACCAATGCTTAACGACGTGATAGTACAACATGATTGAATAGTTTTGGCCGCATGTCTCCTTCTCATTGGGTATATATGGCTTGATGAGGACTTATCATTTACACAATTAACAATCCAAAAAAGATGAGTGAAAGGGAATAATTTGATAATTTTTCAAGTACTAACATGCAATTTAATAACTTTGAAGGGTTGGAAAATGATTTGACAAAAAAAATTATATATATATTTTCCTTTAGAAAGTAAAGAATTCCAATTGCTGTTGTCTTAATTGAGGAAAAATTGAAAATGGGTTGCTTCCTACCAGTGATAGGAACCTAATAGCGGAAGTGCATGTGGCAGCGTGAGAGAAGATAGAGCAAAGTACTAATAAAATTAGTGAGGGTCAATCAGCTAAAATGAAGAAAAGAGGGAGTTAACTATAGTCCACAACGTGCACTCTTGATGACATTTCGTAAAACTACCCATAATAAGCTCTATGGTTACAATAATATCCCACCGGGCGCAGGTCTATCTTAATGTGCTAGGCATTTAAGTGCCAAAATTGTTTAGTTTATGGGATCCATCAATTTCCTTTGTACTTGAATGGGTTTAACCACCCAATGTACAACGCTGATACATAGTTAACGTAGTACTTTATGTTGACTCACTACTTAGTATAAGGCTCGATGCCAACTATAAGCTACACGATGGGGCTTTGGTTGTGGCCTCGGCTAGGTGTTGCAAAGGGCCCAACTTATATGCTAAGTGGGTAACTTGTGCATGGCTTTATTAAAACAATAAAGTTGCATCTTGGATATTAACAATTACTTTTAGCTTAATAGTAGTATCTGACAATTTTTACAAAAATATTACCACATTTTTATTCATGAACATTTTTCTTAAAGTAGAAAACGTAAGCATGGCCGTACAGGAGGGAGAAGTGAAGGATAAGTAGTGAAAAAGGCTTCTAAAAGTCGTGAGGTAGCATTGAATAGTAGGCAATATGAGGCGTAGGAGAAAACGCATATCGTGGTAGTAAATGAATTCATAAAGCGAAGATCAAAATCCCCAGCTGCAAAAGGAATCGCAAACATGAACTTTACGGGTACACGGACTACATATAGCCGGAAGAAGTTTGAGATGAAACAGCTGAAAGAATGAAATGGAAAATATACATGCCATGCCAACTTAGGATTAACTATAGCCGGTGGTCATTTGTCCTGCATCTTTTCCATTTCTAGGCTTCCAATGGGAAGTGACCAGATTATCCATAATCTCATATCAAACACCAAATTGGGAAGGTTGTCCGCAAAAGAAGCTCATTAAGCTGTCTGATAAGCACAGAATCCTAGCGGAGAAAATTCCGCTGCTATTTCTCCAATTCAACGACATTACCGGTAATCATTCATGAACAGATCCAATCTTTAAAATGGTGAAACCGATTTGAATCTCTTACCACTATTTCCCTACCAGTGGCCATTGAAATATGGTTGATTACAGCATGATAATCTCCGCAAATCTGAAGAATCTTAAATACTCTTAGTTGGTTTTAAATTGGTTGTGCTTATAAGACCAAACGCCACAGCTATTTTCTCGTTGTGCTGAAACAAATACTGCTCCTTCAGTTCAGCCACCACATCATGAAGAACAAAATCTGTATCAGGATCATATCCCATACCCTTTATTTTCAAAGCCAAATGGTTCACTTCGTCATAAATCTCACGTGTGAGGGGTTATGAAGTGTCCCCGACATGGAACTTGCCCATCGAATTTTCACTCTATCCAGCTACAACCAGCCTCTTTGCTCAACTTTCTCTCTTTCATGCTTTTTCTGATTATTGCCGCGTCATCCAATTGACCTGAGGAGGCATACAAGATTGACAATAAGAATATGCTGATGGACCATGAGGGTCTTGCTCAATAATCATCTTTGCCGCATGTTTCCCAAGCTATTTATTTCAACTCGGCAAGCAGCAAGAAATGTACGCCAGACAAGTGTATCAGCCTTGAAAGGCATTGCGTTAATAAATTCAAAGGCTTCCAGAAGGTATCCTGATCTGCCCAACAAATCGACCATACATGCATAATTCTCCAGTTTAGGAACGATCCTATGTTCTTTGTACAGTACATTAAAGTGTTTTCAGCCCTCAGAAACCAGATCCACACGGCTACAAGACGATAAGACAGAAATACAGGTGATCTCATGTGGCCTAACACCAACCTCAAGCATTGCGTGAAACATTTCAATAGCTCTAGAGGCAAATCCATGTTTTGGAAAACCGGTAATCATAGAAGTCCAAGATATAACATTCCGATCACTCATATCATCAAAAACTTGCAAAGCAGCTTCTATGTTTCCAAACCTAGAATATATAGAGATCAAAGCATTAGAAATGCATTGGTTCGACTCAAACCCTGATTTCAGTGCACTCGCATGAATTTGATCACCCTTTCCAATCGCACCAATACTTGCAGCTCCGCTCAGAAGACTAGCATATGCGAAAGCACTAGCCCCAATTCCTGCATCTTCAATTTCATGAAAAAGTTCGAGGGCTTCATTGGAATTCAGATTTTTGGCATAAGCATCAACGATTGCATCGTAAGGAACCAAATTCTTGTCAAAGAGCATATCAAAAGCTTTGTGGGCGTCTTCCATCCAGCCAGTCCGTACATACATGCTAATTAGAGAATTTCCCACACAACTGACAGATGCGTGACCTAGTTTCACCGCGTGGGCATAAACTTGATCGCCCATACATGGATCAGAAAGATTTGCGGATGCCTTAAGAACACTAGAGAAAGTGGGTTTGGCATAACGTGAGCCTCAATCATTTCACAGAAGAGTTTAAGAGATTCCATATCAAGCCCTCCACTTTGCACATATCGAGTGATAATTGCTGTCCAAGACATGACATTAGGATATATCATCCGATTGAAAACTTTCCTTGCATCATCCACTGATCCTTTTGCCGCGCACTTTGAACATACGTCCACCAAACAACAAACAATGCAAGCATCTAAAGCCAATCCCATATGGATAGCCCAAGAATGTAATGGTTGCCCAAGCGATAACAATTTTTAACTCTGTACAAACCGATAAAACTGCACTTTGTGAAACCAATCCAACCTATACCCCCTCAAAATCATATTTAAAAACAAATCTATGGCCTCTTTTGAGTATCCCAATTGCATAAACCTAGTTCTCATCAATGTCCAACTAACCGCATTTCTTGGGCATTTCTCAAACACCTTATACACTAAATCGACATCACCGCTACCCTTTACAAAGAAATCAATCAATGTACACGCAACACACAAATCAGACTCAAAATATCCACCTTTTATAACAAACGCAAAGATCATCTTTCCGATTGAAATGTTGTTTGCATTTGAACATGCCCGAGTCACAGCCGCGAAGTAATACTCATTCGGGTTAAAACCGCTATCAAGCATTTCAAGGAATGTCCCAGTGGCTTCAATTTACATATCATTATTTGCAAAGCATGAAACCATTAAACCCCAAGAAACCAAGTTTCTTTTATCTCTCATACCATAAAATATGGCTTTTGATTCCTCCCAATCCCCACACTTCGAGTACAAACTGATCGGAGAGTTGAGAGTGATTGAGTGGAGATCAATTTGAAAGTGAGTCAAACTGAACGAATTTTCCGAGTTCGAAATTCCGCGACCTGATGCGGGGCTTGAGGAGAGGCCTGCATGGGTAACCTTTTGGGCCATGACATCGAGGGGTGGAGATTTGCTTTGCGAAGGTCGCCCACATTGAGGAGGCCGATCAGACGGTAGTTAAGTGGATTAGAGTTTGGTTCTGGAGGTGCTGATGATGGCCGAGAGTTCTTGGCGAGAAGAGTTGGCTTATGGAGCCGTGACAGGCTCGGACTTAATGGGGTTTAGTTGGAAATAATATTTAAATAAAATATATCCAAATTGATTAACAAACTTTAAGTCTTTTGATTTAGTAGTTAAGATATATGATAAATGATTTTAGAGTTAGCATCACATCCTAAGTTTGAATCATAAAAGGGCAATTTATGAAAAAAGTTACAATAAAAAATTACTTGATAATGAAAACGTCACGAGTCCAAAAAAGTGTCTAAACATGAGCATTAAACATAAGTGTTTTAGTTTTTTATAAAAGTTAAACTTGTTTTGTCATTTGTATTTATTTAAAATATAATTATTATACTTAATCTTGTTAGTATAAATATAATTTGTTAAGGTATTATATTACTTTATTAAAAAAGATAATAATAGTAAATTAATTATACAAATATACTCTTAATATGTACAGAGGATGGGTAATCTTAACCTCCCTTACTAACGAACCCAGACCTCCACAGTTTTGGGGGGCCATGAACCCTTTTCTGGGCTGCAGGTTTGGGAGACTGTAGATTGGACGAGATTTCCATGGTTACAAAAATTCATGAAAAACCACTAACTATTGTGTAATGAAGAGGCCCAACCTTTTGGAACATGGAGGCCGCTAGCTCCGTGGCCCTCTTTGGCCCAAGAGGTTCATTGATTTCATGAAAATAGAAATGGCAATCGACATTATCAATATCTTCCATAAAAATAGAAGATAAAGCCATGACATCAATCGTGTGTGATATGGTTTAAATGTTGGATCTTCTCAAGGACGTAAAAGTTAAAATGAAGAAATATATAGTTTTATTTCGGGACCATAAATTTACAATGTTTTAAAAGACAATGAGGTAAAAGAACTTGAATAGAAGATACTAAAATTAAAAGCTAATATTTTTGCTATAAAAAAATTACTATACCCATCATTACAAATTTAGTACATCATCAGCGAAAACATTACTATTGACTACTAGCTTTCCACATTGGCCAACTTAACTCTTGCAACATAAAATTACTATAAATATCATTACAAATTTAGTATATCATAGCTTTCCACATTGGCCAACTTAACTCTAGCAACATATGTTTGGGCTTTAAATTGATTCTCATTTTATCTCTAAGGAGATAGAAAAGAAAATTACTAAGACACATCAATTTTCTCATCAAGTCAAACAATAGACCTTCTTACTAAAGTTCTAATGTGTAGTCCAAAAGATCATTTACTTCACAAGCATTATGTCCTTAATGTATACAATAGCACCAACTTGAGAGTGGTGTGCCATTGTACCACTTAAAAGGAGGGCATAATTTTGATTAGGTGCATGTAATACACACACATTACCAATGAACACACCTCTAATGAAAGGTGAGTGCATTGTTCATACATGATCAACACTCATTTATATCTATTTGGAACTTGAGAAAACAAAATAGGAAATCCTTCTAATGTTTCAATTATTTTCTTTTAGAAGTTGAATAGATCCCTTATATAAGTTTAACAATGATTCCTATCCTTTTACAGCTTTTCTATTGTGAATTTGTCTGTAACAAGGTAAGATTTGTGCATACTTCAATAGAATGAATTTGTTGCTAATTCTTCTTGTTTGATTGTAGTCAATTGATCATTTGAGTCTATCCTTTGATTTCTTGTCTCAATTTCATGCAAATATGTTTCTATGTCATGTCCTCAAAGTAGATTTAGAACAAATTATGCTTAAAAGACTTCTAGAAGTAAATCAGACTAAGAGATATTTGTATTAGTCCCTTGCATAATTCAAATCAATAGAACCAATAATCTCTCAATTTGATTCTCTTTTGAATACTAAACCAATTTCTATTGTTCCTTAAGGTATTGCAAGATCTATTTTAATGCCAACCAAGAAGCTTTCCCAAAGAACCAATGTATCTATTTACTACACTTACTACATGTGCCATATTCAATCTTATGCACACCATAACATAAATTATGCTACTAATTGCACTTGAATAAGGAGCTTAAGATATTTCATCTACTTCATTTTTTACTTGTGGTGACAATTGAAATGAAAGTTTGAAATGAGCAATAAGAGTAGTTTTTTTTTTGGTTTAGTAGAACTCATATTGAACTGATGCAACATCTTTTCAATATGATTTCTTGAGAGGACTAAACATATCAAAATTCATTGTTATTTTTCCAAGAGAAAAAGTTCAGGAAGGTATAATCAAGGAAATGAATATTAGTACAAAGGAACAGCATGCAAATATCTTCATAAAACCATTGTGCCATAAACAAAATTAGTATTTATTAAGTAATCTTAGTATTCTTGATATTTATAGGCCAATAAAATAAAGTGTTGGAGATACAAATGTTAATGAGAAGATCTATTTTAAATTGTGTACCAACCAATATTCTTACTGATTGCTAAGTAGAAATGTGTAGATTCTATAAAAGTCCTATTGTCAAGTGATGGCTTAGTAATTAGGTTGTTAATAGCTTCTAATAAGAGTGCTTGATGTTAAACTATTTTCTACGAGAAAACAAAGCCAAATGGTTAGAAAAGGCCTGTAAGTTTTGTATCCATCATCTTGTAAAAACTTATTAGAACTCCATATGGTTTCCCCTTTTAACCTATTATTTGTTGTAGCTTTTGCCTTCTTAATCTGACACAATAGGGAGGAAGAAACAAAATCAGCCATGGTTGGATTTTGATGAGCAAGTCCAACCCCAGAGACCTATTGTTTGTTTTATTTTTTGGATTCTAGATCAACTAGACTACATCAAAGATACTGCATTATTTCCAATATATTTAGGAGATCACTCTATATTTGAACTACAAGTATCTGGTAATAGTAATTGCTCTAGTATTCTATTTATTTATTTTTATTATAATTACAATAGTTGCCTTCCTTAAATAGGTTTCTCAATACATGTATTTATAGTTGTACATAAACAATGTAAAATTTAAACTAGTAATACAATAAAAAAAATTTGCCTCAATTTTGGTCTTCCCTAAGCTAGCCATTTTGGTCTTATGACACCTTTTCCCATCAAATCATTTTTAAGATCCTTTTGCATTAATAATTTCAAACGTGGAACTTCAAGGTAAGTTAAACTCTTTAAAACATGCAATTGTGTCCTTATAAAATACCACAAAATCTTGAGATATTATTTATAATACTCTAAATCTTTTCTAGCACCAAAGATTCAATTGACATGTCTTTGGGTTAATTTCATGTACTAACTTTAAAAATTAAAGTTTTCCTACTTACTTAAAAATTGGAATGTCCATTTGTAAGCTAAATGTTTATGACAAAGAAACAATTATTAACTATAGCACTTGAGATCTTTTATCAAAACGGGGATCCAAAAACATGTGGGTCACCTTTTAGATGTAGAGATGATTGGAATAAAAGAACGACATGTTATTAAAAAGAGTGCTCAATAGGTTATTTTTAACTTTTAAAAGTTAAAAATTTATGAACTATACCTTCCATTACCTTAAAATGATCAAGTTGATCCAATCAACTAAGCAAGATTCACAAAGATGACCAATGAAGAAAGAAAACCATATATAGATATGTAACATGTAAATCAAAAGTTGATGTTTGCCATGCATAAATGACAAGCATTTTGGACTTCATATATACAAGATAAAATCAATGGCCCACAATGACAATTGACTTGAATTTAAAATCAAGTTGATTTACTTGATTCATATGACTGACTTGATGGATGAGTTTGATTCAAATTCCACTTAGAATCTGTTAGGAAAGGTTTGGGAGGCATTTGCAGGTGTTCAATATATCCTTCAAGCATTTGAACAACTTCTTTCATTGAAGGGCGGTCGCTAGGCTTCATTTGAATACACCATAAGGCAATTGTGATCATTTTCTTAAATATTTTCCTATCCTCTTTTGTAGCATCTTCCATTTCTATGTCTTTTTCATCATACAATTGGTCATAAACCCAAGTAGGAAAGTAAATTTGGCTTGAATGTTTTGCAGATGCATTTAGGTTCTTTCTTTTACCAGCCAGTTCCATCAACAACATTCCAAAACTATAAACATCAGCTTTGTATGAAATACCTCCAATATTCTTGTAAAATAACTCAGGAGCCATATATCCCAATGTCCCTCTTATACCAGTTAAAGAAACAATACTCTCATTTGCTGCATATAATTTTGCTAGGCCAAAGTCAGAAACCTTGGGGTTAAGATTTTTGTCTAGAAGAATTTATGTGGCTTGATATCAAAATGTAAAATTTGCATCTCACACCCTTGATGTAGATATTCAATTCCATGAGCCACTCCTAATGCTATATCAAAAATCTTGTCATAGCTTAAAAGGGTATTTACTTCTGGTGAAAATATGTATGTGTTTAAAGAACCATTGGGCATGAACTCATATACAAGAGCTTGTTTGAAACCTTCAACACAAAAACCAATTAGTTGCACCACATTAACATGGTGAATCCTTCCAATAGTTGCAACTTCACTTATAAAGTCTTGCCCATTAGCTTTGGTCTTATCTAACACCTTTACAGCAACAAGGCAACCACTTCGAAGTGTTCCTCTAAATACAGTACCAAAACCCCCTTCACCTAATTTATCCTTAAAACCTTTAGTTATCTTCTTAATATCTGAGTAAGAGTAGCTTATTGGCATGAGATTATTGTGGTTATACAAAAATTCTTCAATGACATCATATGCAGACAAATGCCTTTTATACCATTTATATATCAAGAATGCGACCACAAATGGAGCTCCAAGTACAGTTTTTGATGCTTGGATGTATAGCCATACTGAAGAACATCATCAACACAAAGTGTAAGAGAATATATATTGTTGCATTGCCAACACAATTTTTTATTTATTTTTAATGTAGTTACAGCACAGCAAATTTCCTTTTAGATCCTAGTGATTAACCATTTTTTATTTATTTTTGTATAAATTTCATTGATATTCTCATATTGGTAGTGTGCTTAATTGATGTTTTATTGTCTAAGAATAATATGCCAAAAAGGGGGGAAAAGAAAAAAGTAGATATCGTAACTTCTTACCAGAAACGATGGCCAGTAACAGACGCACTCCCATTCGAATGGCTAGACTAGCTATGAAGAAAAGAATTAATCAGAATAAATTGCATAAAAAACTCTCACCAATGCCCATACTCAAAAGCTAATTAAAACCAGCAGTATAAACCTCTAGACTTTGTAGTTTTGGGCTTTAAATAGGGTTGAGCTTAGTTCGACAAAATTGAGCTAAGCTGAGGCAGCAAATGACTTATTACTAAGGATTGTAAACACAAACTTGAGCTAAGCAGTATAATACAGTTGATGGGAAGATAATTTCTAAAGAAATTTATACTTTAGACTTCCTTATGATTTTCAAAATCTAAATGGAACCTAAAATTTTGTGATCAACAACCTATTGACAATCCATTTAACTCCATATCATTATGTCATTCTAACTCTTGTGTGTATCACTTTCAAGAATGAAACCTTACCTTTGATATTTAGCTTCGTAAGCTTAAGTGCCAGGTCATTTACCAAGTCATCTATTCCTAATCAAAGAAAAATGAACGTGAGTGTTTGGAAAACTAAAAATACATACTCAACATTTCTTTTCAAATGTAAAATATTTTAACGTAACATCAGTAATTTTTCATCTTGCTTTTACGTTGAAACCATTTCTGTAGCTCATATTACAAAGGAATGATTTGTTCATTGAGAAAAAGGATTAAAAAGTTAATCCACAATCAAAAGAGTGGCGATGGTTCTTACCCGCTTTCCACACCTCTATTTTCCTTGTAATGTCTGCAATATCAAAAAATAAATCCATAACTTATTTGGAACCCGTGAATTAGTAATTTCAAAAGGCTATGGCCAAATGAATTTGCATAAACAGCCTTCCGTATGCACCATGTTTGGTATTAGATTGTGTTGAATTCGAGTCTATGCCTTCTGAAGGGGGTTTAGATTACCTCTGGGGCTAGCGTTTGCGTTAGTTTATAAAGTAATTAATGTGCTGGTTTGCATTGAATGGCCTTTATTATCTCTGAAAGAATAAAGGACAGAAGGAAAACTTTTTCGTCAAGGCTGATTTATTAAGAAATTTGATCTTTTTTTGCTTTTGTGCATTTTCCCCATTGTTTCTGAGGTACGAACAAAGCCTAAAAAGTTTGACATTAATCAATGTCCAAGCATACGATTATTTCCCCCATTAGTGTCATCACCAAGCACAACTCATCCAATTCTATCTCATTGCGACATTCTATCATATATCCTTCGAACAAACATTTTGAGACAAAAAGAACCTTACCTGCCAACTTTTGATAGAGTCTCTGACCTGATTTGACAAAGAGAAGATCAACATGAGAGTTTGAAAAGTCAAGTCTTTATTTTGCAGTCAAATCATTATAGTACTAAAAAAAAATTATATATGCAGTATGTCATATTACACAATTATGGTATTTAGTATGCACCAAGAAGTTTCGTCTAAGAGAAGTTTATGCAAAAGCTAAAAGTTCAAGAATCTATGTCATATGGATAGTCTTGATCTAAATCAGGCATAAGAGGACAAAGAAATGAGAAAAGGAATAAAATCTTCAATATATAAAGTATTTAGTTAGAAACTGAAAAGTTTTGCCCAGTTTTTTATTTTTTTTTATTTTTTTTTTGGCATTCTTTACTTACCATAACCGTGACGTTGGCACCAATCACGAAAATTCTGGCCATCAAGGACGCAATCTCCATCAACGGTGAAGTTTTGACACATTGCTTGGGCCCATGAGAGCTTAAGACCTTGCGCCTCTTGATCATAGAAGTCCGTACACGTACCTCCGAGACGTACTGGCCGCGGTCTCCAGGACACTTGCTCGACTTGGCATGATTCCTCCAGATACTCTAAAGTCGGCTCCCGAAGAAGATACCAATACCTCTTGGAATCGGAAGAAGAAGAGTTGGAGAAATTAACTCCATTACCGAAGCAAGTAGAGATGTCCCGATAACCTCCAGAAATCACAGGCTTTTCGCAATTCACCAAAACCACTGGAACCTCAAAGTTATTGTACACATCGGCAATCCAGTAAGAAGAATAAGCACAAGAGAATGCTATGTTTTCTGGATACTGCAGGGTGTACGGATCCCTCGAAGTGAAATTAGATTGGACCAGAGAATACGGAGAGATGAAGGAGCCATTTCTCTCCTGAATACTTGACTCTACTAGTCGGATTGTATATTCAGTGTAATTGATTTCCTGTACGTAGTACTTTACAGAATGGAAGTGCAACACTGGATGGTTATTCTCACATGCCAGAGTATAACTTTGATTGCCGCAGTCCTCTGGATCGCTCTCTAACCGAAACGGATAGCTTATGTTACGGATGTTGCCGCAGGAAGAAGCAGCACAGTGATGACGACTATCGTCGGCACTGGAAGCTTGACGGACTAGGGCAAGAACAGCAATTAGGACCTTGAGTCCAGCAGAGCAGAGTATGCCTCTCGCCATTGAGAGAGGGAGAGAGGGAGAGAGGGAGATGAGGGAGGGGTAAAGCTTCCGCAGTCCACGGTTGTGGTTGGAAACCTTGACGACAAGAAAAAGGGGGTAGTCAAGTAGTGGCCAAAAAGGTAGGCCTCCTTAAAAGAAAAGCGGGCATTGACTCGAAGTTTCGTGGGAGACTCGCTAACGCAGACCCAAGTCTGCAAAAATAGTCCATTAGCTTTTTGCAATTGTTTTGAATTTGTACACTACTTAAGGAACAACACACTATTAATGTTTAAATTTGTTTCTAAAACTAACCTTAGGATTTAGAGAAAAATTATTTGAATTATTTTCAAATTTTTTTTGCTACTTCAAGAATTAATCATTACAAGAATTTATGATCTTTGAGAGTAGTTTATCCGCAGGATATAAAGATAAAAACTAATTGATGGCAATATGGGGCAACAAGAAGATTCCTCGAAATTTGCTTGACATAAGTCGCCATCACCCCACAGGTCTACGGAAGTTCCTTGAAATTTGCTTACTCGTAAAAAGTGAGATTAGTCACCATCACCACACGGGTCCACGGCAAGCTCCCACGAAATTTACTTGCTCTTGGAAAGTTAAAGAAGAGTAGTCATTGGTCCACAAGAAGTTTCTCAGTCTACGGCCATTGTTGGAAACCTTGACGACAAGAAAAGGAGAGAGCACTGAAGTGGATGGAAAAAAAGAAAGGCCTCCGTAAAAGAAATCGGGCATTGACTGGCAGTTCCGTAGCAGACTCGCTGGTGCAGACCCAAGTCTGCAATTATGTTACTGGAAAAAAAAGAGTACAAAAACGAATGAAATTTACAATATTTAAAACCACTTAAAACGTTAGAAAAACCATAATCGATCGTCAAAATAGATATAAAGTAATTCACCGGTGGCTTATGATCAAACCACATAATCATGTTAAGTATCGCCAATTAGCTTTTTACAATTGTTTTGAATTTGTGCACTACTAAAGGAACAAAACATTATCAATGCTTTAACTTGTTTCTAAAACTATCTTTCGAAATGAGAGAAAAATTGTTTGAATTATTTTTAACTTTTTATTTCACAGCATCAAAAATTAATCACTACATAGATTTATGATGTTTGAAAGTAGTTTATCCACGCAATATAAAGATAAAAATTATTTGACAGCAATTTGGGACAATGAGAAGATTCTTCGAAATTTGCTTGCTTCTGAAAAGTGACATTATTCACCTTCATTACACAGGTCCACAGAAGTTCCCTCGAAATTTACTTGCTTTTCAAAACCACACAAGTTTATGGGAAGTTTCTTTGAATTTGCTTATTCTTAAAAAGTGAGAGTAGTCACCATCACCGAAGGGGTCCACGGCAAATTCCGTCGAAATTTTGCTTGCTCTTGGAAAGCAAGGGTAGTCATTATTACCACACTGGTCCACGGGAAGTTTCTCCTGCTTTTGAAAGGTGAAAATAGTCATCATAACCACATAAGTCCACTTGCTCTTCAAAAGTGAGAGTAGTCACCATCACCACATAGCTCCACGGTGTGTTCTCTATCACTGCACAGGTTTGTAGGAAGTTCCCTCGAAATTTACTTGATCTTGAAAAGCAAAAGTAGTCATAACGTCCACATTGGTTCATAGGAAGTTCCTCCGAAATTTACTTGATCTTGAAAAGTGAGAGGCATTCGTTGATAAAATCTTAGACGACACTTATGCTGAGAAACCTTCCTACATCAGAACAGAGATGGACGTTTGCTTAGAAATGGTGATCATACACCTTTTCTTCTTTGTGGCTTTCATGATAGGCCTTGGGGAAGGCCAAAATGATTCACGCTGTGGAGCAAATGGTCCAGCCGTACGATTTCCCTTCCAACTTAACAACCAGCCAAACAACTCTGGGTACCCTGGTTTTCTTCTATCTTGTACGGAAACAAATGATACGGTCCTCCAGCTGCCGATTTCGGTAAAGTTCTTTGTCAAAGATATTGACTACGCTTCTCAGGTAATTCATTTGTATGATCCAGATCGGTGTTTGCCAAGGCGGCTTCAAGGACTTGATTTATCTTCCTCCCCTTTTCTATATAATAAAAAAGAAGATGAAAATTTCTCATATAACTATTCCGTTCTCAAATGTCCTCCCGCAAGAGAAATCGAGGGTAGCAATATGATCCCTTGTCTTAGTGGTCCTGGGTATCAATTTTATGCCATCTCGTCTGACTATCCTGTCGATGAGGGCTTTTTATCTTGTACAAAGAATTATACTCTTCGATCAATTCCACGGGAAATATTGAGTGGTGTTGATTACCAAAATCTTGAATTGAAGTGGTCCAAACCACAGTGCGGACTCTGTGAATCAAACGGCAAGAGATGCAAATGGAAGAAGAATACTGGATCTGAAATAGAATGCTCCCCAGCAAATGCTAAAGGTATTGTCTTCTATCCAAATCTTCATGGCTTTCAAGCCAACATTTATTGCTTTGGTCAAGCTTAAAATGTAAATGCTCCTCTGCAATTATGGATTTCCTGCCCCGCTGATTCACTTATTTGAGAAAAGAAGAGATGAAAAACATGGGACTTAGCATTTTTGGTTTCTCTTTTTGTTAAACAATTTCATTTCAGTGGCTCGCATGATAAAGTTTCATTGCTAGCATGAATTTTTCGATCAACCTCTAGGCAGTGTGTGATCAAGATGAATGAGTGATTAACGGAAGTTTCCGTTGTCAGTTAATTTAAAAACCAAAACTAGAGAGTTACGATGGTGTTGGCCAGATATAACTCCATTAGTTTCGATCAGAGAGGGACATCATTCTAGAAAATTAAGCGGGTATGTGCAGGTAAAGGATTTTATTAGGCAATTGAGCTCCTTCCCTAGAGGACTTACACAAATGTTTGGAGACCTAGCAGAGGTTAAATACTTACAATGGTGGCATAAAAATGGTAAGCTGAGGAAACATCACTACATAGCACATTTAGACCTCTTCGAAGCCTTGAACTTGGACTTAAGCCCTTGATCAATATCATCTCTTCTTTATTATAATTTCTCTATTTTCATAATAAAGAACTATGATTGCATTTACAACTTAGCTATTACTAACAAATTCTAAAACATTCTTTTCTCTATCATTTTTAACAGATGCATTGACAAAGTCGGTGACTATAGGTGAGTTATCTTTGGCCATTTGGAATATTCATTTGTCCGGTGATAGAAGTTATTGACTCATAAATATTTAACATGCAGGTATAAGCTTCAGTGTATTTCTATTACTTCTAGCTACCTTTGCTCTCTATTCTATTTATAGCCGTCGCAAAATAGAAAGAGAAAATCAAGCAAGAATTGAAAAGTTTTTAGAGGATTATAGAAATTTTAAGCCCACAAGATATTCATATGCTGACATCAAGAGGATTACAAATCAATTTATTGAAAAGTTAGGCCAAGGAGCCTATGGAACAGTGTTTAAAGGAAAGCTTTCAAATGAAATCCATGTTGCTATAAAGATTCTAAATACTTCCAAGGGAAATGGAGAAGAATTCATAAATGAGGTAGCAACAATGGGTAAGATCCATCATATTAATGTAGTTCGCTTGGTTGGCTTTTGTGCTGATGGATTTAGACGAGCTTTAGTCTATGAATTTTTACCAAATGGCTCCCTATTTAAGTTCATATCTTTACCAAACATTAAGGACAATCTCCTTGGTTGGGACAAGTTGCAAGATATTACGGTAGGTGTAGCAAAAGGAATTGAATATCTTCACCAAGGATGTGATCAACGAATCCTTCATTTTGATATCAAACCTCATAACATTTTGCTAGACAAGAATTTCAATCCAAAAATATCTGATTTTGGTCTTTCCAAATTGTGTTCCAAAGATCAAAGTATTGTATCTATGACCACAGTTAAGGGAACCATTGGTTACATTGCACCCGAAGTGTTTTCTAGAAACTTTGGAAGTGTGTCTTATAAAGCAGATATGTATAGTTTTGGAATGTTGTTGCTTGAAATAGTTGGTGGAAGAAAAAATATTGATGATAACTCAGAGAACACTGACCAAGTTTATTTTCCTGAATGGATCTATAATTTCTTAGAACAAAAAGAAGACCTACGAATCTTTATTAATGATGATGGAGATGCTAAAATTGCAAAGAAACTTGCAATTGTAGGGCTTTGGTGCATCCAATGGTACCCGATAGCTCGTCCTTCTATGAAAATTGTGATTCAAATGTTGGAAGGAGAAGAAGATAAGTTAACCATGCCTCCTAATCCATTTTCCTCTACAAGCCTTTCAAAAATGTAAAAGCTCTAAATCATGAGTTGGAGATCATCCCAGAATCAAATTAAGTGCATGAAAACTTAGGGCTACAACACAACTGCTCGAGTCAATTATCTTGTACTTAAAGGAATTTACTAATCTTATAATTGATGTAGGACTTCTCTCTTTCCATGTTTTAGCCTATGAGCAACTTGTTTTTAGTTGACTTTTTTATTTCCTTTCTTTTATTTCCTTTTTAGTTGTCTCTTTTAGTTTTTAATGATCAAAGAATGAGGTTGTAATATCATATTCCGATTATTATATTTTCTCTTCCTTTCCATCTCATCAAACAAACATTTCAACCATTAGCCTCCAAGGAGACTTTCTTTACTCACCCACTAAATTTTCCCATGGTCTTCTCTTTTAAACTAACACTAAAAGGAGTACTAATAAGATTCTATTAGGAAAACATACTATAACAAAAGGGTAATAACCATTAGTTTCTACATAGAATATTATAATCAATACCTTTTAGCTCAATTATTTCATCAATTCTAACAAGTAAAAAAGTAGGGGAAAAATTGGGACTTGTTTTGTCTCAAGCTACATGCACTAGTTTCAATTAAGTTAGCATGTGTTGACATAAAACATGGCTTGCTTGTGTTAAAGATTTTTCTTTTGATGTTAATGATACTTTTGAAAGTTAAAATCTTTGGTAATTATTCAAATTTTGATGTTCTTTACATACACATACACATATATATAAGAAGAAAGTGAAACACATTCCATATTAGACTTAGTGGACCATAAATTTATTATTGTTAAGAACTATAGTTCACCTTTCTGAAATGACTTCTTGTATTTAGAAGCTAAAAAAATAAGAGATAGAAAATTTGAATAAAGTATGAAAGGTTTTTTTTTTTAATAAGTCAATAGATATTCATAATTTACCTTCTTGTATTCTTTATCTAGTTCTTTTTCTTGGGAAGAAGGCATAAAAGGTAAAAGGGTCCAATTAAGTTGTTCTTAGAACATTCAGATTTGGCTTTCAAGGAAATAATCTTATGGCACTTTAAATATGTGGATTCCATAAGAATCTTGCAAAAATACTAGTCATTTCTTTGAGGCTCGAAGCCTAGAGTGAAAATGCTTCAACCCTTTTTAAGCATGTCACCATCCTATTTGCTAAGCAATTTGTGTCTAGAAATCCTCATTTTTTCTGCTATATGTAGTAGAAACCTTGTTAATGAAATATGCTATTGACTCCACCATTAGGCATCTGACAGTGGTGCTAGAATTGTGGTAATCAAAATGTTGTCCTTTTTAAATTCTATACAGCTAGATATTGATTTCACTCATACCTTTATTTATTGAAAATGTTCAAGACACCATGAAAGAAGTTCCTTATTGCAAACATCTTCTTCACGTAAGGTAATTACCTTAGCTTTGCTCATACTGTAAGCTTTTCCACGTACAATAAAAACCATCTTATCATTTAGTGTTTAGTTTGTCATAATGCTAACACTTTTTTAGTTGGTTGAAAGAGCTTGTACATTTTAATTTTCCTCCTACCTCAATCAGGCTTCCTTTTGAATCTAGTTTATGATAAGAAGTCAATGCTTGATCAAGTTTTTGATCTAAGGGGTGGACTAAGAACTTTTCTTGAGAAAAAGGTTGGAGAGCTTAACTACTTTATGCATATATTAACGATGTGGGACAATCTACACCATCAACGTGGTTTCTTATCATGAGAAGGATGTCAAGAAAGGAATTTAGGATGTATATCAAGTTAAAGGAGAAACCTAGGCTTTGAAGTATATAAACATAGATGGTATACTACAAGGAGTATGACCATTATGGTGAGGTGGCTTTTTAAAATGTAACAAATAAGTATCACATTGTTAAAGAAGATATCAAACATCCTAATATAAAGAGATAGATTCTACCACTTACTACATCAGAATTTTAAATTGAATATAAGCTTAACTTTATAAACTATAACATTAACATTGATCACGCAAAATGAAAATCAAAAGATATTGATTATATGCTACAGATTCGAGTTTTGTGTGAGCATGTATGCTTTATGATATTGTAGCCAATGTGCTCATCCTAATTAAGCAAGTGAAAAAAAGCAACCCTATAAACACCTGTCAATCTCTGCCTCTAGATTTTTGTGTAAGCCTCCAACTGGCACACCACTGGTCGCACAACAAAATGTGTGTTCTAAATTTTTTATTCCCTTAATGTATATCCTTTGTCTCTGTTAAGTTCTATGCATATACCAATTTAATTCTCTCCCAATGGAATTTGAGGCAGGTTGATCCATTAAAGTGAAAATTTGAAATTGCAAAATATCTTTTAAAATCTCAAAACATGCTTATGAATAAATCAAAAGTCAATGAACATAATACCAATAGTGTTCCCTAGATTGAATGCACATTTTGATGTCCCTAAGTGTTTGCTATGCATTTAAATGAAATAGATGTTATAAGAGTAATCTTTTGTACAAATATGGCATGCATGCAAGAAACTAGTCTTGTCAGTAAGCTTAGACATTCTTATGCTTACCTTCTTTAAGAACTTGCAGAGATGGGTTTTCATATTTCTTTGAAGCTTTTTAGGTAAGTTCTCCAAAATCATTTCTTCATTTACCCTTATGGTGGTAACCCAATTGTTCAATTTAGAATAACCATTCCACATTACTTAACGTGTAAAAATGGATTCCCCAAGTTATCTTGGTGCTAATCAAGTGAAGTGGGTTACTTCAACAGATCAATACTTCAATTACAAGTGAATTTCAACAGAATAAAAATGAATTTCTAAAGTCTTGACTTTTAGAGAGAAATAAGCCAATTGCTTAAATATTTTAAATAAGATAGCATTTGTGGAAGAATTGTTGACCATATTCAACAAAAATGAACCTAAAGATATTGTTGAGGTAGAATCTCAGTTCCATCACCATGAAAGTTTCAAGGAGGCTGATAGGATTTAAGAATTAACTAAACAAATAGTTGGGATATCACAAAAGGTTCTAATTACAACCTTTTTAGGTAGGTTTAAAAATGGCATCACAAACAAGCTCATATATTTAGGCCAAAAAACCTAGAGACAAGTTATGAAATTTGGTTTTTTAGCCTACTCTCTGAATAATAACATCAACTTTTATCAATTTTCATTTAGTCCTTTCTATGAAATAAATAAATAAAATAACTAGTATAGCCATATATGATGTGTGAAAATGGTGTTGTGTCTTGCATTAGCTTTGAAAATGAGCCATGGATGTCTTAGGTATTAAATGGAGTGAGTTTAATTGACATGTGGATCAATAATGGAGTGAGTTTGGCATATGATCACCATTCTAATGCAAACTATGGTTGGTTACATTCTATTATGGCTTGTGACTTTTGTAGGGCTAGTGGACACAAATGAAAGTTATATGCATGGGTATAAGAGTAGGAGAAAAATCATAATCTTTATAATGGGGGAGATCTCATCATAGGTAGAGTTGAAAAAGTAGTCCTTTCATTTTGGTTCTTAGTTTTACAACATAAATTAGAGGAGAGAGACAAGCACTTGGGAAGAAATGATCCCTTTATTTTCTAATTTCTTTATCATTACAACCAAATTGGTGCCAATTTTAGTATCAAAGTATATCCATAGAATAGTAGCTATCACTTTTACATGTAACTTTTACTTTGGAACTTATACCAATCCAATGATGCATCCCACGTTTCAAACATTGAATGTAGGTTGTTTAAATATTTGCAATATTTTGAGCTTGATGTGAAAATGATGGATGGTTAAGAATCAGTAAACTAGAGATTAATTAATTGAGACTTAGTTAATGGATTTAAGGAAAAAAAAGGTTTTTACATAAGACTGAACAAGGCAAATCAAGAAATTAATGAGCAAAGCACAAGCTTACATCATCTGGGATTCTTTTATTGAAAAAAAAAAAGATTACTACCCTACACCTAAAGAGAACAAAGGTTAATTAACATGATTTGGTTCCACACAAAGTCTTGATCTTTGGATAATATTTAAATAGTGAACTAGTCATAAACTCTAGAAATGATTATGATCACAAAGTTACCAAATATGGGGGAATAACTAATTTAAAGTAGCCAACTCTTTCTAGTAATGAAGTCTAATGTTTATGAAACAAGCAAAGGAAAAAGGGAAGAATAAAGGAAAATTTGAGGCAAAAGACATGGAAAACTTAAATACTCAACAAGAATAGAAAGTTTAATTATGGCTAACCGCAGCACAATGTAGCTTTGATGTCATAAGAGTTAAAACATCATAAAGTTGTTAGATCGAAACAAGGAACAAAGATGACTATTAGGTGCAACGATAAAGAGATAAAATGGTAAAAGTCCAAAATTAAAAATCTTCCCCAAAGAAAAAATAATTTTGCATTTAGAAGTGATTGAACAAAACTAACTATTTTGCTTAAAGGTATGTCTTTTTTTGTGTATTAAACCCTTTTGATTTTACCACCATTCCATATAGAATGTCATTTATGAAGACTAGATAAAAATGCAAACCATTATTTCAAGTAACTAATTCAAGTCTAGGGGATATACTATAAAAATGCAAACCATTATTGCTGCTTTGGTCTAATTTTCATGTACTGTGATATTATGTGAAATTCTAAGAATAGACATGTTCCATGAATATGACTTAGTTTAGTAATATCAAAACAATTTTTTTAGAGCTTCCAAAATTCTCACTACAATACAAACCAAAAAGTTAAATGATCAATAGTTGAAGAAAAACCAACAAGTTAACTAAAAGTGTAGAAATTTTCAGTCTCCTACCGACTATCTCTATTCCTGGTCTTCTAAATTTGCAAAGAGTAAAGTTTATCCTAAACCAAGACTCTTAGATTGGAAACTATCTCTAGAAGTTCAAATAGATCCTCATCTAGTTTCATCAACCGACACAGCTTGATAGACCTCCATAACAACCCTCACACCCCTAAGGTATTTGAAAGAGGATAACAATCTAGGAAGACTTGTACCGTGAACCTTATTTGTGAAAACTTTAGTATCTCCCGAAAGCAAATTATGGAAGAATAAACAGTACAAAAGGAGGAAATATTTATAAGATCATTCAAGTATTCATACAACATACATACTTCTAAAAAAAAAAAAAAACCATGCCCTCAAAATTTGCTACCTTTTAATGGAAAGATAGTAAATCTTAACTATCATTTTGTTTCAACCCAAAACAAAGAAAAAATAAAACTAAAAAAAATATATTGTATATGTATTCTTATTTTTCAAAAAACTAAAATGGATTCAAAACAGTATACCGTATAAGACATGCTTTAGGACAGCAATAGTTAAAGTCCAACCTACTAATAACATATTCATGATCACTACCACAATCAATTTCTATCCCTTTTGAAGAAAGAAACTAGTGTTCTCTTTTGTTATGGTTTTTCCTAGAAATGGAGGAATGATTTATCCTCAAGAAAGAGAAATTCAATCCTATTATGGCTTGCAAATTCCATAGACCAAGGATGACCATGAATGGCAAATATGGCTTACTCAAATAGTTAAGAAAAATATAAAAGACAAAACACGAGGGGATAGAATGCAGATGAAGCTTTTGAGTTCTTTCTACTTTGGTATTGTGATATGTTGGGCAATTTGTGCAATGAGGATGACCATTGTGCCTTACCAACTGACTAGGAGGCAATATTCCTGCCAAAGAATCCTTTATTTCGTGTGGAGCTACGAGTTCATTTGGCTAAAAAAGATTGTTAGGTTTGTAGTTAACATAATATGGACCATTCCCCTTTCTATTTGGTGTTCTTGTTTCAATCCCTAATGGACCAGTATGGTCCACATGGGATGTTTTGATTTCATTGGACTCCATTGAATCAACAAAAATGGAAATTGATGCACTCCTGCTGTATGCAAACTATAGGTATTAGTAATCCACATATTTGTCCAACAACTGCCCATTTGGGTATACAAGTGTAGGTCTATCATCTTTCTAAATAAAAATCCAGCACAGTCTAAATGACGGGAGCATAACAAGAAGCATAACAAAGATCTCGGTTTCAAATGTCAATAGCAATCATATCTTAGAATATTAGAACTAATCATGATAAACAAGAACGATATTAAACTACCACTCAAACAACACTATTAATAGATTAGTTAAGGCACTTGTAACATTGATTAGTTTTTTAGGGTCTCGAAATCAAAACGTAGTTTTCATAAAAGAGTATAGTAACGAATTTGCTTTCCTATTTGCGATTATCATTGGCCAACATAGCTATCAACTTTTGTTCACTCTCGCTTGCCTTATGATAACTCTATTTTATATAGAGTTATTTTGATTATTTTAAGTAATGTTTAATATAGTTTTTATCAAATTATATATATTTAATTATATTTATGTATATTTTTTTATTTTATGCAGCACACTTAAAATAGAAAAAAAATGAGAAAAAAAGTAATAAATCATTTATATATGAAGCATAGAAGGAAGGAGCAAAGTCAAAAGAGAGACCCACATGAAGAAAGAGAAAAAGAGACAAAGGAAACGGGTGAATGGGTAAATTGTGAAAAAGAAGGAAACACGTGGGACCCAGGCTATTATGTAAAAGAGTTCTTTGCCGCGTGAAGGGAAAAACAGGGGACCAATGAGAAACGCGTGAAGAGTGAAAAAGCGGCTTTTATTTGGTGGAGAAGGCGGCGAACAAAAAGGGAGAGAAGACCAGATAGAAAAGGAGGAGAGAAACCGAAAGAGAGAGGAGGTCACGAGAAGGGGCGGTCGTGCGAAAGCCGACCGACCCAGGAGAGAGAAAATCCATCTAAGTGTGTTTTTTCGGCGAGAAAGAGGGAGAAGAGAGAGGCCGGCCGTGCGAACGCCAACCGGTCTCTTCTGTTTGGAGTTTGTCGGTATAATTGGCTGAAAAGGGACTTTGGAACGTGCGAACGCCGTCCAGGTCCCGTTTTTCCAATTTCCGGCATACTTCCAGCAGCCCCAGTCATCCTTGAGTCAGATTTACACGGTGTTGTGGCAGTTCATCCCGTTTTTCAGACAGAACCTCTTCCTCCTCCTTATGTGCAGATTTGTGCAATTTATTTTGTGATTTGAAGACAGTTGGTGACAGCTTTAATGTTTTTAAATTCCAGAATGCTTTGTTTACGTTTTTGCACTGATTTAGTTCATTTAAATATGTTGTTTTAGTTTAGTGTGTTAGAGCTATGATGAAACTTAATTATAATGTATGAATGTTATGATTATTTACGTTTTGTGAGATATTTTATGAATGTGAAGTTGTATGTTACGGAGTTTAATGCTTTTAAGTGATTAGCTACCACCTAGATGACTTGATTTGCATGTTAGAGACCGACAGGAAATAACATGCAGTTGCTTCTTGTAATATACAACCATAGATTAATATGGATAGACATATACCATGTTATTTGTGTGGCTTTTGGTGATAAGATGATCGAAAGATTTATTGTAAACCAGGAATATTCACAGAACCTAATGCATTTGGTTTGTTTCAATTCACATATAGAGATATAGTGAATTAATGAACTAAATAGGTTTACTATACCTAGACATAGGATAGTAAATAAATTAGGAAATTTCGCCATCACATAAGTAGAATTAATCTTGCTAACATGGATGATCGACATTTGTACCTAGTAATTAGGTGAAATCAGATGCTCTAACATCTTTCATTTGTCAGGTTTAGATTAAATTTAGTTATTAAATTCACAATTTACCATTTCGGTTGGCTAGATAAATTCTAGGAGTTGTTCACCATTAGTAATTAATTAGTTTAGTAAACACCAATCTTCGTGGGACGATATTTGTACTCATCATTATATTACTTGTTCGACATGTTCACTTGCATTTAGAATTTCACCGAACAAGTTTTTGGCGCCGTTGCCGGGGATTGGTTGTTTTACTACTGATTAATATTAATACCGAGTAGCTTCTTAGTTTAATCTAGCTTTTGTTTTTCTATTTTATTTCTACTTTTAATTTTGTATTTTGTTGCAGAAAAAAAAAGAAAAGAAAGAAAGATGGAGAACAATGATGGTACACGTAGATTGTTGAAAGATTATGCACCATCAAGCTTCCAGAGGCTTGCAATTCTAACAAATAACTTTGAGGTCAAGCCTGTGCACATCAAGATGCTTCAAAGATCTGTGCAATATAGTGGGCTACCAAATGAGGATCCAAATGCTCACATTGAAGCATTCCTTGAATTCTGTGACATGATTGGAGATCATGGAGTCACAGAAGATGTTATCAGGTTAAAACTATTTCCATTTTCTCTTAGAGATACAGCTAAAGATTGGTTCTCTTCATTTCCTGCAGGATTGATTACTACATGGGATGATTTGGCTCAGAAATTTCTTGGTAAGTTCTTTCCTTTTGCAAGATCTGCTAAATTGTGTAACGATATTTTCAGTTTTGAGCAGATGAATGATGAATTATTATATGAAGCTTGGGAGAGATTCAAGGAACTTTTGAGGATATGTCCAAATCATGGACTACCCACGTGGCTACAGGTACAAACTTTTTATGATGGGTGTAGTAGGAATCTTCGTTGTGTAATTGATACAGCTGCAGGAGGGGACTTACATAGCAAAACACCAGAAGAGGCATTTAATTTTCTAAAGGAGATGGCAATTGATAACTATCAATGGTCTACTGAGAGACTACCAATGCATCACACAAGTGGAGTCCATGAAGTAGATACCCTCGCCGACTTACGTGCTGAATTGGAAGTGTTCTTAAAGAATAGAGAATGTGAATTTTGTGGTGGAGCACATGAGAGCACAGAATGTCAAGTAGGTAACCCTTATGCTCATTATAATGATTATGCTAATTTTGTTGGGATTCCTAGCAGGTCACAAAATGATTATTACTCCAATATGTACAATCCGGGATGGCACAACCATCAAACTTTTTCATGGAGTAACCCAAGTGAGATGAGACCGCAACCAACATTTCGGCAAATAGAAGAGGTGAAACCTAACTTAGAAGACATGATCAGCGAGCTGGCCAACACCACACAGAACATTTCAGAGAGGACTGAAGCAAGTTTTCAAAGAAACGAAGCTTCATTCCAAAGATTAGAGGTGAAAATGAGTCAACTAATCAGCATGATCTTAGAGAATTAGGAGGGTTCTTGGCCTAGCGATGTGGAGAAAAGCCCTATAGATACCGTAGAGGCAATAACCCTAACATGTGGCATGCAATTGGGAGAAGATAATGCTGACACGAACATTTTTAAAGAAACGAATAAGGATGTCAGCATACAATTGGAGGAGGCACCTAAGAACAATCTTGTTCTAGTAAATCATGAGTCCTTTATGCCTCCAACTCCATCTACCCAGAGATTCCAGCAACGCGTAAAAGATAAGCAGTTTTTGGAATTCCTTGATATATCTTTAAAACTGCACATTAACATTCCTTTTGCAGATACTCCAGTTCAAATATCTAGTTGTGCAAAACTTTTGAATGAGAGACTGGAGAACAAAAGGAAGCTGGAAGTATATGAGACAGTTGTGCTTATTGAAGAATGCACAACCATCAAACGACACAAGCTGTCTCCGAAACTGCTGGAGTTTCATCCTCCTTAAGCAATGTGGAGGATAGTTTGGCTGAAAACTATAAAGCAAGCGCTTCTTGGGAGGCAACCCAAGTACTTTATGGTCATTTAGTTAGAAATCTTTTGTTAGCAATTTGGTTAGAAGGCTGTCACCATATGCTCATCACAGCTCCATTTTGACAACCTGCACTCAGGGGAGTTTTCCTTGTTCCTTCTTACTATTGCTTTATTTTCTTTTATCATTGAGGAGAATGCTTCATTTAAGTTTGGGGGTGCTGCTATTGTTGGAAGTGTGCTATTTTGTTGGGTTGTGTTGGAGGTTATGTATTGTGGTAATTGTGGTTCTGTTGGAAGTGTTAGCGTTAAAATTTTCTGTGTTGTGTTAGAAGGCTAATTTTTTTTATAAAATCTTTTTCTTATGTTGGACCATGATTTCTATGATTGGATTCTTTATTGTGCATTATTGGCGATTCTTAGGGAGATGTAAATTTTGTTCAAACTTGCAATTGTGGTATAATGTAAGTGTGATTCTGATTATGTTAATTCACTTATTGAGCACTAAAAGTCTGTATTTTCTTGAAATTGTGTGTATCTCTAGAGAACATTCATGTGAAGTGTGTGATTTTCTTGGATCTCACCCTGATCTTAGAATTTGTTCGATTTCCTCTTGAGGCGAAATCCTAGGTTGCATCTAACTGAGAAAATGATTTAGGCCATCTTTGGATCGTTTGAGCCTTTCAAGCTAACCTTATTTACTTATCCCCAGTCACCCCGTTGAGCCTTGTTCTTAACCTGATTTTGTTAAATGACACCTGCACATATATCCCTTAGCCTTTTGATCAATTTGTCCTATTGTCCTATGCCCATGAACATATTGACTTCTGGTGTATACAAGTTTATTTGAGCATGAGAGAAGTCAAGGAGAAGGATGTAGTATGGGAAGCAATTGATCGGAATGATTATGTGTGACACAATTTGTTGTTTATATAAATGTTTATGCAAATGCACCTGAAAAAAAAAAAAAAAAAAAGAAAGAAAGAAAGAAAGAGAGAAGCATTTGCTTTAGGATGAAATAATATCATTATCTTTTGTTAGATTCAAGCCACAATAGTTCTCTAAAGGAGATCTTTGAGCATTATTATTGAATATCATTGATAAGAGAGGATTGAGGTGGCTATATGTGTAAATGCTTTTATTTTTGCTTTATCGTTGCACACATGATTATGGCCTTTATTAGTGTCAAAGCATTGTTGGACAAGAAAGAATAAGACTAAGTGGTGGTAGAAAGATCATCTTCATGGAGAAAAAAAAGTAGAGAAGGGCTAGAGTTTTGATGAGATCCTAGAAAGTAATGTGTTCATGGGTTATTTGAGCTTAAATGACTTCCATCTTACCCTTAGCCCAGCCTTACATTACAAGCTTATGAAAGTCCTATTGATTTTTGGTTAGATGATTGACTTACATTAGTGGAGAGAGGAATGAAGAGCAAACCTATGAGATTTGGTTAAAGATTTTGAGATATTGCATATTAATGTGGATCTATTTGGAGTACATGCAATTGAGACAAAATGCGGACTCACACACACACACGTGTGGTTGACATAGTTAAGAGTCTATCTTACCTTATAAACCAATTGCAGTGTTTGGATGAAAGTTATATTTTTCTTTGAATTGTTAAGTTGAGCAATTATGGCAGAGTATCATGGAATGATTGGTTGTATGTGTTGTTTTGTTCTTTTGATCGAGGACGAGCAAAATTTTAAGTTTGGGGGTGTGGCATTGTTGTTTTGGAAAATACTATGGAGTGATTGGTGGTGTCAGAATATGTTGTTTAGTGCTTTTTGTGTGTAATTTCTTGTGCTTTTTGTGAGTAAAATTTTTTTTTATGTTGTCATAATATGTTGTTTAGAGTTTTTGCTCGAGGACGAGCAAAATGTTAAGTTTGGGGGTGTTGATAACTCTATTTTATATAGAGTTATTTTGATTATTTTAAGTAATGTTTAATATAGTTTTTATCAAATTATATATATATTTAATTATATTTATGTATATTTTTTTATTTTATGCAGCACACTTAAAATAGAAGAAAAATGAGAAAAAAAGTAATAAATCATTTATATATGAAGCATAGAAGGAAGGAGCAAAGTCAAAAGAAAGACCCACATGAAGAAAGAGAAAAAGAGACAAAGGAAACGGGTGAATGGGTAAATTGTGAAAAAGAAGGAAACACGTGGGACCCAGGCTATTATGTAAAAGAGTTCTTTGCCGCGTGAAGGGAAAAACAGGGACCAATGAGAAACGCGTGAAGAGTGAAAAAGCGGCTTTTATTTGGTGGAGAAGGCGGCGAACAAAAAGGGAGAGAAGACCAGATAGAAAAGGAGGAGAGAAACCGAAAGAGAGAGGAGGTCACGAGAAGGGGCGGTCGTGCGAAAGCCGACCGACCCAGGAGAGAGAAAATCCATCTAAGTGTGTTTTTTCGGCGATATAATTGGCTGAAAAGGGACTTTGGAACGTGCGAACGCCGTCCAGGTCCCGTTTTTCCAATTTCCGGCATACTTCCAGCAGCCCCAGTCATCCTTGAGTCAGATTTACACGGTGTTGTGGCAGTTCATCCCGTTTTTCAGACAGAACCTCTTCCTCCTCCTTATGTGCAGATTTGTGCAATTTATTTTGTGATTTGAAGACAGTTGGTGACAGCTTTAATGTTTTTAAATTCCAGAATGCTTTGTTTACGTTTTTGCACTGATTTAGTTCATTTAAATATGTTGTTTTAGTTTAGTGTGTTAGAGCTATGATGAAACTTAATTATAATGTATGAATGTTATGATTATTTACGTTTTGTGAGATATTTTATGAATGTGAAGTTGTATGTTACGGAGTTTAATGCTTTTAGGTGATTAGCTACCACCTAGATGACTTGATTTGCATGTTAGAGACCGACAGGAAATAACATGCAGTTGCTTCTTGTAATATGCAACCATAGATTAATATGGATAGATTGTAAACCAGGAATATTCACAGAACCTAATGCATTTGGTTTGTTTCAATTCACATATAGAGATATAGTGAATTAATGAACTAAATAGGTTTACTATACCTAGACATAGGATAGTAAATAAATTAGGAAATTCCGCCATCACATAAGTAGAATTAATCTTGCTAACATGGATGATCGACATTTGTACCTAGTAATTAGGTGAAATCAGATGCTCTAACATCTTTCATTTGTCAGGTTTAGATTAAATTTAGTTATTAAATTCACAATTTACCATTTCGGTTGGCTAGATAAATTCTAGGAGTTGTTCACCATTAGTAATTAATTAGTTTAGTAAACACCAGTCTTCGTGGGATGATATCTGTACTCATCATTATATTACTTGTTCGACATGTTCACTTGCATTTAGAATTTCACCAAACACCTTATAACAGAGTCTGCTTTTTATTATCCTTACCTTTTTTTTTCTTGTCTTTTTGGGTGTTCATGATGTTGTGTGTGGTTGAGAAGGGATTTCTCCCAACATATGGATATTTATAATCAACACCTCATGAACAAACCAAAAAGAGTGGGGACTAGTTAGTTCAATCTTTTGGTAGAAACTATTAACAATATTAATATACCAAAGTACTTATACAATCATCTTTATCACTTCCTTATTATAGATGATAGTTTATAAACAAGAAATATAGTACTTCTTCACAAATACTAGGAAATTCTAACCAACTATTCAGGTCCAATTTTAGTCAATGAAGCTCCATAAAGTGTTAAACATCCAGAGTTTGAACCACTCTGGATTTCATGTGGATGTATGTCAAAGACTATTACAATAATGGGTTCCATTGCACATAGTAGAGGCTCCTTTGCCTGACCTTTTTTTATCTTTTCCTAAACTAGTGATATACTGTTAAGTCCTAACTATATGTCTTATTTATTTCTTTGGTTCAGAATATTAACTTGACCTTGGTTTTCTATAACCTAGCACTTATCCATAGAGAAATCAACTTTCTAAACATTTAATCACCCTTTCTTTTTAATATGGTGATGAGGTATATGTAAAATAGAATAGACATCTCTACTTTAATTTGCCTTTCTCCATTCTAATGGGCAACACTACATTATCTTTTCATATATTGATAATAAAATCTACATAACAGGACTGTCACTCTCAGTTCTTAGTGATATATAGACTTTCATTTTTCTTTTAATTCCACAAATCCTCAATCCATATTTGGTAATATCTTACTACATGTTTTCCTATAAACTATAGTTCATAGTGGCATCTATCATATGTGAATATTTGCATGTATACCAATTGTGGCCTATAGTAGTAGAATTATGAAGTTTAAAAAATTGTCTCAAATTCTGCTCTTAAATTAGAGATGCTAACAGATGGCATCTAAAACTAAATTGCAATAAGTGGTGCTAAGCCTAAGTGCCTATACCTTAATCCTTGTTAATGCTTAAAAATAATCCCTTTCATCTATCCTCAATATAGGTTTCATCAACATGTTGAAGAAACAAAAGGATTTATACAAAGTTAATGAGGAAAGAACCTACTAGTGACGAAGTTGACATAGTTTGGCTTTGCTTGGATGGCATTTTTTTAAACTCCGGCTTATTAACCAGCCATAGCTTATTTTAGAGAAACTGCTAGTGTAAAGAACCTTATCACCTACCTTTAGTCCTATTTTTGCTGCATTTCCACCCCGGTCTACAGCCTAAATTAAGTGAGTTTGCTATCCACAACCTCAAATTCAGTTAAAATTTATACAACACCACATTATCTACTTTTTTGAAAACATAGAAAAAGTGGAACTTGCAGTTATGACAACGCCACCTCCAAGCTTTTGACCCAAAGTGAGGCCCAGTGGCTTGTCAACGTCGGCCTCAATTGTCTTTAAAGCCCCAGCATTTCCTGCTGCATTGGTGAAGCTGCTTCAATTATTTGTTATGAAAGAACTCGAGATGCCCCTTTTGGCCTCTTGAAGCGAATGGCCTTGGAAGGCGGTTTTCTCCGCAAAAAGAGAGTAAAGGACTTTTCAGTAGTGCACTTATCCAGAACTAAGATAAGAGGAAAGTTGATTTCCAATAGTATGGGAACAGCATTTAGGAGATAAACACATACCTAAAGATCTGGAAGTGGCAAGAACTCCAAGAACATGTTATCCATTCCTTGCACAGAATCTTCAAGTCGGATTTGCGTGGAAGCTGACGCATAACCTAGAATAATGTGGAGTGTAGCGTGGAAGAAGGTGCATGATAGATGTTCCTGTGGAAGCTGGTTCTTCTCTAGTTCAGCATGCAAAAGGAAGATCTTCAGGTTTAGAATCCAAATCCATTGTTTCATCTCCCCTCCCTGATCACATGGAAGATTAAATTATACAGGCCTCACTGGTATTACAATATCACTCAAGAGTTCAATGAATATTATGCAAATTGCCGAGGTTTCCAAAGATTTCTGTACCACATACAATGATGCGGAATATTTTATGGTTCTACGTGTTACACTTTCACGGGCAGCAATGCAGTGAGAGTTTTTCACAAACTGAAACAAGGAAAGAGGCTTGCAGAACACTTGATTCTATTTAGTTTCAAGAGGAATACAAGTTCAAGAGAAGGTTTCCTACTGAACGACCAAGACAAGGTTTCAAACAGAACAGACAACAAGCAACTGTGCTGCACTTAAGTAAAACAGAAAGCTAATACAACACACCATTAACTGAAAACGAAAATACAGCAAACAGTACTCAAAAGGTTCAGTAAAGACTACAAAAAAAACATGATTAACTACAGTTACATCACACTTCTCTGCACAGATAGCTTGCTGTCTACGTTACTTGACTAGTCCCACCGCTCTGCCCCAAAAAAGAAACAGAACACTTAAGTACACTTGCTGGAAATCTTCTCTTTCACCAACCCGTGACCCCATTACGTGTTAGTTTCAACACCCCTCCTTAATGTGGATCACGGTTACTCCAATAAGTTCTCTGAGCCTCTCAAAGTGTGCTGTGCCCAGAGATTTTGTGAGAATATCAGCAAGTTGATCTTCACTTCTGCAGAATTGTAGAATAATTTCACCTTCTTCAACTACCTCTTGAACATAGTGTATTTTGATCTTGATATGCTTGGTTCTGGAATGTTGATTTGGGTTCTCTGCCATAGAAGTAGCAGATTTGCTATCACACAAGATAGTTGTTCCTTTAAACTGCTCAAGTCCCATTTCTGCCAACAACCTTCTTAACCAAACACATTGGCTAGCAGCTGCAGAGACAGCAACATACTCTGCTTCTGTCGAGGATAATGCAACTGAGGATTGCTTTCTTGATGACCAACTGAAAAGCCCTGACCCAAGAGTAAAGATGTAGCCATTGGTGCTTTTGGAGTCACTTATGTTGTTAGCCCAGTCACTATCTACATATCCCTTAAGCTTTATCAGTTTTCCAGCTTCATACCAAATTCCATGATTCACAGTTCCTTGGATATAGCGCAGAATGCATTTAGCCTTACAAAAATGAGACCTCATAGGCTTTTGCATAAACCGTGACAGAAGGGAAACCGAAAACAAAATATCTGGCCTTGTTGATGCCATATACAGAAGACTTCCAATGAGGCTCCGATAGATGGTTCCTTCAGCTTCACCAGAATCATCTACTGATGCAACTTTCTCTCCAAGAACTAATGGAGTTGACACAGGTCTAGAATTTACCATGTTGAACTTAATCAGCAACTCCTTAGCAAACTTTGTCTGCGAGAGAAAAATTCCCTTGTCTGTCTACGTGACTTCTAACCCAAGAAAGTAATTCATCATACCAAGATCATTCATTTCAAATGATTTGATCATCTCATCCTTAAACCTTCTGAGCATTTTATCACAATTTCCAGTGTAGATCAAATCATCTACATAAAGAGAGATTACCAAAACAGAATTACCTTCCTTTTTCAAGAACAAGGTTGGTTCACTTAGGCTCCTTGAATACCCATGCTGTATAAAGTGAGAACTGATCTTGATGAACCATGCCCTTGGTGCTTGCTTTAGTCGGTAAAGAGCCTTCTTGAGCCTCAAGACTTTCCCTTCTTGTCCTTTAACTTAGAACCCTTGACGCTGATCAATAAATACTTCTTCAGACAGCTCTCCATTCAAAAAAGCAGCCTTCACATCTAGTTGGAAGATCTTCCAATTCTTTTGTGCTGTTAAAGAGACAATCATTTGAATAGTTTCCAACCTTGCTACCGGAGCAAAGGTCTCTCCATAATCCACACCAGCAGTTTGAGCATACCCTTTCACAACCAACCTAGCCTTCAGCCTTTGTATCTCTCCATTTGCATTTAGTTTAGTCTTAAAGATCCACTTAACTCCAATGGATCTCTTACCATTTGGGAGGTTGGCCAGCTTCCAAGTTTCATTCTTTTGGATGGTTGCAATCTCTTCCTCCATGGCTGTTCTCCAGCCGTCATCTTGGGCTGCTTCCTCATAAGAATAGGGCTCCAATGTTGAGAGATTACAGCACTCGTATATATCTTCAAGAGACCTCATCTTGATTGGAGTAACATCAGATGGTCTTCTACTATCAGAAACTTCTTCAGGTAAAGAGATTTCTGGTTGAGGAGCTGAGTTTGTACCATGAATTGGTGTTGTCGGTTCAAAAGTTTCAGGTTGATTGCTAGCTTCATTTCTCCACAAATTTGGAATATTTGCATCTTGATACTCTTCCTTCTTTTCTTCCCAATTCCATGAACCCAATTCTTCAAACACAACATCTCTTGTAACCACAAGCTTGTTCTGATCAATGTTAAAAACTCGATATGCTTTCGAGTTTAGACTATATCCAAGCATCACTCCTTTTTCAGCCTTCTTTTGCAGCTTGTGTCTTGTCTGACTTGGAACATGCATATAGCAGAGAGATCCGAAGATTCTTAAGTGTTCCACTGAGGGCTTTGATCCTATCCAAGCCTCCCATGGAGTTTTACCCTCTACTGCACTTGTGGGACTTCAGTTGAGGATATAGACTGATGTATTAATAGCCTCTCCTCAGAACTTGTAAGGCACCTTCTTCTCTTCTAGCATGTTGCGTGCCATTTCCATTACAGTGCGATTTTTCCTCTCAACCACACCGTTTTGTTAAGGGCTGTACGGTGTGGCTAGCTGTCTCTCTATTCCAACTTCAGTGCAGAAAGTGGTAAACTCCTTAGAAAGAAATTCCCCTCCTTGATCTGATCTTAGCTTCTTGATTAGTCTATCTCTCTCTGTTTCTAGCAGGGTTTTGAGTTGCTTGAAGTAAATAAAAGCTTGAGATTTTTCTTTAAGAAAGAAAACCCACGTCATTCTTGTGGAGTCATCAATGAACAAAAGGAAATATCTATTTCCTTGACTGGTGCTAGTTTGCATAGGACCACATATGTCCATATGGAGTAAATCCAATGGCTCTGTCATTTTATTTCCAGAACTGATTGGGAAAGGAAGTTTATGACTCTTCCCCATTTGGTATCCTCCACACACGACTCCAGAAGCTTCTATCCGAGGCAGCCCCTTCACTAGACTCTTTTCATGCAACTTCTTTAGAGCCTCAAAGTTCAAATGACCATATCTCTTGTGCCATAACCAGATTTCATCTATCTTTACACTCATAACTTTTGGTACAGCTGATGGTAGAGAATAATGAAGCTTAAGTGGGTAGATTCTAGTATTCATCATTTCTACTTCTGCAAGGACTGTGTAACATCATTCTCATCAAAGATTGAACATTTTTTGTTTCTAAACACCAGCATATAGCCATTCTCATCCATCTGCCCTACACTTAGAAGATTAGAACTCAAGCTTGGCACCAACATAACATCTCTAATAGATCTTTCTCCTTTAGAGGTGTGAACTGTGATATTCCCTTTTCCTACCACTTCAATATGTTCCCCATTTCCAAGCTTAACTCTAGTCTTTACAGATCTATTTGGATAAGAAAAAATATTTTCATCATATGTCATGTGGTTGCTGCAACCACTATCTAGATACCATAAATTTTGTTCCTTAGACACTACAACATAAGGAACTGTGGCACAAAACAAGACAAGTTCAGTCTCTTCTAGGAGATTAGCTTGTTGAGCTTCTTTCAATCTACAATTTTTCTCAAGATGACCAAACTTTTGACAGAACCTACACTGTGGTTTTCCCTTCATCCAGCAAAACTTCTCAAGGTGGTTTATTCTTTTACACACCTTGCAAGGAGGATAAAATCCCTTACTTTCTGGTTTAACCTCAGAACTTTTCTGGCCATCATCATCCTTATTAGAGAGATTGAGTTTGGTTTTTAAGGCTGACTCAATCGGAACTAGTTCTTTACCTCTAGAGGTATGTTTCTCAAAGGCTTCAAGAGACCCTATAAGTTCACTAACTGACATGGTAGTAAAATCTTTCGTCTCCTCTATGGTAGTTACGGTAAAATCAAATTTGGGAGTCAAGCTTATGAGAATCTTTTCAACCACTCTACTTGCAGTCACTTCACCTCCTAAGGACCGGATTTAAGCAAAAACAGAATTTACTCTACCATAATACTCCATAATACTTTCATGCTCATTCATTTGAAGTAGTTCTAAATCTCTTTCTAAAGCTTGTATACGGACACGACGTACCTTAGGATTACCAATGAATTCATCCTTTAGCAGCGTCCATGCCTCATGAGCTGTTGTGGCCTCAGCAATCCTTTCAAAAACCTCTTATGTTACAGCTGACTGGATAACAATCAAGGCCTTCAAATCTCGCTCCTGATGCCTTTTGTATCGTTCTCTATCAACAGGCGAGAGAGTCTCTTCATCTGTAAATTTAGGCTCCCCCTTATCAACAAGATTCCACACTCTTTGTAGCTTGAAGTATGGAGACATGCGTGTGGACCAATACAAGTAGTTTTGCCATTAAAAATGGGTAATGGTAGTTGAGAGTTGGGAAAGAGTTGATTTGTTGATGAGGAGGACCCAGAAGAAGATGAACCAGATGAAGTAGATGAGGAAAAGAGGGTTGAGGCCATAACTATCTGAATTGGTTTGAGTTTGCAGAAGCAAAAAAGATGAACCTGGAGCGGTGATACCACTGTTACACTTTCACGGGCAGCAATGCAGTGAGAGTTTTTCACAAACTGAAACAAGAAAAAAGGCTTGCAGAACACTTGATTCTATTTAGTTTCAAGAGGAATACAAGTTCAAGAGAAGGTTTCCTACTGAACGACCAAGACAAGGTTTCAAACAGCACAGATAAGAAGCAACTGTGCTGCACTTAAGTAAAACAGAAAGCTAATACAACACGCCATTAACTGAAAATGAAAATACAGTAAACAGTACTCAAAAGGTTCAGTAAAGACTACAAAAAAAACATGATTAACTGCAGTTACAGCACACTTCTCTGCACAGATAGCTTGCTGTCTACGTTACTTGACTAGTCCCACTGCTCTGCCCCAAAAAAGAAACAAAACACTTGAGTACACTTGCTGGAAATCTTCTCTTTAACCAACCCGTGACCCCATTACGTGTTAGTTTCAACACTGCGTAATGATGGGATATGCAAGTTGCCTTTAGTTTGTTACCTCAGTTTTTTGTGTATAAACAGTTGGTTTGTGAACGTTTAGAGATGTCGTGTAGAAGAACTATCTCTTTTTATCAAAGCCTCTCTGTGTTTGGTGTTTTCAATACCATAGTTAGTCTCTCAATTATGTTCTGCTTTACGTAGTGCAATAGAAGGCTGATGGCTTCGCGATGATGGTATATAAATTATCTTTGATGTGAAATGTGGGTTTGTAATAAATCTGCCTTGAACTTTTGTTTGATCTAATATTTTCTCTTGTGTCCTGCTCTTTTCTGGTTTGGTTGGGCTACAACGGTGCTCATAATTATGTTCATCTTCTACATTTAGTTCTTTCGTTGTTACTTGTTCTGTTCATATTCTTTACTCAGTTTTTACTCCCTATTTTGTCGTTTGTTCACTTCAATTTAGTTCTTGTAGTACCTTTCCAATGCTTCTCTACGCGTTCTCTTGTTTGTTTTTCAACTTGTAGTTTGTCAGCATCACTAGTCGAGTTTGATCTCTCAAAAAAATAAGCCAAACATTATAAACAGAAGATGCCAACTATCTTTCTTAATTAACCCCAACAAACTCTGATTTTTTCTAACCCACCCCTCCACATCACCGCCGACAGCCTCCATAGTTGGCCACCCACTTCCTCCTCCCCCACTACCGCCACCACTGCCGTGGTACCCACTATTGTCCCGGCCCCACTCCCCATCAACTCCTCGTCCATTTTATCAAAGCACACCTCCATCACTCTTTCCCAATACTCAACCCCCTTGTCACTCTCCCCACCCCAACCTCCCACCTCGACCTCCTCTACCATCACCCTTTGTAATAGATTATACAAGAAGATGTATAATATGAGCATACTCAAGAAATACTAATATAATTAGGAGAATCCTATGTCAATTTTTATAATGCATTGTAATTCAGACCTTTTTATTAACAATTATACAAGCTAGTTATTATATGTGGTTTTACCTTTAAAAAAGTTTGAAAATTATTATAGAAATCTTATGTTAGAAAAAAAAAAGTTTCCAAAATATACTTTGTAAATTTAGACATTTTTTTATAACCTATATAAAAAATCAGAAGCTTGCAAATGGTGATGTCCATTATTGAAAGTCCAATGATCACCATCCTAAAGATCAAGTTTAGTTTTCTAAATAGACTTTAGTACTCTTCTAAAAACCTTACTAATTATTATCAATTTTTTTTAAGGTAAATGAGAGATGGGGAATTTAAGACAAGGACCTCAGGGTTGTACAATAATAGCTTTGTTACTCAACTGTTGACTTGGGTTTAACTAATTTTTATTTTTAAATCTACCGTTTGAAACTTTATTGGATGTTACTCAATTGTTGACTTGGGTTTAACTGATTTTTATTTTTTAAATGTACTGTTTGAAACTTTATTGGGCCAATTTCTTGCGTAAATCTCACGTACAATTTTTCTTTTTAATGGGATTTGTTTTTTGACCTTTTTCATAACTTTCTTAAGGGCTCAAGATCTAGGAGTATCACTTTACCAAACCAGTGATTCAGATTTGAATCAATACATATCTCTAAAGTTAAACAACCAAACAAAAATAATAGTTTTTAAAGGCATTAGTTAAAGGAATGGTGAGAATGCATTTCTTCTGCTATGGTAGTGCATTTAACATTTTACTTACACACCCAAGTATCTAAGGAGCAAGGTCAACACAATTTTTTGCATACTTAATTAGTCATCAATCTCAACTTATTAGATGGTTTTAAATTTTGGCTCAAAGATCAATAAATTGGTTTTAATTGAAATGGCTACATAAGGCTTAAAAATTACTAAATCACTTATGAAATTTTGAAATGTTATAAAATAACTTATTTATTTATTTTTAATGTTAAGTAACAAAAACTCACTAAATCATGAAAATGTTTAGTGAAAGTAGAAATGTGCCATGTAAATGATGGGGGGGTGGGGATTCGCTTGAGAAGAATGAGGAAGACCACAATTTCTTCCAATAATATATCATTCTTTTCAAGCTCCTCCTAAAGTGTATTTGGACCAATGTGTTAATGACGTGATAGTACAACATGATTGAATAATTTGGCCGCATGTCTTCTTTTAATTGGGTATATAATTTTTCAAGTACTAACATGCAACTTAATAACTTTGAAGTGTTGGATAATGATTTGACAAAAAATATTTTTTTTTCCCTTTAGAAAGGAAAGAATTCCAATTGGTATTGTCTTAATTGAGGAAAAATTGAAAATGGGTTGCTTCCTACCAGTGATAGGCGTAAGACCCCCCGCAAAGTGAACCTACTAGTGGAACTGCATGTGGCAGCGTGAAAGAAGATAGAACAAAGTACTAATAAAATTAGTGAGGGTCAATCAGCTAAAATGAAGAAAAGAGGGAGTTAACTATCATCTACAAACGTGCACTCTTGATGACATTTCGTAAAACTACCCATGACAAGCTCTATGCTTACGGTAATATCCCACCGGGCGCAGGTGTATCTTAATGTGCTACACATTAAGTGCCAAAATTGTTTGGTTTATAGGATCCATCAATTTCCTGTGGACTTGAATGGGTTTAACCATCCAATCTACAACACTGATACATAGTAAAAGCCCAAGATGGGGGTTCGGAAGTGGCCTTGGTTGGGTTCCGCATAGGCCCAACTCATATGTTTGAGTGGGTAATTTGTGCATGGCTTGATTAAGATAATAAAGTTGCACCTTGATTATTAACAATTACTTTTGGCTTAATAGCAATATTTGGTTATAGTTTTACCGAGCAGAAAATAAAGGGTCTCCAGAATTTAGCCGCTTGAGCTAAACAGTGTGCCCCGACGTCGCAGCCGCATCCCACTGAACTAACGAATGGGGCAAAGAATATTACAAGGAAAAACAATTTTTAGAAGTACGAATCAACTATTAAAGAAATTGTGATATGGCAACAGAATTTCTTATTTTAATATCTAAATATCCTCATAAACATCTTATTTTCTATAAGTTCTCTATTTAGACGTTATTGGATTAAGTCATCAAAATCCAAAGACCTAGCAGCTCATCATTATAATATATACCTTGCCCAATAATTTTAGTTTTGAGACTATTATAATAAATCTACAGAACATCTCATTGATAATCTCTAAAGGTCTTATAAAAGCAACCTACAATCATGTGCCAACATTACAATATTAGATTATTTTACTTCCTCTACCCTCGTAAATTACTCCAAGCTTTCCCCAAATCTCCCTAGCAATTTTACAAGAAGAGGTTTTATTATACTCGATAGAACTATGACCTATTAAATTGATTTTAATGATGACTAAAATATCTTTGACAAAATCTTTTGAAATTATATTAAACTTGTGGATATCAAGTGCTAAAAAGCAATGAATGAATATTTGTGGAAATGCCTTAATATTTGAGTGATTGATATTATGCCCACCATGACATACAACATGTGGCTGAATAGTAATATTCTTAAACATTCTTCTTAAAGAAAAGAATGTAAGCATCGTCGTACAGGAGGGAGAAGTGAAGGATAGTACTGAAAAGGCTTCTAAAAGTCGTCAGGTAGCATTGAATAGTAGGCAATATGAGGCGTAGGAGAAAACGCACATCGTGGTGGTAAATGAAGTCATAAAACGAAGATCAAAATCCACAGTTGCACAAGGAATCGCAAACATGAACTTTACAGGTACACGGACTACATAAAGCCGGAACAAGTATGAGATGAAAAAGCTGAAAGAATGAAATGGAAAATATACATGCCATGCCAACTTAGGATGAACTATAGCCGGTGTTCATATGTCCTGAATCTTTTCCATTTCTAGGCTTTGTAGGCCACTATTCATCGATTCCAGGAGACGGCTTTTAGGAAGGTTACAGTCCGGAAAAGAAGCTCACTACGCTGTCTGATAAGCACAGAATCCTAGTGGAGAAAATTTCGCCGCTATTTCTCCAATTCAACGACATCACCGGTAATCATTGCATGAACAGATCCAATCTTTGAAATGGTGAAACCAGTTTGGGTCTCTTACCACTATTTCCCTACCAATGGCCAGCGAAATATGTTTGATTGCAGAATGATAATTTCCACAAATCCGAAGAATCTTAAATACCCTTAGTTGGTTTTAAATTGGTTGTGCTTATAAGACCAAACGCCACAGCTATTTTCTTGCTGTGCTGAAACAAATACTCCTCCTCCAGTTCATCCACCACATTATGAAGAACAAAATCTGTATCAGGATCATATCCCAAACCCTTTATTTTCAAAGCCAAATGGTTCACTTAGTCATATATCTCACATGTGAGGGGGTGTGAAATGTCCCCAACATGGAACTTGTGCAAGCAGCAAGAAATTTACGCCAGACAAGTGTATTAGAGTGTGAGGGTCCATCCTAAAACCTTAAGGCATTAGGTGGAGAATTCTCATCACTTATAAGACTACAGGCCCATCCTCTCACTTCCAATGTGAGACAATACCCACCTTCAACACTCTCCCTCACTTGCATGCTGACCTAAGCATTGCAAGTGAACTGAAGCCCAACTTTGGGATACGGGGTTTATGAAGCGAAGGTCCATTCTTGGCTCTAATACCATATTAGAGTGTGAGGGTCCATCCTAAAACCTTAAGGCATTAAGTGAAGAATTCTCATCACTTATAAGACTACAGGCCCATCCTCTCACTTCTAATGTGGGACAATACCCACCTTCAACAAAGTGTGTCAACCTTAAAAGGCATTGCATTAATAAATTCAAAGGCTTCTAGAAGGGATCCCGATCTGCCCAACAAATCGACCATACATACATAATTCTCCATTTTAGGAACGATCCTAAACCAGATCCAGATTAAAGTGGATCCAGATTTGTACATGACATAGAAGTGTTTTCAGCCCTCAGAAACCAGATCCACATGGCTACAAGATGATAAGACAGAAATACAGGTGATCTCATTTGGCCTAACACCAACCTCAAGCATTGCGTGAAACATTTCAATAGCTGTAGAGGCAAGTTCATGTTTTGCAAAACCGGTAATCATAGAAGTCCAAGATATAACATTCCGATCACTCATATCATCAAAAACTTGCAAAGTAGCTTCTATGTTTCCACACCTAGAATACATAGAGATCAAAGCATTACCAATGCATTGGTTTGACTCAAACCCTGATTTCAGTGGACTCGCATGAATTTGCTTACCCTTTCCCATCGCACCAATACTTGCGGCTCTGCTCAGAAGACTAGCATATGCGAAAGCACTAGCCCCAATTCCTGCATCTTCAATTTCATGAAAAAGTTCCAAGGCTTCATTGGAATTCAGATTTTTGGCATAACCATCAACGATTGCATTATAAGGAACCAAATTCTTGTCAAAGAGCATATCAAAAGCTTTGTGGGCGTCTTCCACCCAGCCAGTCCGTGCATACGTGCTAATTAGAGAATTTCCCACACAACTGACAGATGCGTGACCTAGTTTCACTGCGTGGGCATAAACTTGATTGCCCATACGTAGATCAGAAAGATTTGCGGATGCCTTAAGAACACAAGAGAAAGTGGGTTTGGCATAACGTGAGCCTCAATCAGTTCATAAAAGAGTTTGAGAGATTCCATATCAAGCCCTCGACTTTGCACATATCCAGTGATAATTGCTGTCCAAGACATTACATATATCATCCGATTGAAAACTTTCCTTGCATATCCACTGATCCTTTTGCCGCAAACTTTGAATATACGTCCACCAAACAACAAACAATGCAAGCATCTAAAGCCAATCCCATATGGATAGCCCAAGAATGTAATTGTTGCCCAAGCGAAAACAATTTTTAACTCTGTACAAACCGATAAAACTGCACTTTGTGAAACCAATCCAAAACATACCCCCTCAAAATCACATCTAAACACAAATTTATGGCCTCTCTTGAGTATCCCAGTTGCATAAACCTAGTTCTCATCAATGTCCAACTAATCGCATTTCTTGGGCATTTTCTCAAACACATCGACATCACCGCTACCCTTTACAAACAAATCAATCAATGCACACCTAACACAGAAATCAGACTCAAAATATCCACTTTTTACGACAAACGCAAAGATCATCTTTCCCATTGACATGTTGTCTGCATTTGAACATGCCCGAGTCACAGTCGCGAAGCAATACTCATTCGGGTTAAAACCGCTATCAAGCATTCCAAGGAATGTCCCAGTGGCTTCAATTTCCATATCATTATTTGTAAAGCACGAAACCATTGCACTCCAAGAAACCAAGTTTCCATAAAATATGGCTTTTGCTTCCTCCCAATTCCCACACTTCAAGTACAAATTGATCGGAGACTTAAGAGTGACTGAGTGGGGATGAATTTGGAAGTGAGTCAAACAGGCATGAACGAATTTTCCGACTTCGAAATTCCGAGACCTGATGCATGGCTTGAGGAGAAGGGAGTACGAGGATAGGTCCGCATGGGTAACCTTTTGAGCCATGACATCGAGGGGTGGAGATTTGCTTTGCGAAGGTAGCCCACATTGAGGAGGCCGATCAGACGGTGGTTAAGTGGATTAGAGTTTGGTTTTGGTGGTGTTGATGATTGCCGAGAGTTCTTGGCGAGAAGAGTTGGCGTATGGAGCCGAGACAGGCTCGGACTTGATGGGGTTGAGATGGAAATAATATTTAAATAAAGTATATTGAAATTGATTAACAAACTTAAGTCCTTTGATTCAGTAATTAAGGTATATGATAAATGATTTCAGAGTTAACATTACATCCTAAGTTTGAATCATAAAATGGACAATTTACGAAAAATGTTACAATAAAAGATCACTTGATACTGAAAACTGAAGAAGTGTCTAAACATGAACATTAAACATAAGTATTTTGCCTTTTTATAAAAGTTAAACTTATTTTGTAATTTGTATTTATTAAAAATGTAATTAGTATACTTAATCTTGTTAGTATTAATATAATTTATTAAAGTATTATATTATTTTATTAAAAAAGATGATAATAATAATAATAAATAAATTATACAAATAATCTCTTAATATAGTCTAATCTCCCCTACTAACGAACTCAGACCTCCACAGTTTTGAAGGGCCATGAAACCTTTTCTGGGCGGAAGACTGTAAAGACCTTCGATGAGACTTCCTTGGTTACAAAAATTCATGAAAACCCATTAACTATCGTGTAATGAAGAGGCCTGATCTTTTGGAACATGGAGGTTCGGCCGCTAGCTCCGTGGTCCTCCTTAGCCCAAGAGGTTCATTGATTTCATGAAAATAAAAATGGCAATCAACATTATATCTTCCATAAAAATAGAAGATAAAGCCATGACATCAGTCGTGTGTGATATGGTTTAAATGCTAGGTCTTCTCAAGGACGTAAGGGTTAAAATGAAGAAATATATAGTTTTATTTCGGGACCATAAATTTACATTGTTTTAAAAGACAATAAGGTAAAAGAACTTGAATAGAAGATATTAAAATTGAAAGCTAATATTTTTGCTATAACAAAATTACTATACCCATCATTACAAATTTAGTACATCATGAGCGAAAACATTACTATTGATTACCAGCCTTCCACATTGGCCAACTTAACTCTTGCAAAATAAAATTACTATAAATATTATTACAAATTTGGTATATCATGAACGAATACATTACTATTGACTACAAGCTTTCCACATTGGCCAACTTAACTCTAGCAACATATGTTTGGGCTTTAAATTGATGTTCATTTTATCCCTATGTAGATAGAAAAGAAAATTACTAAGACACATCAATTTCCTCATCAAGTCAAACAATAGACCTTCTCACTAAAGTTCTAATGTGTAGTCAAGAAGATCATTTACTTCACAAGCATTGTGTCCGTAATCTATACAATAGCACTAACTTGAAAGAGGTGTGCCATTGTACCCCTTAAAAGGAGGGCACAATTTTAATTAGGTGCATGTAATACACGCACATTACCAATGTACGCACCTTTAATGAAAAGTGAGTGCATTGTTCATACATGATCAACACTTATTTATCTTTATTTGGAACTTAAGAAAACAAAATAGGAAATCCTTCTAATGTTTCAATTATTTTCTTTTAGAAGTTGAATAGATCCTTTATATAAGTTGAACAAGGATTCTTAGCTTTCTACAACTTTTCTATTGTAAATTTGTCTGTAAAAAGGTAAGATTTGTGCATACTTCAATAGAATGAATTTGTAGCTAATTCTTCCTATTTGATTGAAGTCAATTGATCATTTAAGTTTATCCTTTGATTTCTTGTCTCAATTTCGTACAAATATGTTTCTATGTCATGTCCTCAAAGTAGATTTAGAACAAATTATGCTCAAAAGACTTCTAGAAGTAAATAATACTAAGAGACATTTGTATTAGTCCCTTGCATAATTCAAATCAATAGAACCAATAATCCCTTAATTTGATTCTCTTTTGAATACTAAACCAATTTCTATTGTCCCTTAAGGTATTGCAAGAACTATTTTAATGCCAACCAAAGAAGCTTTCCCAAAGAACTAAAGTATCTATTTAGTACACTTACTACATGTACCATATTCAATCTTATACACACCATAGCATAAATTATGCTACTAATTGCACTTCGATAAGGAACTTGAGACATTTCATCTACTTCTTTTTCTACGTGGTGACAATTGAAATGACCAATAAAAGTGGTTTCTTTTCTTTTCTTTTCTTTTTTCTTTTTTCTTTTTTTGGTTTGTTAGAATTCTTATTGAATTGATGCAACATCTTCTCAATATACTTTCTTGAAAAGACCAAACATATCAAAGTTCATTGCTATTTTTTCAAGAAAAAAAGTTCAAGGCATAATCAAGAAAATGAATATTAGTACAAAGGAGCATCATGCAAATATCTTCATAAAACCATTAGCATACAAAAGATAATGTTTACCATGCATAAATGACAAGCATTTTGGACTTCATATATACAAGATAAAATCAATGGCCCATAATGACAATTAACATGAATTTAAATCAAGTTGATTTACTTGATTCATCTGATTGACTTGATGGATGAGTTTGATTCAAGTTCCATGTAGGATCTGTTAGGAAAGGTTTGGGAGGCATTTGTAGGTGTTCAATATCTCCGTCAAGCATTTGAACAACTTCTTTCATTGAAGGGCGGTCACTAGGCTTCATTTGAATACACCATAGGGCAATTGTGATCATTTTCTTAAATATTTTCTTATCCTCTTTTGTAGCATCTTCCATTTCTATGTCTTTTCCATCATTTAATTGGTCATAAACCCAAGTAGGAAAGTAAATTTGGCTTGAATGTTTTGCAGATGCATTTAGGTTCTTTCTTTTACCAGTCATTTCCATCAACAACATTCCAAAACTATAAACATCAGCTTTGTATGAGATACCTCCAATATTTTTGTAAAATATCTCAGGAGCCATATATCCCAATGTCCCTCTTATAGCAGTCAAAGAAACAATACTCTCATTTGTTGCACACAATTTTGCTAGGCCAAAGTCAGAAACCTTGGGGTTAAGATTTTCGTTTAGAAGAATATTATGTGGCTTGATATCAAAGTGTAAAATCTGCATCTCACACCCTTGATGTAGGTATTCAATTCCATGAGCCACTCCTAATGCTATATCAAAAATCTTGTCATAGCTTAAAAGGGTATTTACTTCTGGTGAAAATATGTATGTGTTTAGAGAACCATTGGGCATGAACTCATATACAAGAGCTTGCTTCAATCCTTCAACACAAAAACCAATTAGTTGCACCACATTAACATGGTGAATCCTTCCAATAGTTGCAACTTCACTTATAAAGTCTTGCCCATTAGCTTTGGACTTATCTAAGACCTTTACAGCAACAAGGCAACCACTTCGAAGTGTTCCTTTAAATACAGTACCAAAACCTCCTTCGCCTAATTTATCCTTAAAACCTTTAGTTATCTTCTTAATATCTGAGTAAGAGTATCTCACTGGCATGAGGTTATTTTGGTTATGTAAAAATTCTTCAATGACATCATACGCAGACAAATGCCTTTTATACCATTTATATATCAAGAATGCAACCACAAATGGAGCTCCAAGTATAGTTTTCGGCGCTTGGATGTATAGCCATACTGAAGAACATCATCAACACAAAGTGTAAGAGAATATATATCATTGCATATTTCCTTTTAGATCCTAGTGATTAACCATTTGTTATTATTTTTTTTTTTGTATATATTTCATTGATATTCTCATAGTGGTAGTGTGCTTAATTGATGTTTTATTGTTTGAAGAATAATATGCCATAAAAGGGAAGAAAAAAGAAGAAGTAGATATCGTAACTTCTTACCAGAAACGATGGCGAGTAATAGCTGCACTCCCATTCGAATGGCGACGCTAGCTATGAAGAAATTAATTAATCAAAACATAGAAAACTCTCACCAATGCCCATACTCAAAAGCTAATTAAAACCAGTAGTACAAACCTCTAGACTTTGTATTTTTGGGCTTTAAATTGGGTTTAGCTTAGTTTGACAAAATTGAGCTAAGTTGAGTTAGCAAATGACTTATTACTAAGGATTGTAAACAAAAATTTGAGCTAAGCAATAGAATACAGCTGATGGGAAGATAATTTCTGAAGAAATTTATACTTTTAGCTTCCTAATGATTTCCAAAATCTAAATGGAACCTAAAATTTTGTGATCAACAACCTTATGACAGTCCATTTAACTCCACATCATTATGTCATTCTAACTATCTATAAGAAACAGGCCTATCTCTCCAAAATGCCATATAAGGAGTAGGGATACCACTACTAATAAAGCCGACCGATGTGGTATAGTTTCCAACACCCCCCCTACACATGGACAAGGACAAATGTTGAGATACACCTACACTTAGATGGTAATCATGACAGGGACTAACTGGGAAGAGGGCCATCACCGAGACTTCCTAGGACCAAACCTGACTCTAATACCATCTAAGAAGCAGGCCTATTTTCTCAAAAGCCCTTATAAAGAGTAGGAATAGCTATACTAATAAAGCTGAGGAACTCGACATCTGAGATTGATGTAGGACACTCTCCAACACTATCATGTGTATAACTTTTGAGAATGAAACCTTACCTCTATTCCAATAGTAGTTACCTAGAAGGTCATGTACCAAGTCATCTATTCCTGATCAAAGAAAAACAAACATGAGTGTTTGTCAACTAAAGATACATACTCAACATTTCTTTTCAAATGTAAAATCTTTTAACATAACATCAGTAATTTTTCATCTCGCTTTTATGTTGGAACCATTTTCATAGCTCACATTACAAGGAATGATTTATTCATTGAGAAAAAGGATTAAAAAGTTAATCCAAAATCGAAAGAGTGGTGATTGTTCTTACCCGTTTTCCACACCTGAACTTCCATTGTAATGTCTGCAATATCAAAAAATAAATCCATAAATTATTTGGAACGGGTGAATGAGTAATTTTAAAGTTCTAAGGCCAAATGAAATTGCATAAACAGCTTTCCGTACACGCCATGTTTTGTATTAGATTGCGTTGAGTTCAAGTCTCTGCCTTCTGAAAGGGGTTTGGATAACCTCTGGGGCTAACGTTTGAGTTAGTTTATAAAGTAGTTAATGTGCTGGTTTGCATTGAATGGGCTTTATTATCTCTGAAAGAATAAAGCACGAATGGGAAACTCTTTCCTCAAGGCTGAGTTATTAAGAAATTTGATCTCTTTTTTTTTTTTTTAAGCTTTTGTGCATTTTCCCCATTGTTCCCGAGGAATGAACAAAGCCTAAAAAGTTTGAGATTAACCAATGTCCAAGAATGCGATTATTCCCTCATTAGTATCATCATCAAGCACAACTCATCCAATTTTATCTCACTACGACATTCTATCATATATCCTTCAAACAACCATTTTGAGACAGAAAAAAAAACCTTACCGTACACTTTGTCATAGAGTTTGTCCATGAATCCTGATTTGACAAAGAGAAGATCAATGTGAGAGTTTGAAAAGTCAAGTCTTTATTTTGCAGTAAGTTATTATGCTGCTAAAAAAGATATTCTATATAGCAGTACGTTATATTACACAGTTATGGTATTTAGTATGCACTAAGAAATTTTATCTAAGAGAAGTTTATGTTGAAACTAAAAGTTCAAGAATCCATAGGATATGGATCGTCTTGATCTAAATCAGGCATAAAAGGACAAAAAAAAATGAGAAAAGGAATCAAATCTTCAATCCATAAGGTATCTAGTTAGAAACTGAAAGTTTTGCCCAGTTTTTTATTTTATTTTATTTCTTTTTTTGGCAATCTTTACTTACCAGAATCTAGACTTTGGCACCAATCACGAAAATTCTGGCCATCAAGGACGCAATATCCATTAACTGAGAAGTTTTGACACATTGCTTGGGCCCATGAGAGCTTAATACCTTGCGCCTCTTGATCGTAGAAGTCCGTACACGTACCTCCGAGACGTACTCGCCGCGGTCTCCATGACACTTGCTCGACTTGGCATGATTCCTCCAGATCCTCTAAACTCGGCTCCGGAAGAAGATTCCAATACCTCTTGGAATCGGAAGAAGAAGAGTTGGAGAAATTAACTCCATTACCGAAGCAAGTGGAGATATCCCAATAATCTCCAGAAATCATAGGCTTTTCGCAATTCACCAAAACCACTCGAAACTCAAAGTTGTCGTACACATTCCCAATCCCGAAATGAGAATGATCACAAGAGAATCTCATGGTGTATCGATAACGTAGGTTGTATGGATCCCTCGAAGTGAAATTAGATTGGACCAGCGAATACGGAGAGATGAAGGAGCCATTCCTCTCATGAATACTTGACTCTACCACTCGGATAGTGTATTCAGTGTAATTGATTTCCTGTACGTAGTACTTTACAGAATGGAAGTGCAACACTGGATGGTTATTCTCACATGCCAGAGTATAACTTTGATTGCCGCAGTCCTCTGGATCGCTCTCTAACCGAAACGGATAGCTTATGTTACGGATGTTGCCGCAGGAAGAAGGAGCACAGTGATGACGACTATCGTCGGCACTGGAAGCTTGATGGACTAGGGCAAGAACAAGAACAGCAATTAGGACCTTGAGTCCAGCAGGGGAGAGTATTCCTCTCGCCATTGAGAGAGAAAAGATGATGAGAGAGGGTAAAGCTTCCGCAGTCCACCTGCTACAGTTAGAAACCTTGAGGACAAAAAAAAGAGAGAGCACTCAAGCTGTGGCCATAAAAAAAAGGCCTCCTTAAAAGAAACGCGGGCATTGACTCGAGGTTTCGTAGAAGACTCGACAGCGCAGACTCTAGTCTGCAATCATGTTAGTGGAAAAAGAGTACATACCAAACATAAAACCACTTAAAACGTTAGAAAAATCATAATCGATCGCCAGAATAAATATAAAGTAATTCGCCGGTGGCTTATGATCAAACCACATAATCATGTTAAGTATCTTCTATTAGCTTTTTACAATTGTATTGAATTTGTACACTGCTTAGTGGAAAAAGAGTACATACCAAACCATATATTATTAACTTTTTACAATTGTTTTGAATTTGTACGCTGTTTAAGGAACAACACATTATCAATGTTAAAATTTATTTCTAAAAATATTTTTAGAAATTAGAAAAAAATTATTTGAATTATTTTTCATTTTTTATTTCCAACTTCAAAAATTAATCATTAGAAAGATTTATAATGTTTGAAAGTAGTTTATCCACAGGATATAAAGATAAAAACTAATTGATGTCAATATGGGGCAACAAGAAGATTCCTCGAAATTCGCTTGCTCTTGAAAAGTGACATAAGTCGCCATCACCCCACAGGTCTACGGAAGTTCCTTGAAATTTATTTGCTCTTGAAAACCACGCAAGTTTATGTGGAGTTTCTTTGACATTTGCTTACTCTTAAAAAGTGAGATTAGTCACCATCACCGCACGGGTCCACGGCAAGCTCCCACGAAATTTACTTGCTCTTGGTTGGTCCACAAGAAGTTTCTCAGTCTACGGCTACTGTTGGAAATCTTGACGACGAGAAAAAGAGAGCACTCAAGTGGATGGCCAAAAAGAAAGGCCCCCTTAAAAGAAATGAGGGCATTGACTTGCAGTTTCGTGGAAGACTCGCTAGCGCAGACCCAAGTCTCCAATTATGTTACTGAAAATAATATAAAAACTAATGAAATTTAGAACATTTAAAACCATTTAAAACGTTAAAAACAAAACCATAATCGATCGTCAAACTAAATATAAAGTAATTCACCGCTGGCCTCGTCAAACTAAATATAAAGTAATTCACCGCTGGCTTGTGATCAAACCACATAATCATGTTAAGCATCGTCCCTTAGTTTTTTACAATTATTTTGAATTTGTACACTATTTAAGGAATAACATATTATCAATGTTTAAACTTGTTTCTAAAACTAACCTTAGAAATTAGAGAAAAATTATTTGAATTATTTGAATTATTTTTTATTTTTTTATTTCAAAAATTAACCATTACAAGGTTTTATGATCATTGAAAGTAGTTTATCCACAGGATATAAAAGATAAAAACTAATTGATGGCAATATAGGGCAACAAGAAGATTCCTCGAAGTTTCCTTGCTCTTGAAAAGTGACATAAGTCACCATCACCACACGGGTCCACGGCAAGCTCCCACGAAATTTACTTGCTCTTGGAAAGTTAAGAGTAGAGTAGTCATTGGTCCACAAGAACTTTCTCGGTCTACGGCTATTGTTGGAAACCTTGACGACAAAAAAAGGAGAGAGCACTCAAGTGGATGGCAAAAAAGAAAGGCCTCCTTAAAAGAAATTCGGGCATTGACTGGCAGTTCCATAGCAGACTCGCTGGCGCAGACCCAAGTCTGCGATTGTGTTACTGGAAAAAAAAAAAGAGAACAAAAACGAATGAAATTTACAATATTTAAAACCACTTAAAACGTTAGGAAAAACCATAATCTGTCGTCAAAACAGATATAAAGTAATTCACTGGTGGCTTATGATCAAACCACATAATCATGTTAAGTATCGCCTATTAACTTTTTACAATTGTTTTGAATTTGTGCACTACTAAAGGAACAAAACATTATCAATGCTTTAACTTGTTTCTAAAACTATCTTTCGAAACGAGAGAAAAATTGTTTAAATTATTTTTAATTTTTTATTTCACAGCATCAAAAATTAATCACTACATAGATTTATGATGTTTGAAAGTAGTTTATCCACGCAATATAAAGATAAAAATTATTTGACAGCAATTTGGGACAATGAGAAGATTCTTCGAAATTTGCTTGCTTCTGAAAAGTGACATTATTCACCTTCATTACACAGGTCCACAGAAGTTCCCTCGAAATTTAATTGCTTTTCACCACACAAGTTTATGGGAAGTTTCTTTGAATTTGCTTATTCTTAAAAAATGAGAGTAATCACCATCACCAAAGGGGTCCACGGCAAATTCCGTCGAAATTTTGCTTGCTCTTGGAAAGCAAGGGTAGTCATTATTACCACACTGGTCTACAGGAAGCTCCCTGGAAATTTACGTAGTTTCTGAAAGGTGAGAGTAGTCACTGTCCCACAGGAAGTTTCTCTTGCTTTTGAATGGTGAAAATAGTCATCATAACCACACAAGTCCACTTGCTCTTCAAAGGTGAGAGTAGTCATCATCACCACATAGCTCCACATAGTCATCTAATTTAAAAACCAAAACAAGACAGTTACGATGGTGTTGGCTAGATATAATTCCATTAGTTTCGATCAGGAAGGGACATCATTCGAGAAAATTAACCCGCTATGTGCGGGTAAAGGATTTTATTAGGCGATGTAGCTCCTTCCCTAGAGGACTTACACAAATGTTTGGAGACCTAGCAGAGGTTAAATACTTACAATGGTGCCATAAAAATGGTAAGCTGAGGAAACATCACTACATGGCACATTTAGACCTCTTCGAAGCCTTGAACTTGGACTTAAGCCCTTGATCAATATCATCTCTTCTTTATTATAATTTCTCTATTTTCATAATAAAGAACTGTGATTGTGTTTAGAACTTAGCTATTACTAACAAATTATAAAATATTCTTTCTTTCTATCATTTTTAACAGATGCATTGCCAAAGTCGGTGACTATAGGTGAGTTATCTTTGGCCATTTGGAATATTCATTTGTCCGGTAATAGAAGTTATTGACTCACAAATGTTTAACATGCCGGTATAATCTTCAGTGTATTTCTATTACTTCTAGCTGCCTTTGCTCTCTATTCTATTTATAGTTGTCACAAAATAAAAAGAGAAAATCAAGCAAGAATTGAAAAGCTTTTAGAGGATTATAGAAATTTTAAGCCCACAAGATATTCATATGCTGACATCAAGAGGATTACAAATCAATTTATTGAAAAGTTAGGCCAAGGAGCCTATGGAACAGTGTTTAAAGGAAAGCTTTCAAATGAAATCCATGTTGTTGTAAAGATTCTAAATACTTCCAAGGGAAATGGAGAAGAATTCATAAATGAGGTAGCAACAATGGGTAAGATCCATCATATTAATGCCGTTTGCTTGGTTGGTTTTTGTGCTGATGGATTTAGACGAGCTTTAGTCTATGAATTTTTACCAAATGGTTCCCTATTTAACTTCATATCTTCAGCAAACATTAAGGACAATCTCCTTGGTTGGGACAAGTTGCAAGATATTACAGTAGGTGTAGCAAAAGGAATTGAATATCTTCACCAGGGATGTGATCAACGAATCCTTCATTTTGATATCAAACCTCATAACAGTTTGCTAGACAAGAATTTCAATCCAAAAATATCTGATTTTGGTATTTCCAAATTGTGTTCTAAAGATCAAAGTATTGTATCTATGACCACAGTTAAGGGAACCATTGGTTAAATTGCACCCGAAGTGTTTTCTACAAACTTTGGAAGTGTGTCTTATAAAGCATATGTGTATAGCTTTGGAACGTTGTTGCTTGAAATAGTTGGTGGAAGAAAAAATATTGATGATAGCTTAGAGAACACTGACCAAGTTTATTTTCTTGAATGGATTTATAATTTCTTAGAACAAAAAGAAGACCTACGAATCTTTATTGATGATGACGAGGATGCTAAAATTGCAAAGAAACTTGCAATTGTAGGGCTTTGGTGCATCCAATGGTACCCGATAGCTCATCCTTCTATGAAAATTGTGATTCAAATGTTGGAAGGAGAATAAGATAAGTTAACCATGCCTCCTAATCCATTTTCCTTTACAAGCCTTTCAAAAGTTAATGTAAGAGCTCTAAATCATGAGTTGGAGATCATCCCAGAATCAGATTAAGTGCCTGAAAACTTAGGGCTACAACACAACTACTCAAGTCAATTATCTTGTACTTAAAGGAATTTACTAATCTTATAATTGATGTAGGACTTCTCTCTTTCCATGTTTTAGCCTATAAGCAACTTGTTTTTAGTTGACTTTTTATTTCCTTTCTTTTATTTCCTTTTTAGTTGTCTCTTTTAGTTTTTAATGATTAAAGAATGAGGTTGTAATATCATATTCCTATTATTATATTTTCTCTTCCTTTCCATCTCATCAAACAAACATTTCAATAATTAGCCTCTAAGGAGACTCTCTTTACTCACCCACTAAATTTTCTCATGGTCTTCTCTTTTAAACTAACACTAAAAGGAGTACTAATCAGATTCTATTAGGAAAGCATACTATAACAAAAGGGTAATAACCATTAGTTTCTACTATTATTATAATAGAATATTATAATCAATACCTTTTAGCTTAATTATTTCATCAATTCTAACAAGTAAAAAGGTAAGGGAAAAACTGGGACTTGTTTTGTCTCAAGCTACATGCACTAGTTTCAATTAAGTTAGCATGTGTTGACATAAAACATGGGTTGCTTGCCTTAAAGATTTTTCTTTTGATGTTAATGATACTTTTGAAAGTTAAACTTTTTGGTAATTATTCAAATTTTGATGTTCTTTACATACACATACACATATATATAAGAAGAAAGAGAAACAACTCCATATTAGACTTAGTGGACCATAAATTTATTGTTGTTAAGAACTACAGTTCATCTTTCTAAAATGACTTCTTGAATTTGGAAGCTAAAAAAATCAGAGATAGAAAATTTGAATAAAGTATTAAAGGCTTTTTTTTTAATAAGTCAACAAATATTCATAATTTCCCTTCTTGTATTCTTTATCTAGTTCTTTTTCTTGGGAAGAAGGCATAAAAGGTAAAAGGGCCCAATTAACTTGTTCTTAGAACATTTAGATTTGGGTTTTAAGGAAATAATCTTATGGCACTTTAAATATGTGGATTCCACAAGAATCTTGCAAAAATACTAGTCACTTCTTCAAGGCTCGAAGCCTAGAGTGAAAATGCTTCAACCTTTTTTAAGCACGTCACCATCCTATTGCTAAGCAATTTGTGTCTAGAAATCCTCATTTTTCTGCTATATGTAATGGAAACCTTGTTAGTGAAATATGCTATTGACTCCACCAATAGGCATCTAACAGTGGTGCTAGAATTATGGTAATCAAAATGTTGTCCTTTCTAAATTCTATACAACTAGATATTGATTTCACTCATACCTTTATTTCTTGAAAATGTTCAAGACACCATGAAAGAAGTTCCTTATTGCAAACATCTTCTTCACATAAGGTAATTACCTTAGCTTTGCTCCTACTTTAAGTTTTCCACGTAAAATAAAAACCATATTATCATTTAGTGTCTAGTTTGTCATAGTGCTAACACTCTTTCAGATGGTTGAAATAGCTTTTACATTTTCATTTTCCTCCTACCTCAATTAGGCTTCCTTTTGAATCTGGTTTATGATAAGAAGTCAATGCTTGATCAAGTTTTTGATCTAAAGGGTGGACTAAGAACTTTTCTTGAGAAAAAGGTTGGAGAGCTTAACTACTTTATGCATGTATTAACGATGTGGGACAATCTACACCGTCAACATGGTTTCTTATCATGAGAAGGATGTCAAGAAAGGAATTTAGGATGTATATCAAGTTAAAGGAGAAACCTAGGCTTTGAAGTATATGAACATGGATGGTATACTACAAGGAGTATGACCATTATGGTGAGGCGGCTTTTTAAGATGTAACAAATAAGTATCACATTGTTAAAGAAGATATCAAACATCCTAGTATTAAGAGATAGATTCTACCACTTACTACATCAGAATTTTAAATTGAATATGAGATTAGCTTTATAAAATATAACATTAACATTGATCACGCAGAATGAAAATCAAAACATACTGATTGTATGCTACTTATTTGGGTTTTGTGTGAGCATGTATTCTTGATGATATTGTAGCCAATGTGCTCATCCTAATTAAGCAAGTGAAAAAAAGCAAAACTATAAACACTTGTCAGCCTTTGCCTTTAGATTTTTGTGTAAGCCTCCAATTGGCACACCACTAGTCGCACATCAAAATGTGTGTTCTAAATTTTTTATTCCCTTAATGTATATCTTTTGTTTGTATTTAGGTCTATGCATGTAACAATTTAAGTCTCTCCCAATGGCATCAAAGGTAGGTTGATCCATTAAAGTGAAAATTTGAAACTGCAAAATATCTTTTAAAATCTCAAAACATGCTTATGAATAAATCAAAAGTCAATGACCACAATACCAATAGTGTTCCTTGGATTGAATGCACATTTTGATGTCCCTAAGTTTTTTTTATACATTTAAATGAAATAGATGTTATAAGAGTAATCTTTTGTACAAATATGGCATGCATGCAAGAAACTAGTCTTGTCAGTAAGCTTAGACATTCTTATGCTTACCTTCTTTAAGAACTTGCAGAGATGGGTTTTCATATTTCTCTGAAGGTTTTTAGGTAAGTTTTCCAAAATCATTTCTTCATTTACCCTTATGGTGGCAACCCAATTGTTCAATTTAGAGTAACTATTCCACACTGCTTGATGTGTAAAGATGGATTCCCCAAGTTATCCTAGTGCTAATTAAGTGAAGTGGGTTACTTCAACAAATCAATACTTCAATTACAAGTGAATTTCATCATAATAAAAATGAATTTCTAAAGCCTTGACTTTTAGAGAGAAATAATCCAATTGCTTAAATGTTTTAAATAAGATAGTGTTTGTGGAAGAATTTTTGAACCACATTCAACAAAAATGAACCTAAAGATATTGTTGAGGTAGAATCTCAGTTCCATCACCATGGAAGTTTCAAGGAGGCAAATAGGATTTAAGAATTGATTAAACAAGTAGTTGGGATATCACAAAAGGTTCTAATTGCAACTTTTTTAGGTAGGTTTAAAAATGGCATCACAAAAAAGGCTTATATATTTAGGCCAAAAAACCTAGAGACGAGTTATGAAATTTGGTTTTTTAGCCTACTTTCTAAATAATAACATCAACTTTTGTCAATTTTCATTCAGTCCTTTCTATGAAATAAATAAATAAAATAACTATTATAGCCATATATGATGTGTGAAAATGGTGTTGTGTCTTGCATTAGCTCTAAAAATGAGCCATGGATGTCTTACGTGTTAAATGGAGTGAGTTTGGCATATGATCACCATTCTAATGCAAACTATGGTTGGTTACATTCTTTTATGGCTTGTGACTTTTGTAGGACTAGTGGACACAAATGAAAGTTACGTGCATGGGTATAAGAGTAGGAGAAAAATCATAATCTTTATAATGGGGGAGATCTCATCATAGGTAGAGTTGAAAAAGTAGTCCTCTCATTTTGGTTCATAGGTTTACAACATAAATTAGAGGAGAGAGACAAGCACTTGGGAAGAAATGATCCTTTTATTTTCTAATTTCTTTATCATTACAACCAAATTGGTGCCAATTATAGTATGAAAGTATATCCACAGAATAGTAGCTATCACTTTTACATGTAACTTCTACTTTGGAACTTATACAAATCCAATGATGCATCCCATGTTTCAGCCATTGAATGTAGGTTGTTTAAATATTTGTAATATTTTGAGCTTGATGTGAAAATGATGGATGATTAAGAATCAGTAAACTAGAGATTAATTAATTGAGACTTAGTCAATGGATTTAAGGAAAAAGGAGGTTTTTACATAAGATTTAACAGGGCAAATCAAGAAATTAATGAGCAAAGCACAAGCTTACATCCTATGGGATTCTTTTATTGAAAAAAAAAAAGAAGAAAAAAAAAAGGATTACTTCCAAGCACAAGATGTAGACCTTCCTCCCCTACACCTAAAGAGAACAAAGGTTAATTAACATGATTTGGTTCCACAAAAAGTCTTGATCTTTGGATAATACTTAAGTAGTGAACTAGTCATAAACTCTAGAAATGATTATGATTACAAAGTTGCCAAATCTGGGGGAATAACTAATTCAAATTAGCCAACTCTTTCTAGTAATGAAGTCCAATGTTTATGAAACAAGCAAAGGAAAAAGGGAAGAAGAAAGGAAAATTTGAGGCAAAAGACATGGAAAACTTAAATACTCAGTAAAAATAGAAAGTTCAATTATGGCTAACCACAGCACAATGTAGCTTTGATGTCATAAGAGTTAAAACATCATAAAGTTGTTGGATCGAAACAAGGAACAAAGATGACTATTAGGTGCAAGGATAAAGAGAGGAAATGGTAAAAGTCCTAAATTAAAAACCTTCCCCAAAGAAAAAATAATTTTCCATTTAGAAGTGATTGAACAAAACTAACTATTTTGCTCAAAGGTATGTCTTTTTTTGTGTATTAAACCCTTTTGATTTTACCACCATTCCATATAAAATGTCATTTAATGAAGACTAGATAAAAATGCAAACCATTATTGCTGCTTTGGTCTAATTTTCACGTATTGTGATATTATGTGAAATTCTAAAATAAACACGTTCCATGAATATGACTTAGTTTAGTAATATCAAAACAAGTTTTTTAGAGCTTCCAAAATTCTCACTACAATACAAACCAAAAGGTTAAATGATCAATAGTTGAAGAAAAACCAACAAGTTAACTAAAAGTGTAGAAATTTTTAGTCTCCTACCGACTATCTCTATTCCTAGTCTTCTAAATTTGCAAATAGTAAAGTTTATCCTAAACCAAGACTCTTAGATTGGAAACTATCTCTAGAAAGTTCAAATAGATCCTCATCTAGTTTCATCATCTGACACAACTTGATAGACCTCCATAACAACCCTCACACCCATAAGGGATTTGAAAGAGGATAACAATCTGGGAAGACTTGCACCGTGAACCTTATCTGTGAAAACTTTAGTATCTCCCAAAAGCAAATTATGGAAGAATAAACAGTAAAAAAGGAGGAAATATTTATAAGATCATTAAAGTATTCATACAACATACATACTTCTAAAAAAAAAAAATTCCTTCAAAATTTGCTACCTTTTAATCGAAAGAGAGTTAACCATAACTATCATTTTGTTTCAACCCAAAACAAAAAAACAAATATTGTATATGTATTCTTATTTTTCAAAAAACTGAAATGGATTCAAAACAGTATTACCGTAAAAGACATGCTTTAGGACAGCAATAGTTAAAGTCCAACCTACTAATAACATATTCATGATCACTACCACAATCAATTTCTATCCCCTTTGAGGAAAGAAACTAGTGTTCTCTTTTGTTATGGTTTTTCCTAGAAATGGAGGAATGATTTGTCCTTAAGAAAGAGAAATTCAATCCTATTATGGCTTGAAAATTCCACAGACCAAGGATGACCATGAATGGCAAATATGGCTTACTCAAATAGTTAAGAAAAATATAAAAGACAAAACATGAGGGGATAGAATGCAAATGAAGCTTTTGAGTTCTTTTTGCTTTGGTATTGTGATATTTTGGGCAATTTGTGCAATGAGGATGACCATTGTGCCTCACTGACTAACTAGGAGGCAATATTCCTGCCAAAGAATCCTCTATTTCGTGTGGAGCTACGAGTTCATTTGGCCAAAAAAGATTGTTAGGTTTGTAGTTAACATGTTATGGACCACTCCCCTTTCTATTTGGTGTTCTTGTTTCAATCCCTAATGGTTCACATGGGATGTTTTGATTTCATTGGACTCCATTGAATTAACAAAAATGGAAATCGATGCACTCCTACTGTATGCAAATTACAGGTATTAGTAATCCATATATTTGTCCAACAATTGCCCATTTAGGTATGCAAGTGTAGGTCTATCATCTTTCTAAATAAAAATCTAGCACAGTTTAAATGAAGGGAGCAGAACAGGAAGCACCACAAAGATCTCGGTTTCAAATGTCAGTAGCAATCATATCTTAGAATATTAGAACTAGTCATGATAAACAAGAATGATATTAAACTACCACTTAAACAACACTATTAATAGATTAGTTAAGGCACTAGTAGCATTGTTTAGTTTTTTGGGTCCTGAAATCAAAACATAATTTTAATAAAATAGTATAGTAACTAATTTGCTTTCCTATTTGCGTTCATTATTAGCCACCATAGCTGTAAACTTTTGTTCACTCTCGCTTGCCTTATAATAAAGTCTGCTTTTTATTATCCTTACCTTTTTTTTTTCTTGTCTTTTTGGGTGTTCACCATGTTGTGTGTGGTTGAGAAGGGATTTCTCCCAACATATGGATATTTATAATCAACACCTCATGAACAGACCAAAAAGAGTGGGGACTAGTTAGTTCAATCTTTTGGTAGAAACTATTAACAATATTAATATACAAAGTACTAATATAATCATCTTTATCACTTCCTTATTATAGATGATAGTTTATAAACAAGAAATATAGTACTTCTTCACAAATACTAGGAAATTCTAACCAACTATTCAAGTCAAATTTTAGTCAATGAAGCTCCATAAAGTGTTGAACATCCAGAGTTTGAACCATTATGGATTTCATGGGGATGTATGTCAAAGACTATTACAATAATGGGTTCCATTGCACATAGTAAAGGCTCTTTTGCCTTACCCTTTTTATCTTTTCCTAAACTTGATATACTGGTAAGCCCTAACTATATGTCTTATTTATTTCTGTGGTTCAGAATATTAACTTGACCTTGGTTTTCTATAACCTAGCACTTATCCATAAAGAAATCAACTTTCTAAACATTCAATAACCCTTTCTTTTTAATATGGTGATGAGGTATATGTAAAATAGAAGAAACATCTCTGCTTTAATTTGCCTTTCTCCATTCTAATGGGCAACACTACATTATCTTTTCATATATTGATAATAAAATCTACATAATAGAACTGTCACTCTCAATTCTTAGTGATATATAGACTTTCATTTTTCTTCTAATTCCACAAATCCTAAATCCATATTTGGTAATATCTTACTACATGTTTTCCTATAAACTATAGTTCATAATGGCATCTATCATATGTGAATATTTCCATGTATACCAATTGTGGCCTGTACTAATAGAATTATGAAGTTTAAAAACTTGTCTCAAATTCTGCTCTTGAATTAGAGATGCTAACAGATGGCATCTAAAACTAAATTGCAATAAGTGGTGCGAAGCCTAAGTGCCTATACCTTAATCCTTGTTAATGCTTAAATATAATCCCTTTCATCTATCCTCAATATAGGTTTCATCAACATGTTGAAGAAACAAGAGGATTTATACAAAGTTAATGAGGAAAGAACCTCCTAGTGACGAAGTAGACAGAGTTTGGCTTTGCTTGGATGGCAGTTTTTTAAACCCCAGCTTATCAACCGGCCATAGCTCATTTTAGAGAAACTGCTAGTGTAAAGAACCTCATCACCTGTCTTCAGTCCTGTCTTTGCTGCATTTCCACCCCGGTCTACAGCCTAAATTAAGTGAGTGCTATCCACAACCTCAAATTCAGCTAAAAGTTATACAACGCCACATTATCTACTTCTTTTTTGAAATCATAGAAAAAGTGGAACTTGCAGTTATGACAACGCCACCTCCAGTCTTTCGGCCCAAAGTGAGGCCCAGTGGCCTGTCAACGTCGGCCTCAATTGTCTTCGAAGCCCCAGCAGTTCCTGCGGCATTGGTGAAGCTGCTTCAATTCTCTGTTATGAAAGAACTCGAGACGCCCCTTTTGGCCTCTTGAAGCGAATGGCCTTGGAAGGCGGTTTTCTCGGCAAAAAGAGAGTAGACGACTTTTCAGTAGTGCGTTTATCCAGAACTGAGATAAGAGGAAAGTTGATTTCCCAATAGTATGGGAACAGCATTTAGGAGATAAACACATACCTAAAGATCTGGAAGTGGCAAGAACTCCAAGACCATGTTGTCCATTCCTTGCACAGAATCTTCAAGTCGGATTTGCGTGGAAGCTGACGCACAACCTAGAATAATGTGGAGTGTAGCGTGGAAGAAGGTGCATGATAGATGTTCCCGTGGAAGCTGGTTCTTCTCTAGTTCAGCATGCAAAAGGAAGATCTTCAGGTTCAGAATCCAAATCCATTGTTTCATCTCCCCTCCCTGATCACATGGAAGATTAAATTATACAGGCCTCACTGGTATTACAATATCTCTCAAGAGTTCAATGAATGTTATGCAAATTGCCGAAGTCTCCAAAGATTTCTGCACCACATACAATGATGCGGAATATTTTATGGTTCTGCGTAATGATGGGATATGCAAGTTGCCTTTAGTTTGTTACTTCAGTTTTTTGTGTATAAACAGTTGGGTTGTGAACGTTTAGAGATGTTGTGTAGAAGAACTATCTCGTTTTATCAAAGCCTCTCTATGTTTGGTGTTTTCAATACCATAGTCAGTCTCTCGATTATGTTCTGCTTTATGTAGTGCAATAGAAGGCTGATGGCTTCGCGATGATGGTATATAAATTATCTTTGATGTGAAGCGTGGGTTTGTAATAAATCTGCCTTGAACTTTTGTTTGATCTAATATTTTCTCTTGTGTCCTGCTCTTTTCTGGTTTGGTTGGGCTACAACGGTGCTCATAATTATGTTCATCTTCTACATCTAGTTCTTTCGTTGTTACTTGTTCTGTTCATATTCTCTACTCAGCTTTTGCTCTCTATTTTGTCGTTTGTTCGCTTCAATTTAGTTCTTGTACTACCTTTCCAATGCTGCTCTACGCGTTCTCTTGTTTGTTTTTTAACTTGCAGTTTGTCAGTATCACTTGTCGAGTTTGATCTCTCAAAAAAATCAGCCAAACATTACAAACAGAAGATGCCAACTATCTTTCTTAATTAACCCCAACAAACTCTGATTTTTTCTAACCCACCCCTGCACATCACGGCCGACAGCCTCCATTGGCCACCCACTTCCTCCTCCCCCACTACCGCCACCACTGCCGTGGTACCCACTGTTGTCCCGGCCCCACTCCCCGTCAACTCCTCGTCCATTTTATCAAAGCACGCCTCCATCACTCTTTCCCAGTACTCAACCCCCTTGTCACTCTTCCCACCCCAACCTCCCACCTCGACCTCCTCTACCATGACCCTTTGTAATAGATTATACAAGAAGATGTATAATATGAGCACACTCAAGAAATACTAATATAATTAGGAGAATCATATGTCAATTTTTATAATGCATTGTAATTCAGACCTTTTTATTAACAATTATACAAGCCAGTTATTATATGTGGTTTTACCTTTAAAAAAGTTTGAAAATTATTATAGAAATCTTATGTTAGAAAAAAAAAGTTTCCAAAATATACTTTGTAAATTTAGATCTTTTTTTATAACCTATATAAAAAATCAGAAGCTTGCAATGGTGATGTCCATTATTGAAAGTCCAATGATCACCATCCTAAAGATCAAGTTTAGTTTTCTAAATAGACTTTAGTGCTCTTCTAAAAACCCTACTAATTTTATTATCAATGTTTTTTAAGGTAAATGAGAGATGGGGGATTTAAACCAAGAACCTCAGGGTTGTATAATAATAGCTTTGTTACTCAACTGTTGACTTGGGTTTAACTAATTTTTATTTTTAAATCTACCGTTTGAAACTTTATTGGATGTTACTCAATTGTTGATGTGGGTTTAACTGATTTTTCTTTTTTAAATGTAATGTTTGAAACTTTATTGGGCCAATTTCTTGCGTAAATCTCACGTCCAATTTTTCTTTTTAATGGAATTTGTTTTTTTACCTTTTCCATAACTTTCTTAAGGACTCAAGATCTAGGAGTATCACTTTACCCAACCAACGATTCAGATTTGAATCAATACATCTCTCCAAAGTTAAACAACCAAACAAAAATAAAAGTTTTTAAAGGCATTAGTTAAAGGAATGGTGAGAATGCATTATTTCTTCTGCTATGGTAGTGCATTTAACATTTTACTTGGGAGCAAGGTCAACACAATTTTTTACATACTTAATTAGTCATCAATCTCAACTTATTAGATGGTTTTAAATTTTGCCTCAAAGATCAATGAATTGTTTTTAATTGAAATGGCTACATAAGGCTTAAAAATTACTAAATCACTTATGAAATTTTGAAATGTTATCAAATAACTTATTTATTTATTTTTAATAATGTTAAGTAACAGATACTCACTAAATCATGAAATGTTTAGGGAAAGCAGAAATGTGCCATGTAAAGGGGGGGGGGGGGGGGGGGGGATTGAAAGGGAGAGATTTGCCTGAGAAGAATGAGGAAGACCATAATTTCTTCCAATAATATATCATTCTTTTCAAGCTCCTCCGAAAGTGTATTTGGACCAATGTGTGAACGACGTGATAGTACAACATGATTGAATAATTTGGCCGCATGTCTTCTTTTAATTGGGTATATAATTTTTCAAGTACTAACATGCAACTTAATAACTTTGAAGTGTTGGATAATGATTTGACAAAAGAAAAAAAAAATTCCTTTAGGAAGGAAAGAATTCCAATTGCTATTGTCTTAATTGAGGAAAAATTGAAAATGGTTTGCTTCCTACCAGTGATAAACGTAAGACCCCGCAAAGTGAACCTACTAGCGGAACTGCATGTGGCAGCGTGAGAGAAGATGGAGCAAAGTACTAATAAAATTAGTGAGGGTCAATCAGCTAAAATGAAGAAAAGAGGGAGTTAACTATAATCTACAACGTGCACTCTTGATGACATTTCGTAAAACTACCCTTGACAAGCTCTATGCTTACAGTAATATCCCACCGGGCGCAGGTGTATCTTAATGTGCTACACATTAAGTGCCAAAATTGTTTGGTCTATGCGATCCGTCAATTTCCTTTGTACTTGAATGGGTTTAACCATCCAATCTTCAACACTGATACATACTAAAAGCCACAAGATGGGGGTTCGGTAGTGGCCTTGGTTGGGTTCCGCATAGGCCCAACTCATATGTTTGAGTGGGTAACTTGTGCATGACTTGATTAAGATAATAAAGTTGCACCTTGATTATTAACAATTATTTTTGGCTTAATAGAAATATTTGGTTATAGTTTTACCAAGCAGAAAATAAAGGGTCTCCAGAATTTAGCCGCTTGAGCTAAACAGTGTGCCCCGACGTCGCAGCCGCATCCCGCTGAACTAACGAATGGGGCAAAGAATATTACAAGGAAAAACAATTTTTAGAAGTACGAATCAACTATTAAAGAAAGTGTGATATGGCAACAGAAATTTCGTATTTTAATATCTAAATATCCTCGTAAACATCTTATTTTCTATAAGTTCTCTATTTAGACGTTATTGGATTAAGTCATCAAAATCCAAAGACCTAGCAGCTCATCATTATGATATATACCTTGCCCAATAATTTTAGTTTTGAGACTATTATAATAAATCTACAGAACATCTCATTGATAATCTCTAAAGGTCTTATAAAGTGCCAACATTACAATATTAGATTACTTTACTTTCTCTACCCTCAGTAAATTACTCCAAGCTTTCCCCAAATCTCCCTAGCAATTTTACAAGAAGAGGTTTTATTATACTTGTTGAACTATGACCTATTAAATTGATTTTAATGATGACTAAAATATCTTTGACAAAATCTTTTGAAATTATATTAAACTTGTGGATATCACGTGCTAAAAAGCAATGAATGAATATTTGTGGAAATGCCTTAATATTTGAGTGATTGATATTATGTCTACCATTACATACAACATGTGGCTTAATAGTAACATTCTTCTTAAAGAAAAAAATGTAAGCATCGCCGTACAGGAAGGAGCAGTGAAGGTTAGTACTGAAAAGGCTTCTAAAAGTCGTGAGGTAGCATTGAATTGTAGGCAATATGAGGCGTAGGAGAAAGCGCATATCGTGGTGGTAAATGAAATCATAAAACGAGGATCAAAATCCAGAGTTGCACAAGGAATCGCAAACATGAACTTTACAGGTACACGGACTACATAAAGCCGGAACAAGTATGAGATGAAAAAGCTGAAAGAATGAAATGGAAAATATACATGCCATTCCAACTTAGGATGAACTATAGCCGGTGGTCATATGTCTTGAATCTTTTCCATTTCTAGGCTTTGTAGGCCGCTATTCATCGATTCTAGGAGACGGCTTTTAAAGAGTTCCAATGGAAAGTGACTAAATTATCCATAATCTCGTATCAAACACCAAATTAGGAAGATTACAGTCCGAAAAAGAAGCTCATTAAGCTGTCTGGTAAGCACAGAATCCTAGTGGCGAAAATTTCGCCATTATTTCTCCAATTCGACGACATCACCTGTAATTATTGCATGAACAAATCTGATCTTTAAAATGGTGAAACTGCTTTGAGTCTCTTACCACTATTTCCCTACCCGTGGCCACTAAAATATGTTTGATTGCAGCATGATAATCTCCGCAAATCTGAAGAATCTTAAAAACTCTTAGTCTTTTTTAATTTGTTTGTCCTCATAAGACCAAACGCCATAGCTATTTTCTTGTGGTGCTGAAACAAATACTGCTCCTTCAGTTCATCCACCACATTATGAAGAACAAAGTCTGTGTTAGGATCTCCTAATATCCTAAACCCTTTATTTTCAAAGCCAAATGGTTCGCTTCATCATAAATCTCACGTGTGAGGGGTTGTGAAGTGTCCCCAACATGGAACTTATGCATCGAATTTTCACCCCGTCCAGCTACAACCAGCCTCTTTGCTCAAGTTTCTCTCTTTCATGCTTTTTCTGATTATTGCCGCGTCTTCCAATTGACCTGAGGAAGCATACGAGATTGACAATAAGATATATGCTGATGGACCATGAGGGTTTCGCTCAGTAATCATCTTTGCCGCATGTTTCCCAAGCTCTTTATTTCAACTCGGCAAGCAGCAAGAAATGTACGCCAGACAAGTGTATCAGCCTTGAAAGGCATTGCGTTAATAAATTCAAAGGCTTCCAGAAGGGAGCCTGATCTGTGCAACAAATCAACCATAAATGGATAATTCTCCATTTTAGGAACGATCCTATGTTCTTTGTACATTACATTAAAGTGTTTTCAGCCCTCAGAAACCAGATCCACATGGCTACAAGATGACAAGACAGAAATACAGGTGATCTCATTTGGCCTAAGACCAACCTCAAGCATTGCGTAAAACATTTCAATAGCTCTAGGGGCAAATCCACGTTTTGCAAAACCGGTAATCATAGAAGTCCAAGATATAACATTCCGATCACTCATATCATCAAAAACTTGCAAAGCAGCTTCTATGTTTCCACACCTAGAATACATAGAGATCAAAGCATTAGAAATGCATTGGTCTGACTCAAACCCTGATTTCAGTGCACTCGCATGAATTTGCTCGCCCTTTCCAATCGCACCAATAGTTGCAGCTCCACTCAGAAGACCAGCATATGCGAAAGCACTAGCCCCAATTCCTGCATCTTCAATTTCATGAAAAAGTTCGAAGGCTTCATTGGAATTCAGATTTTTGGCATAACCATCAACGATTGCATTGTAAGGAACCAAATTCTTGTCAAAGAGCATATAAAATGCTTTGTGGGCGTCTTCCATCCAGCCAGTCCGTGCATACATGCTAATTAGAGAATTTCCCACACAACTGACGGATGCGTGACCTAGTTTCACTGCGTGGGCATAAACTTGATCGCCCATACGTGGATCAGAAAGATTTGCGGATGCCTTAAGAACACTAGAGAAAGTGGGTTTGGCATAACGTGAGCCTCAATCATTTCACAAAAGAGTTTGAGAGATTCCATATCAAGCCCTCCACTTTGCACATATCCAGTGATAATTGCTGTCCAAGATTTTACATTAGGATATATCATCCAATTGAAAACTTTCCTTGCATCATCCACTGATCCTTTTGCCGCACACTTTGAATATACGTGCACCAAACAACAAAGAATGCAAGCATCTAAAGCCAATCCAACACATGCCCCCTCAAAGTCATATCTAAAACAAATTTATGGCCTCTCTTGAGTATCCCAATTGCAAAAACCTAGTTCTCATCAAAATCCAACTAACCGCATTTCTTGGGCATTTTCTCAAACACCTTATACACTAGATCGACATCACCGCTACCCTTTACAAACAAATCAATCAATGTACCCCCAACACACAAATCAGACGCAAAATATCCACTTTTTATAACAAACGCAAAGATCATCTTTCCGATTGAAATGTTGTTTGCATTTGAACATGCCCGAGTCACAGCCGCGAAGCAATATTCATTCGGGTTAAAACCGCTATCAAGCATTTCGAGGAATGTCCCAGTGGCTTCAATTTACATATCATTATTTGCAAAAGCATGAAACCATTGCACCCCAAGAAACCAAGTTTCTTTTATCTCTCATACTACAAAATATGGCTTTTGCTCCTCCCAATCCCCACACTTCGAGTACAAACTGATCGGAGAGTTGAGAGTGACTGAATGGGGATCGATCTGGAAGTGAGTCAAATGGGCATGGACGAATTTTCCGAGTTCGAAATTTCTAGACCTGATGCAGGGCTTGAGGAGAAGGGAGTAGAAGGAGAGGTCTGCATGAGTACCCTTTTGAGCCATGACATCGAGGGGTGGAGATTTGCTTTGCTAAGGCCGCCCACATTGAGGAGGCCGATCTGACGGTGGTTAAGTGGATTAGAGTTTGGTTTTGGTGGTGCGCTGATGATGGCCGAGAGTTCTTGGCGAGAAGAGTTGGCTTATGAAGCCGTGACAGGCTCGGACTTAATGGGGTTGAGTTGGAAATAATATTAAAATAAAATATATCGAAATTGATTAACAACCTTAAAGTCATTTGATTCAGTAATTAATTAAGGTATATGATAAATGATTTCAGAGTTAGCATCACATCCTAAGTTTGAATCATAAAAAGGCAATTTATGAAAAAAGTTACAATAAAAGATTACTTAATAATAAAAATGTCATGAGTCGAAAAAGTGTCTAAACATAAGCATTAAACATAAGTATTTCACCTTTATATAAAAGTTAAACTTATTTTGTCATTTGTATTTATTTAAAATATAATTATTATACATAATCTTGTTACTATTAATATAATTATTTAGGTATTATATTATTTTATTAAAAAAGATAATAATAATAAATTGATTATACAAATAATCTCTTAATACGTATAGAGGATGGGTAGTCTAACCTCCCTTACTAACGAACACAGACCCTCCACAGTTTTGAGGGGCCATGAGACTGTAGAGACCTTCGACGAGACTTCCATGGTTACAAAAATTCACGAAAACCCACTAACTATCGTGTAACGAAGAGGCCCGATCTTTTGGAACATGGAGGTTCAGCCACTAGCTCCATGGCCCTCCTTGCCCCAAGAGGTTTATTGATTTCATGAAAATAGAAATGGCAATTGACATTATATATTCCATAAAAATAGAAGATAAAGCCATGACATCAGTTATGTGTGATATGATTTAAATGTCACGTCTTCTGAAGGACATAAAGGTTAAAATGAAGAAATATATAGTTTTATTTCCGGATCATAAATTTACATTGTTTTAAAAGACAATGAAGTAAAAGAACTTAAATAGAAGATATCAAAATTAAAAGCTAATGATGTGCTAAATTTGTAATGATGGGTATAGTAATTTTGTTATAGCAAAAATATAGATTACCAACTTTCCACTTTGGCCAACTTAACTCTTGCAACATAAAATTACTATACATATCATTACTAATTTAGTATATCATGAGAGTGAACACATTACTATTGATTACAAGCTTTCCACATTGGCCAACTTAACTCTAGCAACATATGTTTGGGCTTTAAATTGATTTTCATTTTATCCCAAAGGAGATAGAAAAGAAAATTACTAAGACACATCAATTTCCTCATCAAGTCAAACAATAGACCTTTTCACTAAATTTCTAATGCATAGTCAAGAAGATCATATACTTCATAAGCATTGTGCCCTTAATGTATACAATAACACCAACTTGAGAGAGGTGAGCCATTGTACTCCTTAAAAGGAGGGCACAATTTTGATTAGGTGCATGTAATAAGCATATTACCAATGAATATACCTCTAACAAAAAGTGAGTGCATTGTTCATACATGATCAACACTCATTTATCTCCATTTGGAACTGCAGAAAAAAAGAAAAAAATCCTTCTAATGTTTAAATTATTTTGTTTTACTAGTTGAATAAATCCCTTATATAAGTTGAACAAGGATTCTTATCCTTCTACAACTTTTCTATTGTAAATTTGTCTATAAAAAGGTAAGATTTGCATACTTCAAAAGAATGAATTTGTAGCTAATTCTTCCTATTTGATTGTAGTCAACTGATCATTTGAGTCCTTTGATTTCTTGTCTCAATTTCACACAAATATGTTTCTATGTCATGTCCTTAAAGTAGATTTAGAACAAATTATGCTTAAAAGACTTCTAGAAGTAAATAATACTAAGAGACATTTGTATTAGTCCCTTGTATAATTCAAATCAATAGAAGCAATAATCTTTTAGTTTGATTCTCTTTTGAATACTAAACCAATTTCTATTGTTCCTTAAGGTATTGCAAGATCTATTTTAATGCCAATCAAAGAAGCTTTCCCAAAGAACCAATTTATCTATTTACTACACTTACTGCATGTGCCATATTCAATCTCATACACACTATAGCATAAATTATACTACTAACTACACTTGAATAAAGAGCTTAAGACATTTCATCTACTTCTTTTTCTAGTTGTGGTGACAATTAAAATGAAAGTTTGAAATGAGCATAAGAGTGGTTTTTTTTTTTTTTTTTTCAAATTTCTTGAGAGGACCAAACATATCAAAATTCATTGCTATTTTTTCAAGAGAAAAAGTTTAGGAAGTCATAATCAAGAAAATGAATATTAGTAAGGAGCAGCATGCAAATATCTTCATAAAACCATTGTGCCATAAACAAAATTAGTATTTATTAAGTAAGCCTAGTTTTCTTGATATTTATAGGCCACTAAAAGGAAGTGTTGGAGATACAAATGGTAATGAGAAGATCTATTTTAAACTATGTACCAACTAATATTCTTATTGATCGCTAAGTAAAAATGTGTAGATTCTGTAAAAGTCCTATTGTCAAGTGATGCTTAGTAATTAGGTTGTTAATAATGGCTAATAAGAGTGTTTGATGTTAAACTATTTTTTACGAGAAAACAAAGCCAGATGGTTAGAAAAGGGTTTGTAAGTTTTGTATCCATCACTTTACAAAAACTTAGTAGAACTCCATATCGGTTTCCCTTTTTAACCTATTATCTATTGTAGCTTTTTCCTTCTTAATCTAACATGATAAGGAGGAAGAAAAAAATCAGCCATGGTTGGATTTTAATGAGCAAGTCCAGCCCTGGAGACCTAACACTTGTTTTATTTTTTGGATTCTAAATCAACTAGACTGCATCAAAGATACTCCATTAGTATAGAGCTAAAAGTATATGGTAATAGTAATTGCTCTAGTATTCTATTTATTTATTTTTATTATAATTACAATAGGTTCCTTAGATAGATTTTTCAATACATGTATTTATAGTTGTACATCAATGATGTAAAATTCAAACTAGTAAACAAAAATTTCTTTTGCCTCAATTTTGGTCTTCCCTAAGCTAGCCATTTTGGTCTTATGACACCCTTTCCCATTAAATCATTTTTAAGATCCTTTTGCATTAATACTTTCAAACATGGAACTTCAAGGTAAGTTGAACTTTTAAGACATGTCATTTAGTCTTTATAAAATACCACATAAATCTTGAGATATTATTTATAATACTTTAAATCTTTTCTAGCACCATAGATTGAAATGACATGTCTTTGGGTGAATTTCACATACTAACTTTAAAAATCTAAATTTTCCTACTTAATTCAAAATTGAAATTTCCATTTGTAAGCTAAATGTCTATCGCAAAGAAAAAGTTATCGACTATAGGACTTGAGATCTTTTATCAAAATAGGGATCCAAAAATATATGGGTCACCTTCTAGATGTAGATATGATTGGAATAAAAGAACCACATGTTATTAAGAAGAGCGTTCACTAGGTTATTTTTAACTTTTAAAAGTTAAAAGTTTGTGAACTATACCCTCCATTAACTTAAAATGATAAAGATTGATCCAATCAATTAAGTAAGATTCACAAAGATGACCAATGGAGAAAGAAAACCATATATAGATATGTAACATGTAAATCAAAAGCTGATGTTTACCATGCATAAATGACAAGCATTTTGGACTTCATTAATACAAGATAAAATCAATGGCCCCCAATAAAAATTTACTTGAATTTAAAATCAAGTTGATTTACTTGATTCTTCTGATTGACTTGATAGGTGAGTTTGATTCAAATTCCCCATAGGATCTATTAGGAAAGGTTTAGGAGGCATTTGTAGGTGTTCAATATCTCCTTCAAGCATTTGAACAACTTCTTTCATTGAAGGGCGGTCGCTAGGCTTCATTTGAATACACCATAAGGCAATTGTGATCATTTTCTTAAATATTTTCTGATCCTCTTTTGTTGCATCTTCCATTTCTATGTCTTTTTCATCATATAATTGGTCATAAACCCAAGTAGGAAAGTAAATTTGGCTTGAATGTTTTGTAGATGCATTCAAGTTCTTTCTTTTACCAGCCATTTCCATTAACAACATTCCAAAACTATAAACATCAACTTTGTATGAGACACCTCCAATATTTTTGTAAAATAATTCAGGAGCCATATATCCCAATGTCCCTCTTATAGCAGTCAAAGAAACAATACTCTCATTTGCTGCATACAATTTTGCTAGGCCAAAGTCAGAAACCTTAGGGTTAAGATTTTCGTCTAGAAGAATATTATGTGGCTTGATATCAAAATGTAAAATCTGCATCTCACACCCTTGATGTAGATATTCAATTCCATGAGCCACTCCTAAAGCTATATCAAAAATCTTGTCATAGCTTAAAAGGGTATTTACTTCTGGTGAAAATATGTATGTGTTTAGAGAACCATTGGGCATGAACTCATATACAAGAGCTTGCTTCAATCCTTCAACACAAAAACCAATTAGTTGCACCACATTAACATGGTGAATCCTTCCAATAGTTGCAACTTCACTTATAAAGTCTTGCCCATTAGCTTTGGACTTATCTAACACCTTTACAGCAACAAGGCAACCACTTCGAAGTGTTCCTCTAAATACGGTACCAAAACCTCCTTCACCTAATTTATCTTTAAAACCTTTAGTTATCTTCTTAATATCTGAATAAGAGTATCTTACTGGCATAAGGTTATTATGGTCTTGTAAAAATTCTTCAATGACATCATATGCAGACAAATGCCTTCTATACCATTTATATATCAAGAATGCAACCAGAAATGGAGCTCCAAGCACCATTTTCGCCGCTTGGTGGCATAGTCCTACTGAAAAACATCATCAACATATAGTGTAAGAGAATGTATATCATTGTAATGCTAACACATTTTCTTTTTCTTTTTAATGTAGTTACAACACAACAAATTTCTTTTTAGATCCTAGTGATTAACCACAACACCTTTTTTTTTTTCGTACAAATTTCATTGATATTCTTATATTGGTAGTGTGCTTAATTGATGTTTCATAGTCTAAAAAACAACATGCCAAAAATAGGAAGAAAAAGAAAAGGTTGATATTGTAACTTCTTACCAAAAGCCATGATCAGTAACAGCCGTAGTCCCATATTAACGACATAGTAAGCTGTGAAGAAAAGAATTGACCAGAATAAATTGCATAAATAACTCTCACCAAGGGCCCATACTCAAAAGCTAATTAAAAGCAGCAATATAAACCTCTAGACTTTGTGTTTTTGGGCTTTAAATTGGGTTGAGCTTAGTTTGACAAACTTGAGCTAAGCTGTAGCAGTGAACAACTTATTACTATGGATTGTAAATACAAATTTGAGCTGAGCTATAAAATACAATTGACGAGAAGATAATTTCTAAAGAAGTTTATACTCTTGACTTCCTCAAGACTTCTAAAATCTAAATGGAACATAAAATTTTGTCATTAACAAACTTATGATAATCAATTTAACTCCGGATCGTTATGTCATTCTAACTATCGTGTGTATTGCTTTTGAGAATGAAACCTTACTTGTGACATTTCGGAAAGTGAGGTTAAGCAGCAGGTCATATGCCATGTCATCTATTCCTGATCAAAGAAAAACAAACATGAGTGTTTGGAAACTAAAAGTACGTACTAAACATTTCTTTTCAAATATAAAATCTTTTAACGTAATGTCAATAATTTTTCATCTTGCTTTTATGTTGGAATTATTTTTGTAGCTCACATTACAAGAAATGATTTGTTCATTGAGAAAAAGGATTAAAAAGTTAATCCACAACCAAAGGAGTGGTGATGGTTCTTACCCACTTTCCAAACCCGTACTTTCATTGTAATGTCTGCAATATCAAAAAATAAATCCATAAATTATTTGAAACGAGTGAATTAGTAATTTCAAAAGTCTATGACCAAATGAATTTGCATAAACAGCTTTCCATATGCGCCATATTTGGCATTAGATTGTGTTGAGTTCGAGTCTATGCCTTCTGAAAGGTGTTTAGATAGCCTCTGGGGCTGACGTTTGAGTTAGTTTATAAAGTAATTAATGTGCTGGTTTGCATTGAATGGCCTTTACTATCTCTGAAAGAATAAAGCACGGAGTGGAAACTCTTTCATCAAGGCTGATTTATTAAGAAATTTGATCTTTTTTTAGCTTTTGTGCATTTCCCCATTTTTTCCGAGGTACGAACAAAGCCTAAAAAGTTTGAAATTAACCAATGTCCAAGCATGCGATTATTTCCCCATTTGCGTCATCATCAAGCATAACTCATCCAATTCTATCTCACTGAGACATTCTATCATGTATCCTTGGAACAACCATTTTGAGACAAGACAAAAAAAGAGAAAGAAAGAAAAGAAAGAAAGAAAGAAAAAAAAAACTTACATTGCACTTGCGTATAGAGTTCCCAAATGAATCCTGATTCAACAAAGAGAAGATCAACGTGAGAGTTTGAAAAGTCAAGTCTTTATTTTGCAGTCAAGTCATTATACTACTAAAAGAAATTATATACGCAAGTATGTCATATTACAGAGTTACGGTATTTATTATGTACCAAGAAGCTTTGTTTAAGAGAAGTTTACGCCGAAGCTAAAAGTTTAAGAAACGGTGGGAGATGGATAGTCTTGATCTAAATGATGCATAAAAGGACAAAGAAATAAGAAAAGGAATAGAATCTTCAATATGTAAGCTATGTAGTTAGAAACTGAAAAGTTCTTTTTTTTTTTTTTTTTTTTTCAACTGAAAGGTTTTGTCGAGTTTTTTTAATTTTATTTTTATTTTTTTGCATTCTTACCGAGAGGTTTGCAAAAATCATGAAAATTCTGGACATCAACGACGCACTCTCCATCAACTGTGAAGCGATGACAAAGTGCTTGGGCCCATGAGAGCTTGAAACCATGCGCCACTTGATCGTAGAAGTCCGTACACGTATTTCCGAAATGTGGTCTCCTTGATACTTGCTCGACTTGGCACAATTCCTCCAGATGCTCCAAGGTCGGCTCCCGAAGAAGATACCAATACCTCTTGGAATCGGACGAAGAAGAGTTGGAGAAATTAACTCCATTAACGAAGCAAGATGAGATATCCCAATAGTCTCCAGACATCACAGGCTTTTCGCAATTCACCAAAACCAACACTCGAGACATGTCTTCGGGCCCAGCCGCCCCGAAATTATATTGAGGACAACGGAATGTCATGTCCTCTAAATCCCGTAGGGTGTATGGATCCCTCGAAGTGAAATTAGATTGGACCAGAGAATACGGAGAGATGAAGGAGCCATTTCTCTCCTTAATACTTGACTCTACCACTCGGATTGTGTAGTAAGAGTAATCGATTTCCTGAACGTAGTACTTTCTAGAATGTAAGTATAACACTGAATGGTTATTCTCACATGCCAGATTATACCTTTGATCGCCGCAGTCCTTTGGATCGCTATCTAACCGGAACGGATAGCTTATGTTACGGATGTTGCCGCAGGAAGAAGCAGCACAGTGATGACGACTATCGTGGGCACTGGAAGCTTGACGGACTAGGGCAAGAACAGCAATTAGGACCTTGAGTCCAGAAGGGAAGAGTATTCCTCTCGCCATTGAGAGAGAGAGGATATGATGAGAGAAGGGCAAATCTTCCGCAGTCCACGGCCATGGTTGGAAACCTTGACGACAAGAAAAAGAGGGCACTCATGTGGATGGCCAAAAAGAAAGGCCTCATTAAAAGAAATGCGGGCATTGACTCGCAGTTTCGTGGAAGACTCGCCAGCGCATGTCCAAGTCTGCAATTATGTTACTGGAAAAAAAAAGTATAAAAATGAATGAAATTTAGAATATTTAGAACGACTTAAAATGAAATGCCGGCATTGACCCGAAGTTTCGTAGAAGACTCGACAGCGCAGACCCAAGTATGCAATTATGTTAGTGGAAAAATAGTACATACCAAACATAAAACCACTTAAAACGTTAGAAAAACCATAATCAATCGTCCAAATAAATATAAAGTAATTCACCGGTGGCTTATGATCCAACCACATAATTATGTTAAGTAAGTATCGTCCATTAGCTTTTACAATTGTTTTGATTTTGTACAATACTTAAGGAATAAAACATTATCAATGTTTAAACTTGTTTCTAAAATTATCCTTAGAAATTAGAAAAAATTTATTTGAATTATTTTCAATTTTTTTTATTTCAGTGCATCAAAAATTAATCATTACAAGGATATATGATCTTTGAAAATAGTTTATCCACAGGATATAAAGATAAAAACTAATTGCTGGCAATTTGGGGCAATGAGAAGATACCTGGAAATTTGCTTACTCTCGAAAAGTGAGAGTAGTCGTTATCACCACGAAGTTTCCTCCAAACTTGCTCTTGAAAAGCGAGAGTGGTCATCATTACCATATAAGTTCACAGGAAGCTCCCTGAAAATTTACTTGCTCTTGTTAGAGTAGTCATCATAACCACAATAGTCTATGGAAGCTCCCGGAAACTTGCTTTTGAAAACCACACAAATCCATGGAAAGTTTTTCCGAAATTTACTTGCTCTTGAAAAGAGAGAGTAGTCACGGGTCTATAGGAAGTTTCTCTCGAAATTTACTTGCTTTTGAAAGTGAGTAAAGTCATGGTCACCGCAAAAGTCCACATGCTCTTATAAAGTGAGAGTAGTCACATCACTACATAAGTCCACGGAAAGTTCTCTGGAAATTTACTTTCTCTTGAAAACCACACAAGTCCATGAAAAATTTTCTTAAAATTTATGTGCTCTTGAAAGTGAGATTAGTCACCATCACCGCACAGGTCTGTAGGAAGTTTCCTTGAAATTTACTTGATCTTGAAAAGCAAAACAGTCAAAATGACCACACTGGTTCATAGGAAGTTCCTCCGAAATTTACTTGATCTTGAAAAGTGAGAGGCATTCGTTGATAAAATCTGAGACAACACTTATGCTGAGAAACCTTCCTACATCAGAACAGAGATGGACGTTTGCTTAGAAATGGTGATCTTACAAGTTTTCTTCTTTGTGGCTTTCATGATAGGTGTTGGGGAAGGCCAAAATGATGGCCATGATTCACGCTGTGGAGCCAATGGTCCAGCCGTACGATTTCCCTTCCAATTTAACACCCAGCCAAACAACTCTGGGTACCCTGGCTTTCTTCTATCTTGTACGGAAACAAATGATACGGTCCTCCAGCTGCCGATTTCGGTAAAGTTCCTTGTCAAAGATATTAACTACGCTTCTCAGGTAATCTATTTATCTGATCCAGATAGGTGTTTGCCAAGGCAGTTTCGAGGGCTTGATTTATCTTCCTCCCCTTTTCTATTCAATCTAGATAAAGATAACAATTTCCTATATAACTATTCCATTCTCAAATGTCCCGCAAGAGAAATCGAGGGTAACTATATGATCCCTTGTCTTAGCGGTGCTGGGTATCAATTTTATGCCGTCAAGTCCTACCATAACATCGATGAGGACATTTTGTCTTGTACAAAGATGTATTCTCTTCGATCAATTCCGGAGAAAATAGTGAGCGGTGTTGATTTCAGATCAGTTCCAGATTCTAGAGTGAAAGGGGTTGATTACCAAATTCTTGAATTGAAGTGGTCCAGGCCACACTGCGGACTCTGTGAATCAAAAGGCAAGAAATGCAAATGGAAGAACAGCACTAGATTAGAAATAGAATGCTTCTGGGAAGACCCTAAAGGTATTCTCTTCTATCCAAATCTTCATGGTTTTCAAGCCAGCATTTATTGCTTTTGTCAAGCTTAAAATGTAAATGCTCCTCTGCAATTGCGGATTTTCTGGGCCCGTTGATTCACTCATCTGAGAAAAGAAAGGATGAAAAACATGGGATTTAGCATTTTCGGTTTCTCTTTTTGTTAAACAATTTCATTTCAGTGGCTCGCATAATAAAGTTTCATTGCTAGCATGAATTTTTTGATCAACCTCTAGGCAGTGTGTGATCAAGATGAATGAGTGATTAACGGAAGTTTCCGTTGTCAGCTAATTTAAAAGCCAAAACTAGAGAGTTACGATGGTGTTGGCCAGATATAACTCCATTAGTTTCGATAGAGAGGGACATCATTCTAGAAAATTAAGCGGGTATGTGCAGGAAAAGGATTTTATTAGGCAACGTAGCTCCTTCCCTAGAGGACTTACACAAATGTTTGGAGACCTAGCAGAGGTTAAATACTTACAATGTGGCATAAAAATGGTAAGCTGAGGAAACATCACTACATAGCACATTTAGACCTCTTCGAAGCCTTGAACTTGGACTTGAGCCCTTGATCAATATCATCTCTTCTTTATTCTGATTTCGCTATTTTCATAATAAAAAACTATGATTATGTTTATAACTTAGCTATTACTAACAAATTCTAAAATATTCTTTTATCTGTCATTTTTAACAGATGCATTGCCAAAGTCGGTGACCATAGGTGAGTTATCTTTGGTCATTTGGAATATTCATTTGTCCGATGATAGAAGTTATTGACTCATAAATGTTTAACATGCAGGTATAATCTTCAGTGTATTTCTATTACTTCTAGCTACCTTTGCTCTCTATTCTATTTATAGTCGTCGCAAAATAGAAAGAGAAAATCAAGCAAGAATTGAAAAGTTTTTAGAGGATTATAGAAATTTTAAGCCCACAAGATATTCATATGCTGACATCAAGAGGATTACAAATCAATTTATTGAAAAGTTAGGCCAAGGAGCCTATGGAACAGTGTTTAAAGGAAAGCTTTCAAATGAAATCCATGTTGCTGTAAAGATTCTAAATACTTCCAAGGGAAATGGAGAAGAATTCATAAATGAGGTAGCAACAATAGGTAAGATCCATCATATTAATGTGGTTCGCTTGGTTGGTTTTTGTGCTGATGGATTTAGACGAGCTTTAGTCTATGAATTTTTACCAAATGGTTCCCTATTTAATTTCATATCGTCAACAAACATTAAGGACAATCTCCTTGGTTGGGACAAGTTGCAAGATATTACTGTAGGTGTAGCAAAAGGAATTGAATATCTTCACCAAGGATGTGATCAACGAATCCTTCATTTTGATATCAAACCTCATAACATTTTGCTAGACAAGAATTTCAATCCAAAAATATCTGATTTTGGTCTTTCCAAATTGTGTTCCAAAGATCAAAGTATTGTATCTATGACCACAGTTAAGGGAACCATTGGTTACATTGCACCCGAAGTATTTTCTAGAAACTTTGGAAGTGTGTCTTATAAAGCAGATGTGTATAGCTTTGGAATGTTGTTGCTTGAAATAGTTGGTGGAAGAAAAAATATTGATGATAGCTCAGAGAACACTGACCAAGTTTATTTTCCTGAATGGATCTATAATTTCTTAGAACAAAAGGAAGACCTACGAATCTTTATTAATGATGATGGAGATGCTAAAATTGCAAAGAAACTTGCAATTGTAGGGCTTTGGTGCATCCAATGGTACCCAATAGCTCGTCCTTCTATGAAAATTGTGATTCAAATGTTGGAAGGAGAAGAAGATAAGTTAACCATGCCTCCTAATCCATTTTCCTCTACAAGCCTTTCAAAAGTTAATGTAAGAGCTCTAAATCATGAGTTGGAGATCATCCCAGAATCAGATTAAGTGCATGAAAACTTAGGGCTACAACTCTAATGCTCAAGTCAATTATCTTGTACTTAAAAGGAATTTACTAATCTTATGGTTGATGTAGGACTTCTCTCTTTTCATATTTTAGCCTATGAGCAACTTGTTTTTAGTTGTCCTTTTGCTTCCTTTCTTTTCTTTCCTTTCCTTTTTAGTTGTTTCTTTTTGTTTTTAATGATCAAACAATGAGGTTGTACTATCATATTCCTGTCATTATATTTTCTCTTCCTTTCCACTTCATCAAACAAACATTTCAACATTAGCCTCTAATGAGACTCTTTATACTCACCCACTAAATTTTTCCATTATCTTCTCTATTTAAACTCACACCAAAAAAATGCTAACTAGATACTATTAAGAAAACATACTACAACAAAAGAATAATAACCATTAGTTTCTACAGTTATTATAATAAAATATTATAATCATATCTTTTAACTTAATTATTTTACCTATTCTAACAAGTAAAAAGGTTGGGGAGAAATTAAGACTTTTTTAGTCTCAAGCTACAAGCACTAGTTCCAATTAAGTTAGCACATGTTAATATAAAACAAGGGATGCTTGCCTTAAAGAGTGTTCTTTTAATGTTAATGACACTTTTGGAAGTTAAAATCTTTGGTAATTATTCAAATTGTGATGTTCTTATACACACAAACATATATATATGAAAGAAAAGAAACATACTCCATATAAGACTCAATGGACAATAAATCTATTGTTGTTAAGAATTGGCAATTCATCAATCTAAAGTGACTTTACTTTCATATGGAAACTAAAAAAAATCAGAGATAGAAAATTTGAATAAAGTATTGATTGATTTTTTTTTAATAAGTCAAACAAATATTCATAATTCCCTTTCTTGTATTCTTTTCTTTTTTCCTTAAGAAGAAGGCATAAAAGATTAAAGGGTTCAATTAACTTGTTCTCAGAACATTTAGATTTAGGTTGCAAAGAAATGATCTTATGGCACTTTAAATACATGGATTCCATAAGAATCTTGCAAAAATACTAGTCACTTCTTTGAAGTCCACAACATATAGTGAAAACACTATGACATTTTTTAATCACATCACCGTCCTATTGCTAAGCAACCTTGTCTAGAAATCCTCATTTTTCTACTATATGCAGTGGAAACCATGTTCATGAATTATGTTGTTGGCTCCACCATTAGGCCTCTGACAATGGTGGCAAAATTTTGGTAATCAAGTCCATTAGGCCTTTCTAAATTCTATATAGCTAGACATTGATTTCACTCATGCCTTTATTTATCGTAGAATGTTCAAGACACCATGAAAGTTTGTCCCTGCAAACATCCTCCTCACATAAAGTAATTACCTTAACTTCACTCTTGCTCTTAGCTTTTCCACATACAATGAATAACATTTTACCTTTAGTGCCTAGGTGTGTCATAATGCTAACACTCTTTCAAAAGGTTGAAAAAGTTTGTGCACTTTCATTTTCCTCATGCATCAAGTAGGCTTGCTTTTGATTTGGTTTATGATAACAAGTTAGTGCTTGATCAAGTTTTTGATCTAATGAGTGGACTTTTCTTGAGAAAAGGTTGAAAAGCTTAACTACTTTATGCTTGTCTTAACAATGTGGGACAATCTACTTCGTCAACATAGTTTCTTACCATGATAGGGATGTCAAGAGAGAAATTTAGTATGTATATCAAGTTAAAGGAGAAACCTAGGCTATGAAGTATATTAGCATGGATGGTATACTACAAGGAGCATGACCATTATGTGAGGGGGCTTTTTAAGATATGACCAATAAGTCTAACATTGTTAAAGAAGATATTAAATATCCTATTATAAAGAGATGGATTCCATCACTTATTGCATCTAAATTTTAAATTGAATATGAGTTTAGCTTTATAAAATTTAACATCAACATTGATTACTAAAAATGAAAATCAAAAGATATCGATTGTATGCTATTGGTTCGGGTTTTGTGCAAGCATGTATTCTTGATGATATTGAAACCAATGTGCTCTTTCTAATTAAGCAAGTGAAAAGAAACAGCCTTACAAACACCTATAAGCCTTCGCCTATAGATTTTCGTGTAAGCCTCTAACCAACTCACAACCGATTGCACATCAAAATGAAAGGTCTAAATTTTTTCTTCCCCTAATTTATATCTTTTGTTTTTGTTAGGTTTTATGCACGTAACAATTTAAGTCTCTCACAGATGGCATCTAAAATAGGTTGATCCATTAGAGCAAAAATTCAAAACTGCAAAATACTTTTAAAATCTTAAAACACACTTATAAATAGATCAAAAGTCAATGACCATGATATCAAACAACGTTCGTTGCTTTGAACACACATTTTGATGCCCCAAATTGTTTGTTATACACTTAAATGAAATAGATATTATAAGAGTAATCTTTCATACAAATATGATATGCATGCAAGAAACTAGTCGTGTCGGTAAGCTCAAACATTCTTATGCTTACTTTCTTCAAGAATTTACCAAGATGAGTTTCCATATTTCTCTGAAGGTCTTCAAGTAAGTTCTCCAAAATCGTTTCTTCATTTACCCTTTTGGTGGTGGCCCAATTGTATTGTTTAGAGTAACCATTCCTAACTACCTAATGTGTAAAGATGGATTCCCTAAGTTATCCTAGTGCTAATCAGGAAAAGTGGGCTACTTTGGCAACCTAATACTTTAATTACTAGGTACTAAATGGAGTAAGTTTGGCAAATGCACACCATTTTAATACAAACTATGGTTGGTTACATCATGTTGTGGCTTATGACTTCTATAGGGTTGGTGGACACAAATGAAGTGCATAGGCATAAGAGTAGGAGAAAAGTCATAATACATGTAATGGTGGAGCTCTCACCATAGGTAGAGTTGAAAAAGTAGTCCATTCATTTTGTTTCATTATTCTACAATATAAATTGGGCGAGAAAGACTAGCACTTGGGAAGAAATGATCCTTTTGTTTTGTAATTTCTTTATCACTACAACAAAATTAGCGCTAATTTTAGTATGGAAGTATATCCATAAAATAGTAGCTACCACTTTAACATGTAACTTCTGCTTTGGGACTTATATATCCAAAATGATGCATCCTTTGTTTCAACCACTAAAGGCAAGGTGTTTTAGTTATTTGCAATATTTTTGAGTTAGATGTGAAAGAGATGAATGGTCAAGAATCAATAAACTAGAGATTAATTAGCTTAGACTTAATCAATTGATTTGAGGAAATAGGAGATTGTAACATAAGACTCAAGAAGGCAAATCAAGAAATTAATGAGCAAAGCACAAGCTTACATTTTATGGGATTCTTTTATTTGAAAAAAAAAAAAGGATTACTTCCAAGCACAAGATCTAGGCCTTCGTCACCTACACCTAAAGAGAAAAAAGGTTAATCAACATGATTTGGTTCCACATCAAGTCTTGATCTCAGGATAATATCAAGTAGTAAACTAGTTGTAAACTCTAGAAATGGTTATGATTACAAAGTTACCAAATCTAAAGGAATAACTATTTTTAAAGTAGCCAACTCTTTCTAATAATGAAGTCTAATGTTATGAAATAGACAGAGGAAAAAGGGAAGAAGAAAGGAAAATTTGAGGCAAAAGACATGGAAAACTCAAATGCTCAATCAAAATAGAAAGTTCAATTATGGCTGACCATAACACAACTTAGCTTTGATGTCATGGTAGCTAAAACATCATAAGGTTGCTGGACCAAAACAAGGAACAAAGATGACTATTAGGCGAAAGGATAACGAGACGAAACCATAAATGTCCTAGATTAAAAAAGCTCCCAAAGAAAAGGTAATTTTCCTTTAAAACTGATTAAATGAAACTAACTATTTTGCTTAAAGTTATGTCTTCTTTTATATATCAAACCCTTTTGATTTTACCATCATTCTGTATAGAATGTCATAATGAAGTCCGGATAAAAATGCAAACCATTATTTCAAGTAATTGATTCAAGTTTAGGGGATATATTGTAAAAATACAAACCATTATTGCAGCTTTGGTCTAATTTTCATGTGCAGTGATATTAAGTTAAGCTTTAAGAATAGACATGTTTCATGAATATGACTTTGTTTAGTAAAGTCGAAATAAGTTTCTTAGAGCTTCCAAAATTCTCATTGCAATACAAACCAAAAATTTATATGAGTAATAGTTGAAGAAAAGCTAACAAGTTAACTAAACGTGTTGAAATTTTCAATCTCCTACCCCTTATCTCTATTACTAGTCTTCGTAAATGTGCAAATAATAGAGTTATCCTGAACTGAGAATCTAAGATTGGAAACTATCACTAGAAAGTTTAAATAGATCCTCATCTAGCTTCATCAACTAGCATGGCTTGATAGACCTCCATAACAACCATTACAACCCTAAGGAATCTGAAGAAAGAAACAAGTGTTTTGTTCTCTTTTGTTAAGGTTTTTCCTAGAAATGGAGGAATGATTTGTGCTTAAGAAAGAGAAATTCAACCCTATAATGACTTGTCAATTCCATAAAACAAGGATAACCATGAATGGCAAATATGGCTTTACTCAAACAGTTAAGAAAAATATAAAAGAAAAAACACGAGGGAAAAGAAAAAACACGAGGTGATAGAATGCAGATGAAGCTTTTGAGTTCTTGCTGCTTTGGTATTGTGATGTGTTGGGCAATTCGTGCAAAGAGGATGACCATTGCGCCTCACCAACTAGCCAGAAGGCAATATTCCTGCCAAAGAATCCCCTATTTCATGTGCCACTAGAGATTCATTTGGCCTAAAAAGGTTGTCAAGTTTGTGGTTAACATAATATGGAACACTCACCTGTCTATTTGGTGTTCTTGTTTCAATCCTTAATGGACCAGTATGGCCTACATGGGATATTTTGATTTCATTAGACTCCATTGAATTCATAAAAATGGAAATCGATGCACTCTTGCTGTATACAAATTACAGGTATTAGAAATCCATATATTGGTCCAACAACTACCCATTTAGGTATGTAAGTGTTGGTCTATCATCTTTCTCAATAAAAATCCAGCAAACTTTAAATGAAGGGAGCAGAATAGGAAGCATAAGAAAGATCCCAGTTTCAAATGTTAGTAGCAATTGTATTTTAGAATATTAGTACCAGTCATGATCAACAAGAACAATATTAAACTACCATTCAGGCACTAGTAGCATTGATTAGTTTTTTGGGGTCCCGAAAACATAACACAATTTTCATGAAAGATTTCAGTTTCCTGTTTCCTTTCATTATTAGCCACTATAACTGTAAACTTTTTTTCACTCTTACTTGTTTGCCTTCTAATAGAGTCTGGGTGTAACCAACAGATGTACCTAATATTGGTGGACAATGTACACCTTTATGATTTGCCTTTTATTTTCCTTACCTTCTTTTTTCTTCTTTTTTGGTTGTTCACCACACTGTGTGTGGTTGAGAAGGGATTTCTCCCGATATATGGATGTTTATAATCAACACCTCATGAACAAACAAGAATGAGTAGGAATTAGTTTCAATCTTTTGGTAGAAACTATTAACAACATTAATATACCAAAGTACTTATATAGTCGGCTTTATTGCTCCCTTATTATGGAAGACAGTTTATAAACAAGAAATATAGCACTTCATGAATACTAAGAAATTCTGACCAACTATTGTGGTCAAATTTCAGTCGATGAAGTTCCATTAAGCGTTGAACATCCAAAGTTGAACCAGTCTTGGTTGAACCACTCAGGGTTTCATGTGGACGAATGTCAAAAACTATTATAGTAATGGGTTCCATTGCACATAGTAGAGGCTTTTTTGCCTCACCCTTTTTATCATGTGGCCGATGGCTACGAGATGATGGTTTACAAATCATCTTTGATGTGAAGTGTGGGTTTGTAATAAAGCTACCTTAACTTTTGTTTAATCCAACATTTTCTCTTGTATTCTATTCTTTTCTAGTTTGGTTAGGTTATAATCGTGCTCATGATTCAATTTATCTTCTAGACTTAATTCCTTCATTTTTACTTGCTTTGTTCATATTCTCTACTTACTTTCTGCTATCTATTTCATCATTTATTTGCTTCAGTTCAGTTTTTGCATCATCTTTTCAACATTGTTTTTACTCGCAGTTTGTTAGTATCACTTGTCAGGTTTGCTATGAAGAAACAATTATTAGAACCTCCTTTCAATTGTTGTAGTTTGATCTTTCAATTGTGTGCTACATATACTTTTCGTTAAATCTTTATGTCTAGATGGTGAATGTCAGCTATATCTACACCTACACACACATTCACATCACTCACTCCCTTATGAGTATCCTAGATCTGTAGGGGTACCTATACTATGTATTCTTTTATGTATAAACACATGGCTTGTATACTTCTTGTAAGACACATAATATAGAAAATATCTTTTAGCTGCATTCTGTTCTTCTTTCAGTTTCCAATATTGTTCCGGCTGATGTGTTTCTAGTTGGACAAGGTTTAACTTGGTATCAAAGCCTTTCTTTCGTGAGCCACCTCTCCTCCAACCATCTTCCACTGTGGCATCATCGCTTGAGACATGCTTCCTCCGATGTTCTTATTCGTCTTTTGTCCTCCTCGAACACCCCATTTTCTCGGTTTTCTCTCCCCGTATGTATTGCATGTGCTCTTAGTAAGAGCCATTGCCTCCCCTACCCCCCCACCTAATCTCGGGCCTCTTGTCCCTTTGAACTGGTTCATTTTGATGTTCGAGGCCCTGCTCCTGTAACTTTTTATAATGGTTATAAATATTATGTTTGTTTTGCGGATGACTATTCTTGCTTTACTTGGCTCTATCCTTTCATCTCTCATTCCCAATTCTTTTCTATTTTCACTGTCTTTCACTCTTATGTCACCACCCAGTTGCAACTTCCTCTACGCACCATTCAATGTGATGGTGCTCTTGAATTCCTTTCCTTTGCTATTCGTGCCTTTCTTACCACTCACGGTATCCATCAGCGTATTGCTTGTCTATACTCTCCGTTTCAGAATGGTATTGTTGAATGAAAACATTGTCATATTGTCGAGATGGGTCTCGCCCTCCTCACCCATTCCTCTGTCCCTCTTCACTTTTGGGACTTTGCCTTTAAGACTTCCATTTTTTTGATTAATTGCCTTCGTACCCCTGTCCTTAATCATCTTTCTCCCTGGCAAATTCTTTTTCACTCTCCTCCTGATATCTCCTATTTTCGTGCCTTTGGCTGTGCTGTTTTTCCTTACGTCCCTATGCCCCCATAAACTCTCTCCTCATTCTCGTCCTTGTATTTTCCTTGGCTACCCTCTTGGTTATTCTGGCTATCGTTATTATTATCCTAACACCTGTCATTTCTACAGCATTGCTGATGCTTTTTTTGATGAGTCCACCTTCCCCTTTGCTCACCTCTCTTCTTCCCATTCCTCCCCTTCACCTTCCCTTCCTATATCTCTTCCTCTTTTCTCCTCTAATCCACCCATTGTGGCTCAGTCTTCTCCTTCTTCCTTTCCTTCCTCTCCTCCCTCCTCCTTTTCCTTCGTCGAGTCCCACCCCTCCTACCTTTTGTCACCCTATGATTACCCGCCTAAAGGATGGCATTGTTACCCGTCGCACCCTTACCCGTAACCACACATTTGCCCTCATCACCCAAACTCATTCCTACCCTAAACCCACCTCCTTTACTTAGGCTTTTCGCGACCCCTACTGGTGTTTCGCCATGACTATTGAGTACACCACTCTTCTTCAAAACCATACCTAGGATCTTGTTCCTTTACTCTCTCATGCCCGTCCCATTGGCTGTAAGTGGGTCTACAAGGTCAAACTTCGCTTTGATGGCTCCCTTGAGTAGTACAAAGCCCAGCTTGTTGCCAAAGGCTTTCACCAGCAACTCGGCCTTAACTACATAGAGACCTTTAGCCCTGTGGCTAAACCAATTACTATTCGAGCTGTCATTGCCTTGGCCTACTCCTGTGGGTGGGATGTTTGCCAGTTGGATGTGTACAACGCCTTTCTTCATGGCACTCTTTCTGAGGAGGTTTACTGTTGCAACCCCTTGAATTTTAGGATCCTTCTCGGCCTCACCTGGTTTGTTGCCTTCGCGAGTCACTTTATGGGCTTAAGCAAGCCCCTCGCGCTTGGTACCAGCGACTTAGTGCCTTTTTTTTATCTCTAGGCTTCTATGTCTCTGTTGCAGACACTTCGCTCTTCCTGCTTCATACTCTTCATTACAGTTTTATGGTACTTGTGTTATGTTGATGATATCTTACTCACGGGCTCTCCCCAAGCCCTCACCTTTATTCTTCTTGTAGCTCTACAACAGGAATTTGTTATCAAGGATCTTGGTCCTCTTCACTATTTTCTTGGTGTGGAAGCTCACTTCACTTCACATGGCCTGTTTCTTCATCAGGCTAAGTTCACCCATGAGATCCTTGCTCGTACCCGTATGACTGATGCCCGTGGAGTTCCCACTCCATGCACTACCACTGAGCCTCTCTCACAGTGGACCAATGACCCTTTCTCTAATCCCCATCAGTATAAAAGTGTTATGGGTGCCTTGCAGTACCTTACCCTTACTCACCAAGATATTGCTTATGCGGTTAACACTGCTTACTAGTTTCTTCACGCCCTTACCATTGCATATTGGCAAGCTATTAAACATATCCTTTGTTATTTGGCAGACACTCCTCGCTACGAGCTCCTCTTTACTCGCAGCTCCTCTACTATTCTTCATGCCTTTTCTGATGCTAGTTGGGTTGGTGACTGTGATGATCATTGCTATATTGGTGGCTTCTGTATCTTCCTTGGTTCTAATCTTATTTACTAGTGCTCCTGTAAATAGCGGACCATTGCTCGCTCCAGCACCGAAGCTGAGTACAAATGTCTTGCTGACACTACCTCTAAAGTCATTTGGATTAAGTACCTTTTCTGTGATCTTCAGGCTTTACCCTCTCATCCTCCTACTCTCTGGTGTGACAATCTCTCTACTCTCTATCTTGCTGCTAATCCTATCTTTCATGCTCGCACCAAACACATTGAGATTGATTATCGCTTGATCCACGGCCAACTCTACATTCAGTTCATTTCCTTTGCTAATCAACCTATAGATATCTTCACTAAAGGCCTTTCTACTTCGCTTTACTGTTCTTTATGCTCCAAGTTGATTTTTCATTCTGATCAGTCAGCTTGCGGGGGGATGTCAGCTATACCTACACCTACACACACGGTCACATCACTCACTCCCTTATGAGTATCCTAGATCTATAGGGGTACCTATACTCTGTATTCTTTTATGTATAAACACATGGCTTGTATACTTCTTGTATGAAATATAATACAGAAAATATCTTTTAGTTGCTTTCTGTTCTTCTTTCAGTTTCCAATATTGTTCCGGTGATGTGTTTCCAGCCGGACAAGGTTTAATTGTGAAGTATATAAATTAGTAGTGCCATATCATTTTGCTTCCTTAAGTGCTTGGAATCCAAAATGAGTATGAACACTTCCCAGCAAAGATTATTGGATTTTTGGAATCCTTTTAGTTGTCATAGTTTGATCTCTCAACTGTCTCCTTTACATAATTTTGGTTAAATCTTTTAACATGGGTAGTGAAAGATATAAATTAGCCGCGGCATGTTTCTTGTACATAGCATACATAACATTCTGCTTTCTTAATTGTTTGGAATCCAAGAGGAGTAAGAACACTTTCCAACAGAGATGATTAAAGCTAAGGAATACAACATAATTAATCATACTTCGTCCCATGATATGAGGTCATAATCAAGAAAATTGATTTTGAAAGTAACTTGGACAAAGGAACAAGGCAAGGGACAAGGGAAGCAAGTGGAGCAAGGAAGTTGCTAACATAGTTCTTCTTGGGGTGTTTTCTTTTTTGTAGTCAATGAGATATGTGTTTACAATCTCTACTTACCTAAACCCGAATACACCCTTCCTTTCTTTTAAGGTTATAGATTTTCTTTGGGTTCTTTTGAGCTCATAGATTCACTCATTCTCTCTCTATTTTACAAATGCGTCAATTGTGTCTATTTTTTCGTATTTGTTCCCTTGAGTTATATTGTTGAATTCCTCTTCATAGCCTTACAGAAGATTCATTCTAGAAGTATAAATGTCACAAAAGGAACTTCTTCTCACATCACTAATGTAAGTAGGGATTCTTAATCATTTAAGTTTCATTTTAAAGATTTTTTTTTTATATTGTAAAACTCTTAGACCCCAACACACCCTTTCTTTTAAGGTTATAGATTTCTTTGGGTTCTCTTGAGCTCATAGATTTACTCATTCTCTACTTTAGGAACGCATCCATTGTGTCTATTTCTTCTTATTTGTCCCCTTTAGTTATATTGTTGCATTCCTTTTCATGGTCTTAAAGAAGGTTCATCTAGAAGTATAAATACTATGAAAGAATTTTCCTCTCACATCACAAAGGTAAGCACGAATTCTTATTCATTTAAGTTTTATTTTAAAGATATTTTTTAATTGTTAAACTCTTAACTTGCATAGAAGTTTGAATATCATATTACAAGGTTTATTTATTTCCTTAAAATTAGTTTATAAATAAGAAGAATATCTTTGCATATAAGCAATATAAAAAACTCTTATATTAGTAAATAAAAAACTCCCACATTTAGTATGTGAATAGGGGGGCTTGTGCCTTTTTTTTTTTTTTTTTTTTTACAAAAAAGAAAACACTTCTGTGGTGATGGAGCAAGAAACCGAATAACCAATTCAACTGGGCCTTATCTTCAATTCGAGTTCTTCTTCAAGGGAGGTTAGGGATATTTCAGAAATCTCATGGGTTGCTTGCAGAAAAGTGTCAGATATCACAGAAGCAGGACTGATCTTCTCATATAAAATAATTACCTCAACCGCAACACGTGGAAACAACGGAGAAGGAAACAAAAAGAAAGGAATTTTTCAGCTAATCGGAAGACGTTTCTTGCAGAAAGCGTAGTTCGTTTGATAAGGAGAGAGACCAAACAATAACTTGTGGTCTCCACTTTCTGTCCTGCGCTTCGATTTCCGCTGCACCTGTTCTTTTGCCGGACACTATTCCAGTTTTTGCCAGAACTTTCAGGTAAATCATCTTCGTGGTGGTTTAAAATCAAAGTTATGATCAGAGAGATGATTTTCGTCAGTGATGAGTTCAGTTATTTAGTTCTGCGTTTGTGAGACACAGAAGGATTTAGCGGAAATGTTAATTTGTGGTATATAGGGATTATCTTTTTGTTTTTGGGGCAGAAATCTGATTTTTTTTTTTTTTTTTTTTAACATAGCCAGGTGCGGAAACGAGGTTGGTTCTAGTTTAAAACCAGGAAGATTGAGTTGGAGTCCCCTTTTTTCGTTCTTATCGTTGTGCTTTCTGGTTCTGTTAGCGTTAGGAAAAGTTAATTCGTGGTATAAAGGGATTATCTTTTTGTTTTTGGGGCAGAAATCTGGTTTTCTTTAACATACCGAAGTGGGGAAATGAGGTTATTTCTAGTTTAAAACCAGAAAGATTGAGGATGAGTACCTTTTTTGTCCTTATTGGTGTGCTTTCTAGTTCTGTTAGTGCTAGGATGGGATTATGTACGCGTTCTATTGGGTTTAACGGCTTTATTCTTTCAGACATGGATGGGAATTCAAGTGAGAATGAGCCATTGTTGAATCGCATCCAACAGTTGGAACATGGTACGTGTACTTCTTGTGTCTGGCGTTCACCTCTCACCTGAAATGAGTTTTCTTTCACATCATTGATTCGGTCAAGTAGTTCAGCGAGTGTCCACCATAGATTTATTGTCCATTCAATGAAATTGAACATCTTTCTGCTTTCCTTTTTGTGAAATAACAATGATGGCATTCTGTTTGATAAAAGTAGATGTAATGCTTATGTTTCATTCATTTTTGGATTTCATTGCTCCTTAGAATTTTTGAACGTTACTTTCTTGGGGGTTTTTGGTACTCCTTTTGTTATCGTTCCCCTATTTTCTTAATGAAATTTATGCACTTCAAAAGCAAAAGTGTCTTTAACCCTTAGCCTCTAGTTGTAGATGCTTCTTCCTTATAAAAAGTGTCATCTCTTGTTTTTGTGTGTAGCAATTTCTTCCTTTCCGTATTAGATAAACTTAATCTACACATTATATGGTTTAAAGATTCATTCTTCACATAACTAATTGCAGCTTGTGCTTTCTAGACTGCTATGTTCTAAAGTTTGTTACTGCAATTTTCTCCAGTACTGGATCTGTTTTTACCAATAAGATTTAGTGTGTGGACTATTTCTCTTGTAGAGCGTGATGAATTGCACAAAGATATTGAACAATTGTGTATGCAACAAGCTGGACCTGGCTACCTTGCTGTGGCTACACGAATGCATTTTCAAAGGTATAATTTTCTCTCTCAGTCCAAATCATCTCTCTGCCTCCTTCATCTCCTGTTGTATGGAAGGCGTGAGTGGAAAGGAGATAAGGGGCTTACTGGAGCCTGTTTGTTGGTATTGTTGTGGCTCAATTAAACTTTATCATAGTAATATCGGTCCTCCATTAGGACAGCTGGCTTGGAACAGGAGATTGAGAACTTGAGAAAGAAACTAGCTGCTTGCACAAGAGAAAATACAAATCTTCATGAGGAGCTTTCAGAGGCCTACCGGATCAAAGTAAGACCTTGAAATCTTAATGCATGCAACTTGTTTGGCCTCCATCCCATGCTTATTAGCCTTCTTTGATGTTCTCAGAGCCAACTTGCAGAGCTCCATGGTTTAGAGGTCTCAAAGGTCTCCCTCCCTTCCTCCTTCCTCTCTTTTTGTGCATCTTACATTAAAATACACCTATCAAATGGTAAGTTTCATGACCGTTAATAAAAGACAAACGGACAGAGAAAGTTAGGAATGGCTTTAACGGGAAGTAATTGATACAAAGCTATATTCCGACTTAACTAATTATTGCAAACTCTCTGATTGCTAAATGTAACATAAAACTGTTATTGCTTTATTTTAGGAATAATTTTTTTTTTAAAAAAATCTCACTGCCTTTCTTCTTTTACTGGCTTGATCTGTCCTCACATTGCCTCAACAGAAAATAGATATGTATAATCTCCCCATGGACATCATTAAGTGGTTTTTCGTTGGCTTTTACAAGTGCTTGGTGTAATAAGATTTGGAAGAGCTACATCTATTAGTACCAAATCTGATTCATAATATTTAAGAGGAAAGATGGAGGCTTAAGATTTTTGGAACCTTGTTTTGTGGTTGTGATATGCTTCATCTCTTTTTCTTAGAATATGGAGGCTGAGAAGCAGCTTAAATTTTTCCAAAGCTGTGTAGCAGCTGCTTTTGCTGAAAGGGACAATTCAATAATGGAGGTTGTGATAATTATTGCCTCTGAATTTCAGAATTCTCGTGTTAGATTTCCTTTTTTGTTTTTATTTTTAATTTATTTAACAATGCTTTATGGATGGTGACAGGCTGAGAAGGCCAAGGAGAACGAGGAGATCATGTTGCTGAAAATGAATGAAATCCAGAAGAGGTACTTGAAGTCTTTTAACCCTTGGGCTGCTCATTTACTATCTGTGCTCACCATGTGTGATATAAGAAAAAGTGACTTTCAAGTTGATGTTGAAGGTTTTGTTTGCTATTAGATCTATCCATATAATGACACAGAGTGTCTTTAGCTGATGGAAATTCTAATAAGAATAAAAAGAAATTGAAATAGCTTTCACGGGAAACAGATGATAACCATCTGTATTAAGAAGCAAAAAATGTGGAAGATTTGAAATTTTTGCTAAAAATTCAACAAACAATAAATGCTATAATGGAATATGAGAAGAAAAGGGGGTTCCATTTTTAACACGTCCTTAATCCTGCAAGACAACCGCCACCACCAAGAACTTATGCAAATGTATGCTTTACGGACCTTGAACTTGACATTGCTTTAATAGGTGGAGCTTATAGAAGGAATTGCGATTTCTTGCTCCTTGAAAGGGGTTTCTATGATTCAATTTGTACTTTATTGCTTTGCTGTTATTTTGGTTTTCACCACATGCTGTAATAAGATCTCAATGGCGGATGTTAAGGCAATGAAAAAAATCCTCTTTGAAGGGGTTTGTAGAATGAGAGGAAGCTGACCAAAGGATGATGTAGCAAGTTCCTTCTGCTATTGTTTTCTCTCTCTCTCTCTCTCTCTCTCTCTCTTTTCTTTATTTTTTTATTTTTTTATTTTTTATGTTGCTATTGTTTGATTACTGGGTAGGGGCGGAGTAGAGTGCTTTGTAAAGGGTAGAATTAGGATGCAAACAAATGTTGTGGTCGATGGAGAATGGATATCCTTTTATGAGTTGTGAAGTGGGTTGATTTTCTGACGCATCTTACTTCCTCCCCCTTGCTTTCTTCTGCTACTGATGTACTTGTATATATTCCTCACATTATTTTCCCATAATTATTTGGGAAGTTAATTTAAGGGATGATATTTCATTCTTCAACTGTTTGTGACAGCTCAAAAACTTGTAACTGTGTCTTGGTGTTAAAAAGAAATCTTTGATTTTTACAGTGTGGCCTAATGTATGATTTGGTTCAATGTATGCTCACTAATTTTTTGATGCAAATATGTATATATTTTTTTAATCACAATCAGGTGCATGACATCTATTATGTCCTGTCACTTCTCTGTCTAATTTGCATGATATTGTGTAACAGGTTGGATGAGCTCACCTCAGATTGCCTTGAGCTGAATAGACTGAATGATACATTACAGCTTGATCTAGCAAAGCAAGAAGATCAGAATAAGACTTTCAAGAAGGTGATTGTCCCTTTTCTTCCTAATAAGTCTATCTGAATGATATAGCTTTTTCTTGGGTGATATCAAGACTCTGCGTAGATCCTCCTCAGGCATACACACGGTGCATTTTTGGTTACAGTTGGGTGCTTATCAGTTTAGCAAGACTAACTGGATTAGTTAGGTGGTGGTTCATGTTCTGGAAAATTTCACCTTTGGCTTAAAGTAGTTGTGCCTCACTTGTTGGAACAGAAAAATGTTGGTTGTCATGGTGATCTTCATCTTTGCTTTTGGCCCTTGGTTTTGCTGGCCATAGATGCCATATTTACCCCATTATTGTAGCTTTGGTATCATTCTTCCAGGCTTCTCTCCCCTGGTTTATGGTTTACTTATAAATAGGTAAAGAAATAAAGGAAAAGAAACAGAAAAAATATATATATGCTTACTATTTTTATAAAGAAAAGAAAGCTGCCAGGAAGAAGCTGTTATCAGAACCACCTCTCGACTATCATTGTTTGATCTCTCACTTGTCTCCTGCCAATACTTTTGGTTGATTCTTTAAGTTTGGGTGGTGAAGGGTATAAATTTTGCAGTGGCATTTCTTTTGTACATGCCATACATAACATTTTGCTTACTTAAGTGCTTGTAATCCAAAATGAGTATGTACACTTTCCAACAAAGATGATTGGATTTTTTATATTCTATTCTTTGAAGGTGTTTGACTCGTTAAACTGCCACTGGACAACTAAATATTGAAGATCTACTTTCTTCTTATTCATGAGAAAGCTTGAAGTTGACACTTAAAGATCTTCTAGGATGTTATGTATGTCTTTTGTGATATAAATTGTTTATATTTGTTGCTTAGTTTAGTATGAAAGTGTGGCTAACATGAAGCCTATTTTTGATAATCTGACTTCTAAAATGGCCTTAAGGTCAAACATTTATTTCTTCCCTCATCACGAGGAAGAAAAGGTAAGGTCATGGGTTAAGTTGATTAGTCTTTGGTTCAACTAATCAAAGGAATTTTCGTCCTCATTAGACAAGTGGTGGAGGGTGACTGCAATGTGATATTATTATGTTTGTTGCAAATAATGAATAAGTAATTATGTTTACCTCTCAGGATAGCTATATGATTCTCATTTTCCTACATGAATGTGCCTCCTTCTCATTTTATCTTGTTGTTTTCTTACTGACAGAGTTTATTGTATAAATCAAATTCTGAAATTGGATCTGATTTTCTTTCCTTCAACCATTTTTAGTGCTTATGAAGACATATTTACTTTTACAGGTTGTTGACAGATTTTACGAGATTAGGCAACAATCTCTCAGAGAATTTGAGGATTTAAGTTGGGAAGACAAATGTGCGTGTCTTTTGCATGATCCCCCAGAAATGTGGAGTTTTAATGATACTTCCACCGCCAAATACATTGTAAGTTTCGTGGATTTTTAAGTTGCAATTATCATTCACTATTGACAATAGATATCTTTTGGCTGGATAGCATGGTCTCAAATCAGATAAATCATGATGAATATAATAGATATATGGCTTGCTGATATTTCTCACGTTTTCTTGGGTTGTATGTCAGATTTAAGTTTCTCTGATGCAAAAAATGATCTGCAGAAACCTATTGTTGAACTGTGCATAAGCTACTGATATTCACTTTCTTTTATAACTTAGCTGTATTTGTGAATTAGACACGTTTCTATATTACTCGTCCTCCTAACTGGGTTGCGCTTCATACTCCCTCATAGTTTATCTGGATTCACCTTAATCACATCAAAACGGATGGTCGTAAATGCAGAACAGTGAAATAGCTGAGAGTATACATGATAAGGAGTATGGAAATTACTAAATTGAAGCAGTGTTTGTTTAATACTAAACTAAATCCCTATGAGAAATTTTTAAGTTAGAAATTGTGAATAAAATCCACAAATTCCTACAAATACATGCATTGTGTCAGAGAAGACAAACCCAAATTCTGTTTGTTGTTGTTTGGGCTTTTTTTTTTTTTTTTTTTTTTTTTTTTTTTTTTTGTTTGGTGGGGTTGGGGGGGAGGTGGTATAGAATATCAGAGCTCAAAATCCAATTCTTCTGAACCCATGATAACTGAAACATGTTGTGCGAGGTCAAGCAAATCAAATAAAGAGAATGAAAAAGAAAAAGGAAAACAATGAGCTATATTAACTGAATGTTCTGATGTTCTACTGAAGTGATCTGAGTGTCTCTGACGTGTTAGAACCCAAATTGAATAACCTCAGAGGAACTGAACTACACCAAGCTGAGGAGGCCGCATCGGTTAAGTTCCTTGTAATAAATGGGCACCCCAAGAATACTTTTCTAGTTGTTAATGTCAAATGTTGCATAACGACATTGTTCCTGTTGTTTTAGAAGTTTATATATAGGAATATTTGATACTATTGCATAGGTCAGGCCCAACTGGAAATGCAAAGATAGTCAAGTTTCCATTTGATTGAGAATTTATTTTCTATCTGCGACTCGAGTAACTTATTCCTCAGACAGAGTACATTAGAAGAAGAGGTCGAGACACTGAGGAAATCTGTGGATAATCTCCAAAATAAGCTGCGTATGGTAAGCATTTAGTTCTGTCCATTGTGGGTTTTTGCATCTAGCAAAGTGAATAATTGGCTGCATTAATGGGATCTTCATTTTCCTGCTATCCACAGGGGTTGGAAATTGAAAAGCATCTAAAGGACAAAGTTCGTGAATTGGAAAAGAAGAGAGTGAGTTTTTTATTGTCTGTGTGTTAAGATATAATTTCTATCCATGCCCCTGTTGCGTCCGCACTTCTGCCCAACAGAAAGAAAAAAAGGAAAAAAAGAAAAAAAGTAAGAGAAAGCATAAATTTTGACTCCTAATTTCTTTTGTTTGTTTTTGAACTAATTGCATGCAGGCGTATGCAGACAGAATTAGCAGGAGTGGGATAACAGGGCTGCGTCAATACCATTCTCAGCATAGCGTTCAGATCATGAATTTACTCAATGAGGGAAAATCTCAAATGAAGTCCATTGTTTATGTGATAGAGGAAAAGATCAGGCAATTTGAAGTGGGTAGAGTACAAAACTTGGGGCCCCCTAAAGGAGATGAAAAACCTGAGGAATATGAATGTCGGGATGTACATATGGCTACTCATTCTGGCTCTGACTTGTTATCTAAGGTTTTCTCACTGCAAACTTACGCTATAATTTTTTTTTTTTTTTTTCTTCCCTCTCTCTCTCTCTCTCTCGCTTTCCGTGGTATATTTTGTAAGTGTCTTAGTTTCACATTGGCTTTGCCTGTATTCCCGGTTCTTTTCCATCTAAAGCTTGGGAATCCCGCACGGAGGGGGAGTGGGGTGGTTACATATGTAGTCATTGCACGACATTTTTGTTACTTCTGCTTATTCATAAGGAGTTATATATTATAAAGTGCACAAGCTTACGGGAGTGGTTGGAAAAAATAAAAACTACCATGGATATTTTTCTTTGCAACATATACAAGTGGGGAAATCGACTTTGTCCTTTCCATTACCTTTCCTTTGGACATCTCTACAAGTCTAGATGTGAAAGCCAGTTGTTTCTTTCCTTCCAAAGACATCTGAAGGAAAGAGCAAGTGACAACTGCTATTTCACTTTGTTTTTGTGATTGAGAGTCTCAATATGCCAGCTATATTGATGACGGACTGATAAATTGAGGACACAGCACATCTTGAACTAGAAGTAGTGCAATATTTCACCAGCCAAACATAATGCTGTTCTCCTTGTCTATGGAAGCATACATTATATATCTCACTTTTGTAGTAGTTTCACACCAAATCTGCTCTCATTGGAAGTAACTTGAAGGGAATGCATGTACATTGAAGAAAGAATTGAAGATCCATTTTGGGGTGAACCATATCCTCTTGGATTTCTAATAGTTTCGACCTACTATGTCAAATGAGTAACATACAGGTAGCATACCTTTATCATCAATTTAAGTAAAAGCTCAGAGGTAGTCCCATAAAAGTAGCTTGCCTCCAAATTCTTCATAAAAGTTTGATCCAATATCCAGTTCAAATTGAATAAGGTGAGGAAGGGAGGCTGGGTAACCTACCTAAGAAACTTCTGGGAAGTCTGTTTAACTCTCTAATCCAAGTAGTCTTAAAAAAAGAAAACTTCGTTGAGGCTGATTTAACAGACTCCCTTTCCCTCTCCTTTTGCTTTTAGTTCCCTGCTACACTTGCTTAAGATTTTAGAATGCTGAAAGAAATTGAACACCAAGAATCTTCAAGCGTTTTGTATATAGAGCTCGACTCCTAGACAACTGTTACCTTTTCCAGATCTTTTCTACTGTCAGATGGTTCATCTTAGATGCCTGACCTAATGGGTCAGATGATTCATCTTGGATGCCCGACCTGATGGGTCAGATGGTTCAAGGACGCAAGTTTACCTTTGCAACTGTACTAATGTTTAAGCAACCTTGACTTGTTTTGCTGTATTATAGATGGTTGTAGCAAACATTTTCTTTTTATGTTCATATTTCACATGCAGCCTTATTGTTGATATTTGGTATGTTCATTTTTTTTTGCGCAAAAAGGTTGTGTGGTAGCTGTATATCTTGTAAATAACTATTTTATCTGAATTTGAGGTCTGATATTTATTTACAGGATAAGGAAACCACTATCATATCCAGTAGAATTATAGTTTTTAGTCACAATGTATGCACCCGATGACATTGTTCAACCTTCTTCTCTACAGCTTTTAATTTTAATATTAGTTTGTTCTCTTGGTGTTCAGAGCTATGGTCCTGGCTTACCAGATGTTACAGCTGATGGAAAAGGAGATTCCTCTGAAGCCCTTGCACAGGCATTGCAAGAGAAGGTTTTTTTCTTTTTCTTTTTTGGTTATACTTGCATATATATACTCTCTTCTTTCTCTTACTTTCTCCCTTTCTCTCCCTTCCCCCCCGGTCCACCCACACCAATCCAATTCTCTAATTATTATTTTCCTATGGAGTATGATTGGTGCTTCTTACATGCAGTGTCTTTTGCGTCTTTTATTCTTTAAGCTCATGTATAAAATCTATGTTAGGTTGCGGCATTGTTGCTTTTATCACAGCAGGAAGAAAGAGATTTACTGGAGAGAAATGTGAATTCAGCTCTTCAAAAGAAAATTGAGGAGCTTCAAAGAAACTTATTACAGGTAATTTAAGCAAAGTGTTTTTTTCTAGCACTTTATCCCATGATTTTTACAACATGAAGCCCATAAATACTTTTAACATTATGTGCTTCAGGCTATTCCCAACTCGATGTACAAAGTTTCTACATGGTTGCGTGCAGAAAATATTTGATTTGACGGGCATATTAGCAAGTACATAATATTTTCACCACATGAATGTAGGGTCTTATTCATATTGATGTGTTACCTTCCAACTAGTCATCTTTTCTGTGTGTTGATTCTCTCCCTCCAAACACCAAAAGAAAAACAAGGAAAGAAGATGTTCTTTGTTTCAAACATTGGAAAAAAGATAAACAAGAAAATGTTCCAAAGCTTTTTGTAAACTTCACTAGCATGGCTCTATGATGTATATTTTTGCTTTTTTTAAAAAAAAGTAAGAAGCTTTTCTGCTGCTAATTGATGGATGGGTTCCTATTTATGGCGTGAAAATACTCAGTTATTGCCTTTTTTTTATGGCTTTTCTTTTTTTTGGGGAGTTTTTGAAGTAGATTAAATTTAAAAAGTTGATCACGTTGGTTTTTTTTTTCTTTTTTTTTTCCTCTCTCTTTCAAGATAGTGATTCGTTAATAAGGTATCAAGATAAGAAACTTTTGAAGTAAAATTTGATAAAGTCACAATCAAATTAATTAATCAATACATCAAAAACACTACAAAATTCCAGAACAAACTATCTATTATTTCTAAATGTAAAAATATTCGTGGCAGAGTCTATCTAGCATAACTTCGAAAAGATTTTCTGAAAATGAGAAGGTTTCATGAAATCTTTTTTGAAGTTTTTTTGGTTGATTTTAAAAATAAAAAATAAAAAATCAAATGGAAGGAGACTAAGGTACAGTACACGATTGGTATATACCAAAGTCCACTAAAGATGAAGTTCTCTATTTTAATGTCAACCAAGCAGGTTGCGGTATGGTTAAATTATTTTGAGCTCTATGTTAACTGCAAACATGGTAAAGAGGCTGAGACATTGGCGTGATATCTTATACTGTATTCTATCTGAATGCACAAGCATATGACTTGAGTGAGATAAAACTAAGGTTGGTCATTCAACATCGGGATTATCTGTGCACATCTTGCTTTCATTTTGGTTTCTTTCTCTCATTTTTCTAAACCACCTGATTCAATTGCATGCTTTTATGTTTCAATTCGCACTTTGTTTTTTTCCTCCTTTAGGATGAAGCCCATAAAAAAATATGGTCAAAATGCTTTCTACCTACTTGTCATGTATATATTTCCACTATCACTCTCTTGAAAAGTGAAAAAGCAAGCCATTGCAATATGTAGTAAATGAAAATGATTAGGATTTTTGTCAAAATTTGTGAAATATGATTCTTGGACTTTTTGGTAGTGGAACATATTTGGGAGGGCCAAAAATAGAAGTGTGGAATGTTATTGCAAACAGAGAGAATATTAATCTTGAGGATTTCTGAGCCTTCTTGGACTGGTGGAAAAGTTTTTCTGTACTTGGAAAGATTCGGAAAATAGATAAGTATTAAATTCTTGCCTGAGCAACCAAATCTGTTTTGAGGTTGTTATGACTTTATGTAGAGCTGAAGTCACCTATAGGGCAGATAGTGGTGCAAGTGATGCCTGGTGGGTAGTCATTGGTCAGATGGAGCAACACCTCCTTGCTGAGTCTGGGACGCTAGCTTCTAATTTGTAGTTTGATGTGCTGTTATGCACATGGAGTCTTTGACGTCATACAAAATTCAATTGCCTTTGCATTTCTTCTTGAGCAAAGCTATGTGACTGAGCAAGATTGGCTTTTTGTTTCATTTAGGTCTAATAATTTTCAGTTAGATTTATTGATTGATTCTGAAATTCTCTTATGGTACAGGTTACCAACGAAAAAGTAAGAGCTCTAATGGAGTTTGCTCAGCTAAAGCAGGAATATCGACTACTTCAGGAGTACGGTTAATTTTCTTTCAGAATCTTTACACCACCAGAAGTACTTGTTTTTTCTTCTTTACTGCTTTGCTTGCTGGTGAGGAGAACTAGTAACATTTCATTGTTGCAAGTTCTTTCTTGGAGCCTAAAATGACCAAATAATCATTAGTGGACCCTGTTTATCTGTTGCCTTTGTAGTATTCTCGTAATGTCTCAATAGTGACTTGTTTCTGAGATTCTACCAGAGTTTTGAATGTGTCCTGTGCAATTATTCTATTTTTTATATCTTCTTCTTCTTTTCCTGGGGTGGGTGGAGGTGTGGGGTTGGTGTTTAACTTCATCACTTTGCCTATGTGGACAATACAGGGAGATTGTATATGAAGGTGTTGAGTGGTCTGTCACCGCTGGAGGGATTTGTCTTTTCTTTTGGCCACTTGGTAGAATACATGAATGTCTGAGTGGAGTCTTTTCTGTACAACCTGAGTACTTAAGTTTCTACTCATGTGAAGAGAATTTTTTATTACATTATGTATGAAAAGCTGGACAATCCTATGATGTAGCCATAGTTATTTAGGATGATAATGCCCTATGCCATAAACATTCCTTTTGTCCTTGTAGGTCCTTGCAACTTTAATCTCTTTTCTTATCAGTGGACCAGTCATAACCAATCCATCTCATTTACATACCTCTTTCTTGTAGTCTATTAGGCTAAATGCAGCTTCCCCTGATGTATTCTCTGTTTTCATTTTTTCATTTTTTCTTTTCAGTTCTTGCATTGCCTTCCTTTTATCTTATTTCTTTATTCCTGCTGTCCACATGTTTTGACACGTACGTTGACAAATTTGCATATATTGTTAGACTCATTGAGCCTCAAAGACAACTGATTTAGAGGCATTAGAGAGTAAAGTATCATCTCTTTTACCGTCAAATGCACTATTAGACCATCTTGTTCTCATTCAGTTCTCACGACACCTCATACTATTTTATCGGTACTTTCCTTGTATTTACCTAGCATTCTAGGAAAGAGTTAAAAGGTAAATGTTTTCAAAGTTTCTCTTCATGTATGGATTTTAGATTCATTCCTGTTCTCTGATTTTATCAAATGTAGCTGTCATTCTGATGACAGAAGTTAAAGTTAAAATTTTTGGTCTGTTTTGCAAGTTCTATGACAGAAGATAAGAGTTAAATTCCATCTCTCTGAAATGACCTTCTTGTTTGGGTTTTACGCAATTCCGTTCACGCTTTTTATTGTTGTATTGTTCATATCCTTGTCAGCCTTTCTTTTCGAAGGCCAACCAAATCTTCTTACAGAATCCTATCAGAACCGCTCTCTCTTTTTCTCTTTAAATTCGTTTTTAATTTGGCATTTAAAGTCTGTCAATACTCTTTTGCTATCTTATTGTCTTTTAAAGTATTTCTAATCTTTCTGTCTTTCAAAACATTCTATCAATTGCTTAAGCAGCTTCTGCTGTAGATTTTTCATCATCAAAATTTACATACCACATGGTGAAAGAATGTGTGATACAGTCGTTATGATGGTGCTAAGAATACCAACTGCTTACTCTTATGCCAGAATGAGCCCAGTTAGTCTTCCTATACTCTTGCACTGAATTGATAGATTTTGTTATTGGTGAGCTTATTGTGGATGTTTTTGGGACATGAATGTTGTGGATGTTTTGCTTTTTGAACAATTTACAGCTTTGGCAATAGTGGGTATTAATGGTGATGGGTTATGGCAGTGGTACCTAACACGATATGATGCATTTTTGCAGGAAAATCATTAAGGAGAATAAACAAGGAAAAGCTTTGGCTGATGTTGGAGGAAAAAGATTTCTTGCCGACAGAGATGGAAAGTTAAAAAACTTGCTGAAGAGAACATATCTGGGGCGTTGGATTGGTCCAGTAGATGGTAGTGGAGATGAAGCTGAAGCTCACCCAAAGAATGAAGCGAAATTCTTTGGCAGAAGGTCCAGTAGCGTGGACTTTGCCAGGTTTGTGAAATTCGTCACCATTTGAACCACTTGATGCATGGCTCTGGTTCATATGCATGCAATGATATTTCCCATAGATTTGCACCATGACCTGTCTCAATTTTCAAATTTTTACTTACCCTTCCTACATTTTCTACTTATATTACAATATTTATCTAACTTTTCCAGAATGAAGGTTGAACATGCAACTCTTAAGGAAAGCATGGAAATTATGGACCATTTGACATCGTCAATTCACAGGCTTCATCTGTCTTTATTAAAGGTATAGCATTCTGATATTTACAAAACAATGGTTACTAGTGCAAGGCATGCCACATGCAATTTCTTTTTCACTCAGACCAGGGGCGAGGGACGGGGAGTCTAAAAGCAAACAAATATTTTAAATTGGCGCGTGGTACTTTTTGACGATGGCTTGAGATGCTCGTTCATTGTTTACCATATCGTCAGTGTCATATAATTTTTCTTTCCTTTTAGCTTTGAATCTGTTGTCTGTCTGTTTCAAAGCTAGCGCTATGATTCTAATTACCTGTGTAAGGTTAATGTGCTTTATGCCTGTGACATTATTTATCTTGTAGGCCAAAGAGATGGCTTCTGAAGGTACAGTTAATAGCACTTCAGAAACTCTTGATGATATTATAAACGAGGCAAGACTTGTCAAGACTGCTCTTGGCAGCTCCCTGCCCATTAGTTGGTCAGCTGAGGGAGATGGTTCCCTAGATGAAAATATTGGCAGTGATCTCATGGATATATATGGGGACCCCAGCGGTGAGAAGATAGATTCTGTTTCTGCTGCAGGATTTGAGATGGTGGATCTCATCATACTTGCGGCTCAGATATTGAAGAACAATACGAGAAATGGTTCATGATATAGACGGCAATCTAGTTCTTGCATTGTCGGGTCTTGGTTCTATGTTTGATTCCCCTAACTGGTAGTGAATGCTAGTAGATGGTAGGAGGAAAATGATACGTGCTTTGCAAGAAAGGGGAATTGTGTAAATCAATAAGTTGTCATTGTACAGTCATGTGCTTTCCAAGGGTGTATCAATGGGTTGCTCGCCTGATGTACAGTAACATTTTGATTGGCTTCACATCATAAATCCAATTTAATAGTGCTCTGATGTTTGATGATCCTCTGTTTATTTGTTGGAAGTAGCCTGCATCTTGGACGATTGTCCTAAGAGAAAGTCGCCACCAAATTTTCCGTCTTTTACATGAAAGAAAGTATCACATGCATCACTTCACCTGCTTCTTGTAGATTTTACTAGTGTTAACAAGTAATTCATATGCACCGTGACTTGGCCTGCATGTTTGTCTAAAAGTGTTGAAATGCTGATATAACTAAAGACACGGATGGAAATCTTTCAAGATGCAGTATATTGAGAATGTCATTTCTATAGTATAACATTGAGGATGTCATTTCTATAGATACGTCTAAGTTACATTAGCAATTCATAATTACTATTGACAGAGTCTTAAGTGGTAGGAGAAGAGCCTAATATCTTGTAAACAAGTTAGTTTCATGGTTTCCTACTTCTGGTGTCTGTGGGGCACCAGACGTTGTGTAGTGCCTAATAACTTATGACGTTGAAACTAAGACAACGAGCAGTTGTGTGAACATCCTGGATAGGGGTTTAATAGCAGAAAGAACAGCAGATAAATGCAACTGATGAACTTCAGAAATTAGTTGTTCTTTGACCAAAGTTTTTTTATTTTAATTTATGTGGAAAAGGGAAGTGTAGGTGGAAAAATCTTACATGTTTCGTGCCAAGCAAGAACTTAAATGCAGATGCTGAAAGTATGAAACACATTCTTTATTATGAACTCTACCTTCCAAAGCAAAACACACAACAGTGCATCAGAACGTCCATAAGTTTCATCACTTGAGTTCATAAAACGGACCTTATTTAACAAGACAGCATTATAAACCATAGGGTAACGTAGGATCTACATGAGAAGTTGTGAAATTGGTTATGATTCAGCAGTAATTTCCACAGCAGCGATGTTCTCAGACATAAGGTTCTTCTCTCGGTCGCTTTCGAGTTGGCTGTAGTTCCCTTTCTCCTTGAAGAGTTGGATGTGGTGGTGCTTGCAATAGAGCTTTCCTTCATGAGCAATGTAGTTAGATGGGCTTATGGTGCAACCTCCTCGAGTGCATTTAAAGCAGGTCTTGTGGTAGGGAGTCCCATTAACCGTCACCTTCAAGGAATTAAAAAAACCATTATTGTTAATATGTCATCACCGTTTAGTTATGAATAATGTGAAGCATCCTATATTGTCTAAATCTTGATTGAGAATTATCTTCAAAATTTGGTACAAGTTCTCTTGGATGATGTCTTACAGCCAATGCCAACGATGAAGAGATATGTTAAAAATGATTTTAAAAATATTTCAGATTACTTAAATACTATTTAAGAATCATTTTTGAAATGAAATATATGTTATTTTCTTATAATTTAGCTTGTAAGAAGAAATCAACTTTTTTTAACATGTTCAATCACATTTCACTACTGTTTTGGTTTGGAATGGAACAAGAAGATCTTGTCCTCAGATCTTGAAAATCCTTTTGGAGTTCAAAACAATTATGCCTGATCATCAAAAGTTTAATCACAGAGGCAGCTATTTCTTTGATTAAGGCTTTAGGTACTTCAGATGTAAAACATAAATGCTGATCATTGTTAAAAGGTACTCTGTGGTTGTTACCTTCTCAATTGGGTAAACAGTCTTATTGCACCCCACACATTTCTCTCTGGTACCCCCAAACATATTCGAGACTGCCCTTGCATTCTGGTAACATCCAACTCAAGTTAGCTTGCAAGTAGAAAACTTTGTAAATTTGCAATGACTGAACAAACATCAAAGCCATTACCTCTGCAACTTGTTTTTCAGGTTTCACGATTTTGGGTGTTCCTGAAAGAATATGTAGAAGAAAGAAACAGACTGAGTATCATGATAACGCAGTACAGACAAATCGAATTCATTTGAATCCAGAAGAAAAACTTCACCTTCAAAGCTCTTGTCCAGGCTGCCGGTTCGCTTGAAGAGCTGATCATAATGAGGCCTGCAATATAGGACCCCCTCGAAGGAACAGTAGTTGCTTAGCTGCAATGACAGAAAACAGGATAAACGAATTATCCTTCAAATCATTGAGTTAGAACCGAGAATGTAGCTGCTCTTTTACGGGACTGGCATAACTTTTCCACCTTAAAAGGAAAAAAAGATCTGAGACTTATTTGGGCTTGAATTGTTTGGGAGACTTAGCTTGCTTATGTGCTAAATTCTTAGTGTGCATGTCTATAGTCTGCTCACGATATTATAGCAGATGGAGCTACAAATGACCTTTCCTCTCTGGGGCGTTCTTGATCTTGTAAGATACTCTTTAAATCTTTACAACGATGGAGATGAATGAACCTTCTTTCAATTGAAGCAAGTATGGAAGATACTTGGCGGACATTTCAAACATTTTCCCTTCCTTTCATCTTTCGAGAGATCTTGCGAAGGAAGAAAAGAAGCAAAGGGTGGCTGATTCAACATGAAAATTTAAGAAGGAAAATGTTTCAAAGGAACATATATTAATCCATTGTTGATGCTTGCATCGATCGCTGGCAGTGACTCCGTTGTTGTACTTGCGTCTTTTTTGCATGTGTTTCTCTCGTCCTTCCTCTCCTTGCCAAATCCATTTTCCACAAGTGTCTGAGAATTTGTTTTGTGATTCTTCCCATCCTTAATCAGTCACCAGGCTGATCCCGCATGGCACAGGGGTCAAAGTAAATGGATAAAATATCGGAAAGAAAAGTATACATGATCCAAGCAGGATGATGATCTCTTCTGTACAGTTTCCATGTTACTTGTTACGAAGAAAGAATTCAGAAAAAAAAAAAAAAAAGTGACAATTTTTAGATGGTATCAAAGCCTAAGTTTAGTACTGACGACCTTCATGCACAGAGTATGGTTAATGGAATACTCGAGTCTGTTAGATAAGATCAGCCTAAACTTATAAAAGGGAGTATCTTAAAGTACCATGAATGTCAAAATACCTGTAAAAAAATTTAAATTATAAATGTCAACGTGCCAATAACCAAGTAGTTAGATATTGGACACCAAGGACCCAAGTACAACCATACCCCAAATTTTTTTTACTTTATAAAAAAAGATAAGATTATGAAAGCTTTAGCTGGTGTTACCTTGAGGGTACCTCTGCAATGGTGGCATCGGAAACAGGCCTTATGGTACACCCTGTTATCGGCGGCTAACTTGTCAACCAGGTATACTGTCTTGTTGCAGGCCGTGCACTTCTGTGTGGTTCCTGCAAAGGTGGCCATGGCTTCCTATCCACCCCAACCCTTGGGAAGGAAGAGCAGGAGAGAGCAGCCTTATATTTCACCTTTCTTCTTCTTCCTTGGCTCTCCCTCTGCTTCTTTCCCTATCTGTCCTGCCACTTTATGAATGGCTAGAGATGAAAAACCAGAGGTGAGAAACAGTGGGAATGAGTTGTGGGTTGCAGTGAATTGCGGGTGACGCCAAACCAAATTTATAGAGGAATTGATGGGTGTGCCCCTTTGGCAATCATTTTGTCCACAATTAAAGCAATTTAATGCTAAAGAGCCTTGTTTACAACACAGGCTCCTCCCCACCTTTTCTTTTTTCTTTTCTTTTTTTTCTTTGATCTGTGAAATATTCACATTGGATCCATTTTTTTGAAACTAATGGCACTAAAGTTGTTAAACATGTTTAACTTTAGCATTTTTGTGATGCTTCTAGTTTGTACGATGTGATAGATTGACTTTTACTTTTTCTATTGATACAAGAGTTTGGATGTATAAGAAATTCAATTCATCTTTTAAACTAGCTTGTAAGAAAAAGTAATACTTCCACATAGAGCATATAATGGCTTAATATATTAATAAGGTGGGACACATAAATAGATTTTAACATATCTCTTTGAACTAAGCATGGAAAAAATTTAAACTTTAATATTATATTAGAATTTTTTTCTTTTTCACAAACTAGCTTGTAAGGAAAAGAATATTTTCACATATAAAAAGTATAATATTAATTATTAGTAAAATGAGACACATGTCAAAACAAGTTAAGTTGGCTTTATTAGTGGAGATTGAAAAAAAAAAAATTGGTAGACAAAACTTACAAGATATTAATGAAATGGTGTCAAATGATGGGATCTTTACTTTGTGTGTAATTATTGGTTGCATGGTGACTTTTATTATAATCATGACAAAACTCCTTTAATCATAGCAAGTTTTTACAAAATAGGGAGACCAGGAAGCTCCTCTGTCCAACAAAATCAGCAAAAGAAGATTTTGGAGCTTATTTATCGTGAACTTTTGTTCCTTTTATTAGTAGATAATCAAGACTGGATTTTCTTTAGCAAAAGGTGGTACGTCTATGGCTTTTGGTTCTTTAACTTCATCATGACGTGCCCATCTGGATTCCCGTTTGGTTGCCTCCTTTCGTACTTGTTACTGCAACATTACTCGCAGCATGCATGCTCTTCTCTCTCTCTCTCTAACACACACACACACACACACACATCTTAGGTTCTTCATGATGGGTTTCCATGATTAAGTGGTTTAGGCATCTACACAATGGGAGCATAAAATGCAATCACTAGCGAGCTTCACCAAGACATTCTTTTATATGATGTAATAGTATTAGCAAGCCTGCCATGTTCGCCCCTCCTTTTTATTGAACTCAATTTTTCTTATGCAAAATATATGTTCATAGATAAAATATTTTATTCTATCTATGGGGTGACTTTCTCTTTTATTAGTCATTTTTAAAGAACGATTATTTTATAATGTGATGTCAAAGTTGAGCTAATATTTAAACTTGACACTTCTTCACTGAGAACAAAAAGGCCATGAGTCCCACATGATCAAGATGATGAGTTGTATTGAAAATTGATAAAAATCACATATTATTTATATTTTGGTTTAAATAGATGTTTTTAAAGGAGGATTGAATTTTTTTTTTTCTGGCTTGGTTCAAACTTTTTTATTTTTTTTAGTGGCATTTAGTGAAATTTCTGCATCAGTGGCTTGGTTCCAACCCCCTCCTCCCCCAATAAAATCCCCAAAAATCCCTCCTCCCCTCCATCCCGCACTCCACTTGAGTTGCAGGGAACTAAAAAGGATTGGGCTTTCTAACAATAAAATGGGAAAAGAACTACAAGAGAATCCTTTTTAGTGTTGGGCTGCAAATAAGGAGAGCAAAATCATCAACAGGAATACTTGACGACCCAGATTGCAAGACGTTGGGGACACCTAAATGAATAAGTAATGATAGATTTCACCAAATCTTGATATCAAGGAAGTGGAGAGGAAGAAAACTCATAATCTGTCATCCTCTTAAAAGTTGAGGGGTTCATTTACCACCAAAGATTGTCATTCTTAGATAGTGGCATTTTGGTGATGATTTTCATTTCACCTATTCGTCCTCTTACATCACTCCTTCAAATACAAGGCTTATTGCATCACAATAGATCATAAACCTCTGCATCAGAAAGCTAAGTAACAAGAAGCACAAAACCTTGAAATTGCATAATGTTGTGGGCAAAACATAACATTGCTACGTATCATGTGATATAAGAGGTATTCGGAGAGGGCGTCTCAAATGTTTAGGCTCTAGAGAATGAGAATATCATGGAGTAATGTTGAGATTTGGCTGAAAGTACAGATTCTGCGTTGTAAATGAGTTCAGCTTTTCCAACCCACAATCATAGCAAGCTTACCCTTTGGTTAAACCACAAATTCCACCAACATTCTAATGACCTCAGCAACCCATACTAACTATAGCTTAGCAAAAAGGAGCCAACCTTTACGAATTGAAAAGACGAGAGAAAATTTTGGCATGAATTTTTAGATACTTATTTTACTCCAATTTGCAGGCAAACAAACCGAGATTCAAGCAAGAACAGAGGCACCAATTGAGATGCCTAGAATGGAGTCATCTCGGGACTGAAATCCAAAATGCAGAGCATAATAAAACACAATTCATCCATATTTGTTCAATCTACCTTTAAAACCGTACTCAAATTTTATTTTTTTTGTATTTGAAACCTGCTTTGTGGTACAAAAATAAGAGCTTTTTGTATATGTATGGTCTCGTGTCTTCGCAGGAACACAATTACAAGCATAAGAAACAGAGAAAAAACAAAGCCAAATATTATCACCGAACAGGGGAGACTACTTGCCAGAAAGTCTTCGATCTAACGTAGATAAAACTCAGATCGTCATTCAACAAAAGCAAGAACATTCAAACTTTTGATGGAAATATTCAAACATACAAGTAGTCAGACCAATATAAGTTGCCTATGTTATGCTATTGACTCAGAAAATCTACTAAAATTGTAAATTTGGAAAGGCCACTTCCTTTATTAACATTGGAAAATACAAACATCATTACATAATGACCATCTAGTGATTGTCAAGCCACGGTTGATAGGCTAAATGGTTAAGGTAGTTTGATTCGGTCAACAAATCCATCTAAATCCCAATTGATAGAGCAGCAGCCAATAAGTTCATATTCCACTCAGTCAAAATACATCAAACCCCATCAAAGAAAAAACCTGCCAGAGATGAATAGCTAAAGCCGCTAAGAAAGAAAAAAAATAAAAGAATAAATGAAGACCATTATTCTGTCCACAACCAAAAATAGATTTGTAGCATGTTTACATAAATAATACACACCAATCATAATATATATACAAGAAATTCCAATCATTAGGTTCTCACATCAAGACAACCTGTACCAGACCCCAGATGTTATTTAGATAATGAAACTGCAACCGAGTAGGGAAAAAGATGGTCAGACTGATCAACAAACCCAGTTAGAGAAAGCAGCAGAAACACGTCTTCTACCTTCAAATTCACTCTTTTCGATTCTGATGAATGACAACGTCAGAGGCACAAGAGGGTGACACTCAATTCTTTGATTTGGAATGCTTCACAAGCCAATCAATAACTGTATCAATGTTGGTAGAGTTCTTGCAAGAAATCATGAAGCAGCAAACCTCCCTATCAGTAATTGACTTGAGGTCCCTGCCACATGGAACAACATTTTCAATACCAAAGAGAAGACAAAAATATCTCCCTTCTTCGGAGTCTAAGAACAGGTTATATTAGTTTTGAATGAAATGGACCTACATGCAAACGTGACATGAGACCAAGCAATTTTTTTTCCTTCTTTTTTTTTGTTTTGGGTGGGGGGGGTGGGGGGGCGCGCGCTGGGGTTTCAGCACGAAATACCAATTATGAGTGGCCCAGTAAAACAGATTTTCTAGCTTCTGCACTTACATTTGCTCCGTCAGTTCCTCTTTAGACAAAGCTCCTGGTTTGTCAATCTTGTTACCCAGTACCAGCAGGGGAATGCCATTAAGTGAAGGCTTACCCAAAAGGTCATGCAGTTCACCTCTTGAGACAGATACATTCTCATAATCAGCGGCATCTACGACATACCTGTAACAAGCAAAATTCAAGGCAAGAATTGTTGGAAATAAAAAGGCACAACTGGTTGCCAAGCTATCATCTAAACTAATTAGTTACAAAAATCCACAGAAAAAATGAAAAAAGAAAAAGAAAAAAAGAAGAAGCAGATACCTATTAGCCATGAATGGTGCATAGCCATGTAAAGCATCTTTCTTACATCAAGGATTCTAAAACTTAAATATGCATTTACATTTTGGTTACTGATAGACTCAATACACATATAAGCAGACACTGACTATTCACACAGCAGCCATGTTACCCATGATAATACTGGCTACATCCACCAATTGCAGGCCACGATGAACCCTCTTGGTAGCCATAAAGAGATACAGTGAGAGAGAGAAAGAAAGAGAGAGCATGAAGAGGGTGGGCAGAAAGTTATAAAGGCTCATGAGGGAAGAGCATATTTGTCACTTCTGATTCTTACCGAAAGTATTAGGAAGGTCCAAAAGGAAAAGGATCAGAAAATTTAAACAAGTGACTTCCACAAATGGGTGAAAAAATGAGTAGGAATCGAATTTCAAAGTATCTTAATGTGGTTGTGAACTGAAATCTAAATGACAAGACTTGGAAATATGATGAACGGAGCAGATGGCAACTCCTATTGACTACTTCTACTGGTCTCCAGCAAATTTCGGCTTGTCAATTCGACACTGGATTTTCGTCAATGCCACAAAAAGATAGCAGATGAGCTCGTTGGTGGTCTCAGAGATGCTGAACAAGAGAATGACCATGCCTGGCTTGAGGATCGTGGGGATGCACTGAGAGCATTTAAAAAGGAGAGGAAGGTGGACTAGATGTGGGGTAGATCTTGTCGGCAAAAAAGCTACACTAGCTAACTCTGTAGGAAATGGTTTTGGGGGCGAGGAGAAGGTTCGAGACAAGGCTAGAGTTTTCAAGTTTAATGGGGGGAAAGACAGAGAGGGCAAGGGGCAGGTAGTGTTGGTAAGAGGTGACTGAGGGAGGCAAACCCATCAATGTGCCTTCCTCCACTAAGCAACATTACTCCATATCACTGAAAGAAAGAAAGAAGGAAAGAAAGAAAGAAAGAAAGAAAGAAGGAAAGAGTGTTTAGAGAAAACAGCGTCGGCTGGACAAGTATAGGCTAGTTTTCACACCCAAAACCAACCCTTGCCAACACCATGTCAGGTTTTCATTCCGCTACCAGATCCTGATCCCCATCTGACTGGCACTGAAAGGTCAGACAGTTTCTGGTTGGCATCTTTATTGGATTTTCAGAAATTTGAGGCAGCTCTACATGATAAGGCTTAAAGTGTGAACTCGGGTACAGGGTGGGTCTAACCGACGAAAGTGCTCACGGTAGGGGTGTGTGAGAAGAGAGCAAAAGCAAGTAAACGCTTGATAATTTTGCTAGAAATTTCCATTTATCTGGATGATTTATAGAGTTTTCCTTGTAAACTCAGCTAGAAACTAAAACACTAACGTGGAAAATTTACATTTAAAAGCTGCCACTGGACATTAACATCTTACAGAAGAGTTGCAAACAAATTTCCTTGTTAACAAAACGAAATATCCCATTTTTAGTATTAGCCAGAACTCAGCTTCATTAAGATGTCTTTTGTGAAAAGATTAAACAAAAAGATGAATGTGCATGTAACTGGATATTAGGAATAGAACAATCCAGTGTCATCCAAAATTTTAAGAGAAGTACCAACAGAAAGCTTGTAGGTTCACAAGCAAGGTTAAAGGAAACGAAAAGGGACATACACAATAGCTGAAACTGCACGGCAGTATCTCTCCCACATACTGCGAAATCTTGGCTGACCTCCAAGATCCCAAAGCTTTATTGTGACATTTCCTTTAGTTACTTTCTTCATATTAAATCCTACCTGTGGATAAAGAGAAATGTCTAGAGTGAGATGTCTAAAAAGATGATTAAACAAAAATTGTGGCCACACAACGGAGAGCTTTCAGAGAGATTGAAATCTTCTGCAGAAAACGTAAAAGCAAATAATAATTCAAAGAGAAAGATGACACACCGTTGGAATCATATCTTCACTGTATCCACCAGTCTGGAAATACGTTACAGAAAAAAAAAAAAAAAGTCACACATCAGAATCAAACCGAGAGAGAGAAAAGTAGATTAAAAAACATATTCACAACTCATAATTAGTTTACTTACAGCAACAACATTTACAAGAGACGTTTTTCCAGCATTCTGAAGGCCTATTAAAGATAGCTCCATTTCTTGCTTGAAGAAGAGACTAAAATAACAAGGAAAAAAGAAATGATTGCATAAAGCTTTAACAATGTAAAGGAATTATTGAATTAAATTGTAAAATATTCCACAGAACATTATCACATCAAGCAGTTCCGTGCATAAGGCAGGCTGGAAGCAAAATGTAGACAGTCGTCATGCCTATAATTATACTAAGCCATTAGGTCAAACTACACAGTGTGCAACAGATAGAAACTGGCACCGAAATCAGAATATTATACAACTCATTGAGGCAAAAATGCAAGTGAGAATAACAACCTTTAGAAGTTTCTGGAGCTGCTAAATTAACAGCAACCTAAAACATGCTTGTTATCAAAAGAGGGGCAGCAGTTAAACATTAATTTAGGGACAACTGTTCATTCAATTATCTGAAATACTGAGAGAATAAATAAATAAATAAAGAAGTACACTAATTGTGCAGATATTAAAGAATTGAGTCCCTGGCCCAAAATTGCCCTCATAGATTACTCCCAATTTTATTGTCATCTTTACTAATTGTATTTTCCTCTCACATAATAATGTCTCTTGCCCCAAGTTCCTTGGCGTTCACTCAAAAGGAAGAAACATCTGTCACTCTTAAAATACCAGGAATCTTTCAGATGATCAATAGTAACCCACTTCAACTTTCCATCCACCAGTTAGCATTAGAATCTACTTCACAGTAACTGCATAGACGCCTCCTTCAAACCATGAATGCTCTCATAATTCAATTCTCCAACACCATTGCCCTTAAACATGGCAAAGAACGAAGTTCTAATGGCAAAATCATAAAAGTGCTTAGAGCCTGATAAAGTGTACTCCCAAAGCCACTTCCGTTACTCAAGTTGCAAACTTCCTAATTAACTCAGCTCGGCAAGTCAAACATGCAGTCATGTAGCTACCAAAAACCTTCTCAGCTACAGAAACCAATGTTCGTACACCGCCAAGTTATCATGACCGTATCTCTATTCTCGACTAAGGTTAACAAATCCACAGCTTTATGCAAAGGACATTCATGAAACAACGACGAAGGTTAACAGTAAATAGCAATCACATAGCCAATAACTTCCTTTATTATCCTATACCAGCAAAACTATCTTTGTTATAAGTATCCACTCTGATTTTGAAACAAAGAAACAGAATATCAAGAAACACTTTGAACCTCTTTTGCGTCAATTTGAAAATTCAGCTAACCTAAGGGGCCAAATAGTTGTATTCTCCAAATCTAATCGAAACCTTTCCTATTTCTCAACAATTGCTTTACATCTAAAACAGAGTATATAAACTATTCTTATTGTTCTTCTCCCTTCCTCTACTATCTTAGCAATCAAGCACAACCCAAAGCTGAAATCATGACAAATTCAAACTTAAACCATGTCCTTCCATCCCCCCACCTCCCCAGAAAAAGAAAGCCATAGGAAAAAAGTGAAGCCAAAAACCAAAAAAGAAACAAAGAAAAAGATCATCAACCCCACAGCCTCATCAGTTCACGACACTAAATACCAACTGAGTAAAGTAACAATCTTCTCAGCTCCCAAACAACAAATACTCCACAATTCGATTACTCTCTTGTTTTCCCACACTCACTCAGCAGCCAAACACAGAAAGCGAGGAAACGAGGCTCCTTACCTCCGTAGCCAATTGAGAAACGCCTCCCACAAACCCATGGCGAGCGAGGAATCAAGCAAAACTCGAAGAACAGCTTAGGGATTCGATTGCGGAATTTGATCTCAGATGTGACAGACTTCAATTTGATCTCTATCACAACGAGAAATAAACGGAAATACAATGATTGTATTTCCCAAACGAAAAGATAAATGCTAATTATTAAAGGGAGACAAACTGAAGAAGTTTCCCTCCAACAGTCCACGCGCCTAGTGGGGTCTTGGATTCCCTTCACCAATGGCGTTAGATCTGTTCCATAAATTACGCGTCGGTGATTGGCGTGGTTATTTAACGCGCCAGTTGAGGATGGTTTTGGCTTTCAAGCGAGACAAAACAGTGAGTTGAAAAGTCCTAAAACGACGTTGTTTTGACGCTTTGAGATACGGTGCAGGTCCTGAGTTGTACCTTCCAGGTTGTCTGTGGGTGGGTGGGTGGTGCCGACCATAAAAGCTGGCGGCTTGTTACTGGTTGAATTATTTGAATTAACAAACGCGCTCCGTAGGGCAGTGGGTGCTCCTCCACCAACGGCGTTAGATTTCTTACAGAAATCTCCGGCCCGTAATTGGTGAAGTAACTGCACGCAAAGGGTGAGGCTGGTTGTGGGTTGCCACTGAAGACAGAACAGTAAGTTCGGAGGCCTTAAAACGACGTTGGTTTAAATGTTTGAGATACGATGCAGGTCCTGAGTTGTACCTTCCAGGCTGTCTATAGGCGGGGGGTTGCCGACAATAACAGCTGTCAGCTTATTACTGGTTCAATTACTTGAAGATTACGACGTTCTTTTATTCCCTCCTATTTATCTCAATCTCGTTCGACTTTGATTATATTTGAATATCTAAGCGGATTAAAAAAATATACCCAATTCTCCAATTTAAGTGTTCTTCTAGAATATGCAATTCAAAGTAATTCATAATACACTTAAAAGATAATAACTTATTGAAAAATTTTCAATCATCATGATCTAAAAAGGTAATTTAAAACTACTCAATCAACTTTGAAAAGACAAGCAATTCAAAGTATCAAAGTTCATTTTAAATACTACAAAAAAGTTAAAAGAAGTTAGAGTCCTAACAACTCAATGACGTCTATAGGCTCTACACATAAAAGGTTAGGGTTTGATCCTCCCTTCTCTTGATTAATGCCCTTATTCCCCTACCCCATCCCTAATTAAAAAAAAAAAGTTAAAATAAAATAGATTACTTATTTGAACAATAGGTAAGAAAGTCTCAATTTTTTCGTATTTTTATTGCTTCCCTCAAGTAATCAAGAATTTAAGATGTAGAAAAACACACAACAAATGTTTTATCATCTTTTGACAAATTTTTTATTGGGAAAAAAAAGGCATTAAAAATGAAAGCTTACAATAGTACATCTATGGAAGGCAACAAGGTATGAACATCTATGGTTCTCTTTTGCTTTTCTGTTGGGGTTCAAGATCTCGTATTAGTTACTATGGTTAAGATTTATTTATTGTTGTGGTTAATAGATGAAACGAATGAAAGGTATGTTTCTCTCTTTTTGGAATAAGACTTGTATTTTTATATTAATGATAGCAATTTCTAGGAGAGAGTACAAAGATTAGAAGCTTCCAAAAGGACCTTTTTGGAGGGGAAAAAAAGGAATTTTTTGGAATGTTTTTATATTTATTTAAACTTCAATGTCAACTCCGTCTTTCAATTTGCGACTTCCATATCTTAGTTTACACAAATTTCAAGATCAAGACCCTTTGGCACTTAATTTTAAATTAATAACTAAAGAAGATTTGATGCTTGCGGCTACCCTTGTAAGACAACCACCTACCTAGAGTAGGATGTTTAGCTATTACTAAAAGAGGAGAGGGCGACTTCATTGCTTTTTCTTTTTGGGATTTTTTTAAAGTTTTTGAAAAAAATAATATAAGAGTTAGAAGCTTTAAATTTATAACTTATCTGAAATTGGATATTAAAATGATGACATTGACAGATATCTAAAAGAAAAGTGAGAAAAGACGCATATAAATTTTTTAATTTTTCTTTATTCATATCAAATTGATGTCCTTTTTGGTTTTTTTTTTGCTTTTATTTAGAATAGACTAAATGATCATCATAATGTTTATACACAATCTTTGACTTCATATTTTCTTTTTCTTTTTTCTTTTTTCTTTTTTCTTTTTTTCTTTTTTCTTTTTCTTTTTTTCTTTTCCCTACAAAACTCTTCAAAAGAGGAAAAATATAAGCCAAAGTTGTAACAAAATAATCATCCGAAAAAGAGATCTGAGGACTTTACATATAATTCATGAGCGATCAATTTAAAATCTGTTGAAGTATTTCTTTGTTTCAATTAAGGAGCTAGCGATTTCAAAACAATGGACTTGTCAAAATTGTCCATGAATATTTTCTTTTTCTCTTATCCACATCCATAGAGAACTGCAATTTGGCCTTATGATGAGTAAGTGTTGAGGGAAAAAGTTTCATATTAAAAGATATAATCCTTAGGTAGTGTTTAATTATAAAAAAATATCATTTCAATTCATAACTTAGATTTTGGATTGGGGACTATAACTTTTTTTGTAATATGGTATCAAAGTTCAATTTGATCCACTTTAAGCCTTTAAAAATATATTTTCTACTTATTAAAACTTGACCTCAAGATAGACTTAATGTGTGTAAGAGTGTTGAGCGTGAGAGTTTCATATTAAAAAATATATAATTCTTGGATAGTGTTTAGACATAAAGAATGTTTATGAATTAACTTTTGAGTTAGATTACAAATTTATTTCTAATAGCAAACAATCACCTTTTGGACTTGTTATTGTGTTGACCCTATGGAATGTTCAAAACTTCCTTCAATGTGGTATTAGTACTTCACAACCCTCCTACTAGCGTATTTTGTGTCTATTCTGAAGCTTCTCTTGACCCAGCCGTAGTGTGTAATACAGGATTTTATGCTACTAGAATAAGAAAATAAAAATTATATCTTCGTTATCATTTATAGCTTTCCTTGTAATAGTATCACTTGTTCTTCTAAGGATTTTCAAGCACCATAATTAGGCCAAAAAGTTGATAACTAGGGTGTAACTCTATTATCTTAACTTATTAATGCATTAGTTACCCACTTGGGTTAGGCCATTTGGACCAACCCACACCGGCCTACTAAGAATCCCTTTTTACAGCTTACTATTGGTAGCGCAAAACCTCAGTATTAATCAGTAGGTAGACATGAAATGTTAGATCTAACTACATTCAAATACAAAGATATTACTAGGTTTCAGAAACTCAACAGTTGTAACCCGTATATTTCGTCGGGTAATGAATCCCGACCATTTGAATGGGGTCGGCTTTAAGGTCAATTTGAATGTCCATTATTGTATTTCACGAAAAAGAAACAAAAGAAAGAAGTTGCCAATATCGTTCCATGTGGTAGCCTCTTGTCGTGGCAGCATCCACAACATGTGTCGCACTCGACCTCTGGCAAGAAAACTCCAAGAGAACACGACTTCTGACAAGTACAGAATCTAGGGACCCTCCCTTATCGATATGGCGAAAAGAAGACGAGAAAGGAAGGATCGTGGAAGCAGCAGAACGTTTTCGAGAAAAGCAAAACCTCAAGCTGTTTTTTAACTCTTTGCCTTTCACTCACTGTATGTCTCTCTTCCAGCTTTGTACTAAGTAAGTTCTCTTTGATTTTCTGTGTTTTCCGGTTCTTTGTCTTTCTGTTTTCAACCACAACGGTGGATGGCGTTCTTGCTGGAGATCTTCCACGGGCTGCGACTCTGTGTTTCGACTCTTTGGGATCTGCAGGAGATGAGATATTCGGCCATCTTTGATGATGTGAGTTCTGTTGCAATGGCCATTGTAATGGCCGCTGTGTCGTGCTTCGTTGCTGTGAGGAGACGATGATTTGAAGTTTTTGCTCATTACCTGCCATTCTGTTCTGCATTCGTCTTTAAATTTGTGTACAGTTTTATCATCAAAATCGATGATTTGAAGTTTCCGCCATTGTTAATATCGTTGCTAGAGCTTCTTATGCGCCTGCTACATTTACGTGCTTTTGCTTCTTTTCGGTACTGTAAAATCTCTATACCACTGGAGAAAGAAGACTGATTATTATTGCTAAATCTCCTCAAACGTTTTCTGGGATTCTTAATCGACCCACCTTCTTCTGCTAAGCCTAGTACAAGCGTCGAACGTTTGAGACTTTGTCCTTGAATGTCGTAGCAAGCACTTCAAATGGGCTTCTTCCGTTGTCTAATCATTCAATTTCAACGTTCCACAGTGTGATCTTACAGTTGAAATATAAGGTATTGAAGGTTTTCGTTCGTTATCTGTATTTCCGTATAAAGTCCTAATCCCAAAGTTATGCTAATCCAGATTGTTGGGAGCCAAAGCTCTTCCAGGGAAATGTAAAAAATGTCATTCTAACTTGTGAGTTACCTTGGAGTTAAACTTTGAGCCTATTTAACTCAAATAAAATCCTAGAACCAAGCTTATAGATGACAAAAGTAAATGCAAACAAAATTGCCAAAAAGAAACATCCATTAAGAAACATATTATTGACACTTTTTATAAGGATGGAATGGAATGTTCCTTAAATGAAAATTGGAGCTCATGTTGGCTTAAAAGGCCTAAATGACATGCTTTTGTAGAACAAACATAAAAAAGAAGGCACAAAAGTAAGTTCGATAAGTTATTTTTAAATGCAAGACCCATATGTTGTTTTAGCATGACAAGAGAACTTATATATGGCCAAAAATATATGAAATGGTAGAACAAAGCTTATAATTGTCAAGAAATAAATGCAAACAAAGTGATCAAAAAGAAACATTGATTAAGAAATGCCTAGTTGAGACTTTGAATAAAGGATGAAATGGAATATCCTTTGAATGGAAACCTAGATTTCATGTTGGCTTAAAAGGCCTAAATGACATGTCTTTGAAGAACAAATACAAAAAGGAAGGCATAGAAACAGATTGAACAAGTGATTTTTAAATATGTCATTCACGTGTTGTTTTAACCTGATGGGATAATCTACATGTCATTTTAACAAGTCAAGTGGACACTTTTGTTTACTTAGTTCCTAGTTACCCATAGGATTGTCCGTAATTTTTTCCATGCCGTGCCGCCCATAAGGCCGCAGTGGCCATGTCGGAGGCTATTGAGGTACCAAGAAGGGGAGGGGTTAAAGCTCTTATGACAGCATAACTTAGTAAGGGAACGCGGCAGACATTTTGAAATTCAAAAGTAACCTATTAAGGTTTTCTCTCCTTCGATTAAAACATTTCCCTTTTTTCAGTTCTTAGCTTTCTATCATGTAGAAATTTAAACCAAATTTGTGGAACATACAATAATATGAACGTACATATCTAAACACAATTGATTTAAGTAGATTCAAACTAACACAATAATCAACATTTTCCATAGATACTTCTCATAGATTTTTTTCTCACTTTCCCACTATCTAAATGGATAATATTTCAGGGGATTCTCTCATACCCAAAATTTACAAGTCAATCATCACAAACTTGTGGGACTCTTACAGCCAAATCCCTAATGAATCTCTCTCATAGAACCAACCAAGTTTTTTTATAAAGTAAAATTCTACGCTCTATAATTACATAAATACCTTTACTCAAAGTAGGATATAACAACTTTTCTAATTACCTAATTATTCTACTAATCCTAATAAAAACTACTTCTAATAGACCCATGCCCTCCTTATTTTGGCTTCCATCTTCCAGCCGTGCGCCTCGAGACCCAGGTTCCTTACTGGGTCTCTTGGTAAACTGCACAGAGAATGCCCGCTAAACCAATGGCTTCCTCAGTCCCTACTTCTTTCAAAGTTAACGTCCATGAAAGGTGAATTTTTGCGCAGGTTACCTCGACGACAGGAGCGCATCTTGAGTACTTGGGCGTTTGTGATCTATTGACATAAACAATCAGACAACTGAATTTGTGTTTTTTTTTTTTTAAATGCAAGCTTTAATATTATCGGTCTTGAGTTGCCAAAAAGTCAAGCTTATAACTACTCAGTGGGATAAACTAAGATTGTCAACAAGTCAACAACTCAATAATCAGCTATTTGTTGCTCAGAATCTAAATCCTAGCTCGACAACCTGGACCCTAAAACTCTTTTA